>QXTE01000135.1:1467345-1570031 GCA_003942145.1 Platysternon megacephalum
CAGGGCAGGGTGTCAGGGTGCGGGGTGTGGAGGGGGTTCAGGGCAGGGGGTCGGGGTACAGCAGGGGGCTCAGGGCAAGGGGTTGGGGTGCAGGAGGAGTGCGGGGGGCGGGCTCCGGCCCGACCCGCACCGGGGGCAGGGCAGGCTCCCTGCTTGCCTGCCCTGCAGCCGCGTCGCACCAGGAAGCAGCTGGAACCTGGGGGAGGAGGGGCGCAGGGGTGTGTGTGGCTGTTGCTTCAGGCACCGCCCCCAGCAGCTCCCATTGGCCACAGTTCCCCAACCTAACCCTAACCAACCCAACCCAACCCTAACCCTAACCCTGCCCTGCCCCCGGTGCTGGTCGGCCAGGTAAACGTTGGGGGGAGGAGGGCGGGGGGGCCGGGGGGAGCTTGCGGGCCGCATGTTTGAGACCCCTGTCTTAGCTAAACATCTGTGTACTGCTACAGAAGAACAAATGCTAGTACTGAAGAAAATTAGGTTTAATTCTTTTAGTGATGTTTTAGATTTTCCGCATCTGGAAGAAAAATAACCTATAAACATATACAAAATCTGAATTAACTCAGGTTACAGACCCAGTGAGTCAAGTTGCTTTGGTTTTAATGAGACTCTCCAATTAGCCATAACCTAGTTCCAGTGTTAATTACGGTTTCCTAGCCAACAGGTCTACAAGTTATAGACCATATACAACTCTGCTAACCAAGCTTCTAAAAAAAGAACTTCCTCTGATTCTCCAAAATCACCTTGTCTTTTTAAGTCAGCATTTCCAGACTGAAAACCATCCAAGGAAGTAACTGCTGGTGTTTGCAGAGTTTGCAGGGCTCATAGTGAGGAAAAAAATACAAAAACCAAATCCAGCTTTACACTTCTAAACTGCATTCATTGGAAAACCACAAAGCTATTCTTACAAAATCAGTTTTCAGAATAGAAGAATCTTTTAAGAGCATTTTCTGATAGGCAGTTGTGAACACCCATAGTAACAAAGTTATTCAGTGGCTAAACGATGCTCAAAACCTGCTTTCAAAACTGTATGACAACTCTGTTGGTTGTTATCCCAACGACAAGAAACAAATTGAATGATTTGACATGCATCTTTTTTTAGGAAATCAAATAACATTCATACAAAAAAAATAAAAAATAAAAAATTGAAAGAGATAAACAGCAGGTTCCTCTGCCCCAGCAACAAGAGACCCAAGTTCATTTTATGACACCACAGACCCTTGGTAGTCTCTGCCAAGCAGGGTGGATAAAAATCAACGATTTATTAACAAAATTAAAAATAATCAGATTTGTTTGATTTACACTGGATTTTTTTATAACTTAAATTACAAGAGTTTCTTTTTAAAAATAAACCATTTAAAATGGAATTCTGAATTTAATACAAAATATGTTAAGGCCAAAACTTATTATGATCTCTTAAAATGTTTCAATAAAAAATAAATATGCTGAATCCGTGAGCCTCTATCAAAAACTTTGAGTTAAAGGTTGCTTTTCTATATAAAGAAAGCATCTGGGGAAAACCATCTAACTTTTGAGCTCAAGCTTTATTAAATATAGCAGAATAGGTCATGCACTATATTAAGGGCTTGTTTTGTTTAATAAAAATACATTTTATGTGCTGTTTTCTGTGTTTATATTCCAGTTATCTTCCTAATGCAGCTTGACACAAACCACGAGCAAAAAGTCAAATTATCTAGTAAATAAGCAATATATCATTCACCATATTTTTACTATGTACATTTATTTAAGCAATTATATAGCTTAATATTTTCAGATTCTTATTAAGTAATTGTACATTTTTAGTATGTTTNAACCAATATAATATTATTATATTATACTATAGTAGGGCTGTCAATTAATCACCGTTAACTCGGGCGATAAACTCAAAAAAATTATCATGATTTTAAAAAATTAATCCTGATTAATCGCACAGTTAAAAAATAGAATACCAATTGAAATGTATTAAATATTTTGGATGTTTTTCTACATTTTCAAATATATCATTTCAATTACAATACAAAGTGTACAGTACTCACTTTATATTATTTTTCATTACAAATATTTGCACTGTAAAAATGATAAACAAAAGAAATAGTATTTTTCAATTCACCTCATACAAGTACTATAGTGCAATCTCTTCATCATGAAAGTTGAATTTACAAATGTAGAATTATATACAAAAAAACCCTGCATTCAAAAAGAAAACATTGTAAAACTTTAGAGCCTACAAGTCCAATCAGTCCTACTTCTTGTTCAGCCAATCGCTCAGACAAACAAGTTTGTTTACATTTGCAGAAGATAATGCTGCCCACTTCTTACTTTCAATGTCACCTGCAATTGAGAACAAGCGTTCGCATGGAACTGTTGTAGCTGGCATTGCAAGGTATTTATGTGCCAGATGCGCTAAAGACGAGCTTCGACCATTGTTCCAGAAGACATGCTTCCAGGCTGATGACACTCGTTAAAAAAAAATGTGTTAATTAAATTTGTGACTGAACTCCTTGGGGTAGAATTGTATGTCTCCTGCTCTGTTTTACCCACAATCTGCATATATTTCATGTTATAGTAGTCTTGGATGATGACCCAGCACATGTTGTTCGTTTTCAGAACACTTTCACTGCAAATTTGACAAAATGCAAAGAAGATACCAATGTGAAATTTCTAAAGATAGCTACAGCACTCGACCCAAGATTTAAGAATCTGAAGTGCCTTCCAAAATCAGAGAGGGATGAGGTGTGAAGCATGCTTTCAGAAGTCTTAAAAGAGCAACACTCTGATGCAGAAACTACCGAACCCAAACCACCAAAAAAGAAATAACCTTCTGCTGGTGACATCTGACTCAGATGATGAAAATGAACATGCATCGGTCAGCACTGCTCTGGATCGTTATCGAGCAGAACCCGTCATCAGCATAGACGCATGTCCTCTGGAATGGTGGTTGAAACATCAAGGGACATATGAATATTTAGTGCTTCTGGCATGTAAATATCTTGTGACTTAGGCTACAACAGTGCCATGCAAACGCCTGTTATCACTTTCAGGTGACACTGTAAACAAGAAGCAGGCAGCATTATCTTCTGCAAATGTAAACAAATTTGTTTGTCTGAGCGATTGGCTGAAGAAGAAGTAGGACTGATTGGACTTGTAGGCGCTAAAGTTTTACATTGTCTTCTTTTTGAATGCAGTTTTTTTTTGTACATAATTCTACATTTGTAAGTTCAACTTTCATGATAAAGAGATTGCACTACAATACTCATATTAGGTGAATTGAAAAATACTATTTCTTTTGTTTTTTACACTGCAAATATTTGTAATCAAAAATAAATATAATGTGAGCACTGTACACGTTGTATTCTGTGCTGTAATTGAAATCAATATATTTGAAAATGTAGAAAACATCCAAAAATATTTAAATAAATGGTATTCTATTATTGTTTAATAGCACAATTAATCGCGGTTAAATCGCTTGACAGCCCTAGTATATAGGTATAACGTACCCTCCTAGGTAGCAAAAAGATGTACAAAATCTAGTGTAAAGGCTTTAGCTGTAAATCAACGTGTTTTAATAGTTATATCAACCAATGAGAATGCATCTTTCTTTAGAAAATAACAAGTTGATGGAAAAGTTGGTTAAAATCGATTATTCAAATAGTTTCCACTTGGTGATTTAAATAATAATTTAAATAATGACTTAAATCACACTGATTTAAATCAATCCACCTTGCTACCAAGCCTCTTTTTAGGACATTGGATACAACCTCATGCACTGAGCACTATCTTCCCTTACTGTGACAGGGATGGAGATCGAGGGATGTGATCGTTCCCCTCTATTCGACATTGGTGAGGCCTCATCTGGAGTACTGTGTCCAGTTTTGGGCCCCACACTACAAGAAGGATGTGGAAAAATTGGAAAGAGTCCAGCGGAGGGCAACAAAAATGATTAGGGGGCTGGAGCACATGAGTTATGAGGAGAGGCTGAGGGAACTGGGATTGTTTAGTCTGCAGAAGAGAAGAATGAGGGGGGATTTGATAGCTGCTTTCAACTACCTGAAAGGGGGTTCCAAAGAGGATGGATCTAGACTGTTCTCAGTGGTACCAGATGACAGAACAAGGAGTAATGGTCTCAAGTTGCAGTGGGGGAGGTTTAGATTGGANAGGACTGATAATCTGTTCTCCTCTTCTCACACTGAACAGCTAAATTAGTTGCATATTAAGATAGGGAGAAATAAATAAATCAGAAATGCATTTAAAACTTCTCTTGCCTGGTTGCAGCTGTGAAAAGCCATGCAGGAATAACTAAGGAGTTATTTTACAAAAGTGAAAAAAATGGTAACTGTAACCTTATATGATACTAGCAGTCTTTCAGTCCTTTCAAGGTGGCAGCCTTGTCTTTTCTCCTATAAGAGTGTGTTTCTCTGTACAGACTACTAAAGCTAGATAGCCATCTGACTACACAATGTCTGAAATAAGAAACAAACATATACCCTAAATATATAAAGCTGAAATTCAAGCTGATTATCATTTAATCACATGTTACCTAGCTAAGAATTAACAGTTAACACAAAAGAACTGGCCTTTCATCAAAAGCAATTTAATTAATTCCTAAGAAATGCATTTGTAGATGCCAAATCAGATGGAGGACTCAACAGGGGGATACATATACGTCTTCCATAACGGCACTCAAAATTCTAATTAAGACCATAAACATAAAAGTGATTATGGAAGGAAGGGTTATAGAAGAGGAAGAAATCTCGAGAGAAATCATGCCAGATTTTCTATTCCTTGTTTTGGCTCCTCACTTTTCCCCTCCATATGCAATCAAAACACACACACGCACGCGCAAAACCATATATGTTTTTGTTTCAGCCCCCCCCCAAGAGGCCTTGTTCTTACAAAAATCAGCTGTGTCAGCAAGTTAACATCCTTGCTCTATTTTGGGGGGAAATAAATAATAAATTCCATAATAATTATTTTACTGAGTTTGCAACCTTCCACCTAAACACCTGTGATGCTGAATGGTTAAAATCCATGTGATAGGATAAAAGTGCACATGCTCCTGGCAAACAAGGAATTAACATTCGTTAAGCTTCCACATTCCTTTTGCACAGGTGCTCAGGAGAAGAGCTATACATGGGCTAGCTTCAGTGAGAAAGAATGCCTCTGGCAACACTTCTCAAAGAGTAGGTGCATCCCCCTCGGGGAGGGGTTCTCACAACAAAATTTTTGGTGGCCTCAGAGTGCGGTCACCAACTGTTACTGGTGGCCACGCTGACAATTTTTCCTAAAAAACTTAATTAACTTTAGGAAAACCAAATAAATATGCACATACACATATTCAAATCATTGTAATTTATTTATGTAGGATTTTTTTTTTCTTTTTACAGACTCAATACTCAAAACAATGTACAGTTGTCTCTATTCTTTACTGGACCTAAACAGAATAGAAACACAAATAAGGTGCTTTGCATGTTCTTGTCTTTTTTGTTGTTTCTTTTGCTTTTTTGGTTGCTTTTTTTCAACTTGCTAGCTAGTAAGTCTGCTGCTGTGAAAAGTGGTAATACTATGTTAATATCACTTTACACAGCCTCCCAGCTAGCTACTAAGTCTGCTATGAAAAATGATATTAACGAACATACAAATATCACTTCTCACAGCAGATTTACTCAGCCCCAGCAAGCCTGGGGATAAATTAAACCCTGGATGGGGAGGGGGGACCTGGGGGAAGGGTGGTGAACCTGGAGGCCAGAGCCTGAATCCCTGCAGTTGGAGCCTGCTGCCTGCCACCCCAGGGCTGAAGTCTGACCCCACTGCCCCTGGGAAGGTGGGGAACTCACTGGCTGCCTGTTCCTCCAGTGTTTGTGTCTCCAGAGGGGGCAGGGCACAACCCCTGCTGGGAGCCGGGGGGGGGGGCACTGCTTTGCTCCCCCCCATCACCGCCCAGAAGGCTGTGGCCACAAGGAAAGCGCCCGGTGGCCGCATTTAAGAAATGCTGCCCTACGGGCAAGAGGACTAGACCTTTCTATGGTCCTCCAGAGTCCTGACTTCCATTAATTTTATAAGTCTTCATAAGACCTTCAAAACTTGAACTGAGCATAACCGATGTTGTGATATTTTGCCTGAGTTTGCACAGAGCCTAAAACAATAGTTCTGAGGCACAAACTACCTTGTTTACTTCAATGGGTGCTAATTCAGTTAGCAATTATGATTTTTCTATGTTAACCTTCTTACCTATTTCATATTAATCAGAGCTGGTTGAAAAAAAGTAATTCCGAAATTTTCTGACAAAAGAAAAGGAGGGGGTGGAGGGTACTTTTTCCACCCAAAAAATCAATCTGTTTTCTGATCAATTCTAGTGGGGATGCATCAAGTCATGAAAAAAAGGAGAGGCAGTAACAAATTACAAATATCTACTTCGGCATTTCCTAAAGTGTGTGTGGAGGGGAGAAGCGAAAAAGGGGGGGAGGAATACTACGTAGGAGGGGAAATGCAAAAATTAAGATATGTAGGCCATCTTTTACCCCACATGACAGGACTACAAAAGGATAATGATTTTTTTTATTTTCCTGAAGGGGACTCAGCTTTCAAAAGTCTGGGAAACACTGACCTATGGGAAGGCTCTTCACCCAGGGTTCTAGGGCTGGATTGAACTCCAGGTTGAGAGAATATTCTCTTAACTCTTTTTAGCTTCCAGTTAAACACATTTTTCTTTAAGAAGGAATCCTTGCTGATTCCACCTGTTTTGTTTCTGCTCAGTCATCCCACCAGCTTCCACCATAATACAGCAATATGGAGGTTGTTGAAAACCTCCAGCTCACTCTCAGACCTGCCTTTTAATTTGATATTGGGCCAACTGGACACCAGTAACATTCCATAAGGGAGATCTGATGCTAGCAACCATGTGCTCCTTACCTGCGTCTAGTTGAATGTCAACACACCTTCTGGTAACTGGCAAAAAGAAATTTTTCTAATCAGGAAAAAAATGTTTAGTATTATTTATTTCCTGTAGCGTGCCCAATGCACTGGGAGCTGTGAAAGCTCAAAACAAGATAGTCCTTCCCCCAAAGATCAGATAAACTGAAGACAGGCTAAGGAGAGAGGAATGGGTTATCTCATTCAAAGAGCAGAGACAAGGTGATGACTGGCCCCCCACTTGATAATACAGTCGAGTTTTGTGTTTTGTAAGTAGCGTACAGAGACTATCCTCAACTGACCCTCAGCCTTTCCTTTTTTTATTCAGATAATTTCTTGGAGATCAGGGTGCTCCGCATCATAGAGAACTGAGCTCTAAATTATGACTTCTCAGCAAGAACTCCACTATTGTACCCTGCAAGGAAGCAAGGCAGTTTGGCCCCTTGGCTCACATAGAGCAGTCACAAAGCTGGACAGTGGCTCACCTACTTCCACACAGGGGAATAAGGGAGCTGTGAAAATAAAAGGGAGCTGTAAAATCCCCCTTGGTAGCTGTTCCCTACTTGCTTTACCTGTAAAGGGTTAAAAAGTCCCCTAGGTAAAGGGAAAAAAGTGGACACCTGACCAAAAGAGCCAATGGGAAGGCTAGAACTTTTTAAAATTGGGAAAGAAACTTTCCCTTTGTTCGGTTGCTCTCTCTGAGCTGCAGGGACAGAGCAGCAATGCTATAAGCAGGAATGCTGTGTAAGGTTTGAACCAGGTATGAAAAATTATCTTCCATACCTAGAAGGAATCATTTGGATAGGGAAGATTTAGATAAATGTAATCAGGTTTATTTCTTTATTTTGGCTTGTGGATCTCCTCTGTGCTAACCCCAGATGCTTTTGTTTGCTTGTAACCTTTAAGCTGAACCCTCAATAAAGCTATTTTGGTTGCTTAATTTTTGGAATTGCTCTTTTAAAATCTAGCACAAGCCTAAGTTCCAGATGTATTTTCTTTCTTTTTGTTTTTGATAAAATTTACCTTTTTTAAGAACGGGATTGGATTTTTGGTGTCCTAAGAGGTTTGTGCATATACTATTTGATTAGCTGGTGGCAACAGCTAATTTCCTTTGTTTTCTTTCTCAGCTCTTCCCCCCCTGGGGGGGGGTGTGTGTGTGAGAAAGGGCTTGAGGGTACCCCACAGGGAGGAATTCCCAAGTGCTCCTTCCTGGGTTCAAAATTTTTTCCATTGGGGCGGGGAGGAGAATATTTTCCCACCAGTTCCCACCTTCAAAGGACAGCACTTGAGACACAAAGCCTAATATAATGTCCATTAACCTTGAAGAGCTTTGGATTAGAGCCTAAACCCTTCTTGCAATTATATCACACAAAGCTACACAAATTCTAAACAAAAATGTAAAGGCATTCACAAGTCAACTAGAATCAGCCAATATGCTCAATAAAGACACCTCTGCAAAAAAGGGACCCTCACAATAAAATACATTTCCTTTCACAATGGTGTGTTGTTTCTTCTTTTGTTTGACAAACTTTGACTCAAAATTTATGGTGCATGTATTTTTGCCATTAGTTTTATTGAAGATTACTCTTGTCTGTATTACAGCAGTGCCTCCAGACCCCTTTTTGCTATATGTGTGTGAATAAGCACATCATGAGAGAATGTCTGGGACTCGCAGAGCTCACAGTTTAACAGATAAGACAGACAAAGGGGTAAACACAGAGAGGTGAAGTGAATTGGTCAAAGTCACAAAGCAGGACACTGGTAGAGCTGCGAATAGAATCCAGGTCTCCTGAATCCCTGTCCACTTCTTCAATGTGCTGAACACATTCCTTAGGGTGCGGTGTGCCCTTTGACTTCCAGAAAACATTCAGGTCCTAATGGAACAGGTCACTTAAACACATTGCTCTCATTGACTCCAATGGGACTTAAGCATATACTTGAAGTTAAGCATCTGTGTAAGTTCTTTGCTGAATACGGATGAACTAAACCACATCTTAAATGTTTGGCTAAATTAGGGCTGCAAGATCAGCCTCTAATTATGGAAAATGCATGATACAATATTGATGCAATTCAACTTTAGTTTGTACAGAGCCTTACAAACTATGTCCCAAAACAAAATACCTTATTGGAGTTAAGTAACAAATGGTTGCAGAGAGGAAGAGAGAGACAGACAGACATGTAACGGTGTAGAGAATGTATATACGGTGTATATACTGCCAGATGTGATTTTAAAAGACATGGACTCAGACACTAAGGCAAAGAGAGACACTGTATAAAGAAGCTGGTAGAGTCAGCAAAACCAGCCGAGGAGATGTTCTCACTTTGGTGTTTATAGAATTTTTTTTCTTATTTTATCTTGAATCTTGTTTCACACTAGTATAATAAAATATTCACAAGCCACCTCAGGTGGAGAAGCGCTATCCCAGTGCAATATTAAATACTTTCCTTTCAAATACTCTTCAGTCCATGATTCCTGTTTTATTTATATCAAACTCCTTTTTCCCCCTCATCCCAGCTTTCTGGTCAAAATTGGGTTTTGATGCACATACAAGGAATACAGTAACATATGGACACAACACCAGTACTTGTGGGTAGGATGGGTATTTGGCCTTCCCCCCACTAGCTACCATTGACTTCTAACTCAGCAGATAATATCACATCCCTCAATGAGCTGAAATGGCATTTTGAGATTAACCATTTAACTGAATGTGGCATGACAACAAATGAGGTCATGTATGATACCAGACTTTTATTTGTGAAAGTGTTACCTTAAAATGAAATTTCAGCAAGTTGATCATACTACCCCTGTTTTCAGTAAGACCAGCAATGGGTGAAAGTAACATGATGCAGGCTCACTGATGCCTCAGGGAATTTTACACTTTCTCATAATGTGTACATGTTAATAGTATTAGAACCACACATACTAGAATCCCTCACATTTATCTCCAGGTATTTAATCTCCTTTCTATACATGGAGTACATAAGGGTTCGTGTTAGCATGATGCGTACAGTGATTTATGTTAAATTTGCACATGTTTCGGTAGTGGAGTATTAATAGGAGTATATATTTGCATAGAAAGTATAGATAACAAATATATACATACTGGGTGAAATCCTGGCTCTACTGAAATCAATGACAGCTTGCCCACACACACACAAACATACTGTGACGGGTTGGATCACAGAAACCCCCTTGGGAGCTGCCACCTGATGTACCAAGACTACTTTTATTCCTGTTTTCCCTGCCCACTTCAGACTTCAGCACCCTGTCTTGTTGAGCCTGGACACACCCGTCTGCTCCAACACAGACCCAGGGTCTGAATTACCTGCCCCGAAGCTGCAGATTTACCTGAAAACAGCTCACAGAAGTGTGCTTGACTGTAGCACTGATATGCGCAACTCCCAGTGTGGTCTAACCCCAAATAAATCCGTTTTACCCTATATAAAGCTTATGCAGAGTAAACTCATAAATTGTTCGCCCTCTATAACGCTGATAGAGAGATATGCACAGTTGTTTGCTCCCCCAGGTATTAATACATACTCTGAGTTAATTAATAAGTAAAAAGTGATTTTATTAAATACAGAAAGTAGGATTTAAGTGATTCCAAGTAGTAACAGACACAACAAAGTAAGTCACCAAGCAAAATAAAACACAATGCGCAAATCCATGTCTAATCAAACACTGAATACAGATAATCTCACCCTCAGAGATGCTTCAGTAAGTTTTTTCCTCAGACTGGACACCTTCCAGGCCTGCGCACAATTCTTTCCCCTGGTACAGCTCTTGTTCCAGCTCAGGTGGTAGCTAGGGGTTTCTTCATGATGGTTCCTCCCCTCTTTGTTCTGTTCCCCCCCTTTATATATCTTTTGCATAAGGCGGGAATCCTTTGTCCCTCTGGGTTTCCACCCCCCCTCACTGGAAAAGCACCAGGTTAAAGATGGATTCCAGTTCAGGTGACATGATCACATGTCACTGTAAGACTTCATTACCCACTTGCCAGCACACACATATACAGGAAGACTCACAGGTAAATACAGCCATCTGCAGACAATGGTCCTGGTTAATGGGAGTCATCAAGATTCCAAACCACCATTAATGGCCCACACTTTGCATAATTACAATAGGCCCTCAGAGTTATATTTTATATTCCTAGTTTTAGATACAAGAGTGGTACATTTAGACAAATAGGATTATCACACTCAGTAGATTGTAAGCTTTGTAATGATACGTTACAAGAGACCTTTTGCATGAAGCATCTTCCAGTTACATTATATTCACTTATCATGTTTTTATAAAACCATATAGACTGCACAACGTCACATACATATACGCACACACACGGCTTCGGGGAGGGAAGGGGGGCAAAGATAGACAAGCAACTACATACATTTCAATGTGTGCGGCTTCCCCTTCGTGAAGAGAGAGCATTGTACCCAAATTTATTTGCTACTTCAATGAAAGACACTAAAGTAACTTCACACCACCTCTCAGGAATCATTTGACAAACTGATTTAGCGTGTCAGAGAGGGGTGCGTTGAAAGCAGCAGTCTAGGATATGGTTTTTGTCCTTTTCTCCACCATAAATGCCCAAGTGTAGTGTCCCTCATCACAAATTGTATGCAATGACACAAAAAGCCAACTCACTAGTCAGAGTAGCTTACTATTATGCTGTGCATTAGAGAGCAAGTTAAAGTAAGAGTTATTTTGATTAACCCCCTTCTGTTGCTTTCCCACCAGGGAGTCACACTCCCACTCCGAAAGGCTGGAAATAACTGTTTTTATTAAATCACATTCAATTACAGGAATATTTATTAAAACCAATAACTGGAAATGGTAAGAATCCCCTCATGCTTGTTTCTGGGTATTTAAATTCAGTTAAATGCACAATAAATTTTGCATTGTTTCAATTTACATGACCCCAGAGTCTTTACATATCCCATAGGCAAGATTCACATACTTATAAACTGCTATTAAACATGAACATATGGTGGACTGGAACGACCTGCACCGTCACCATTCTTACAGGAGTGCTGCAAACAGCCTTGCTGTCTCTAAATCCACTCAGACAGCCTAACACAAGGACAAAATCCCCCTTCAGGCCAATAAAGCTGCTTTAGTTCCAGCAGCGACTCAAATGAACAAATGTAATATACCAAGGTGCCTATGGTGAGGGTTCGGCCTCCCATGTGCCAGCCTGGCGTCTTGATATAAGTCTGACTCTGGTCATCTCTCAGGAATCAACATCTTTCACACAAGCAGATTCATAAATTTCACAGCCAGATTATCACAGATTGTGATAATCTAGTCTGACTTCCTGTATGACAAAGGTCACATAATTTCACCAACTGGCATGGATTTCAAGGGAGTACATGTAGTATAAGGAAGATAATCCCCCTATGGGCATCTTATTTCCTAATGAGGTCCCTTGTGCCTTCCTCTGAAGTAATGGGCGCGGGCCAGAAACAGGATATCGGACTAGATAGGTCACTTGCCATGCCATAAACCCTTCTCTCTTGTTTTATTGTTTCCCTATTTAAAAAACAAAACTGGGCCCATCAAGACAGATAAATTATTAATACTAAACTGACCTCTTATTACTGATCACCTTTGCCATCCCTTTCAATCCCTCTGTCAATACACACACTAGCTCTAGTCTTTGTTTAGTTCTTTACCAGCTTGCATCCTTCAATTATATAACACGTCTAGCAGCACATGTTCACAACAGTATATAGATCACCATGAATTCAAGTCCATCTTCCAGTGCTTGGAAAGACAGCAGCACATTTTGGTGCACTTTTGTTTGTGGGTCCAGTGAAATAGTGTTTAGTTCCCTATATACTAACATTCTCTCCAGACATCGAAGACTTAGTTTATCTTGTATACCAAGATACACAGAGGATGTGTGTAAGTTGCAGTACATGTTTCTCACAACTGACGGCCAACTCAACCACACCTCCATCTTTTTGTCCACTGACTGCTATGATATTGCCACATTTATCTTTAAGACAAAATGGAGAGACAATTCCACTGTTGTATCATGCTCATTCACTCTAGATCCATCTGCAGTTCATCATCCTCATATAGCTACAGCAAAGCCAGCAACAACTTCATCTTCTCTACGAAGAAAGCACCTCCCTTTTTCATTTGCACTAGTCACCTTCTGTTTTCTTATCCTTGCTCCTGATATCACCAGCATCTCCACTGGATCTCTTCTTGTCTCATTAAAAGCTGCTGACAAAAATCTTACCTGATCTTTTCTAGATGACTCCAACTCCAACCTCCTTTTTCTCACTAAGTCACTGGTCTTCCCTCACTACGTCTTCTGGCACAATCTCACTAAATGTTTTCTAGGCTGACTTCTGACCCGTGTACAGTACCAACAATATCCTTCCAGGGGTGTACAACGATTAATTCCTCGCCCCAATCACGGAGTCTTCTCTTCCAGTCCTCCATGTGACTTTGGATTCTATCACTCTATCCTTCTTCAGTGTGTGAAACAAGAAGCTGATGCCTGCTGCATGTGGTTCTCCTGGTTTAAATTTAAGCTATCTAAGCACTTATTTCTCAAGCTGAGTGGAAGTATATCACTTCTATGAGATGTCATGGCCCCATGCATGACACTCCTCTTCCTTTCCCCTTTTCCCTCTGTAAAGTCAATCCTAGATTCAACCTTGGACATCATTTCTGTGTGGAAACCCAACTCTATATCTTCATCAATCGATAACATTGCTGCCACGGTCAGATATTTTGAACTCATCTTTAACACCAGATTTTGTTCTTTTACACATAGTAGGCTATGGAAATAGCAGTCACAGTTTCCCTACTTAAGACTAAGTTGAGTTTTGCATGTCAAACAAATTCAACCTCTTTGTCACGAATGAAAAAAACAGCATATCTTTCCCACATTTACATCACATATTCTTTGAATACAGAATGAATTTTCTGAGACTTTATAAGGAGGGCCATTAAGTTTATGAGTTAAAATTAATCGAAAATGGGTCCTTTAAAAATGTGTCAACCAGTGTCCGATAATAAACTGCAATTCCTCCCTGTACGGACACCATGGGAGCGGGGGGGGAGAACTGATGTCTTTAAAAATCAGTTTACTCTAATGTGCAATAATGACTATTATACGGTTATTACATGGTGTACCCCAAGGCAGAGTTCAGAAGTGTTTGGATGTATTAACTGTGCATTTCCATACCTTAACATGTTTGGATATCTTTTAAGGTTAATGTTAACTCTGAACATGCTGGGTTTACTAAGGTTGTTTTAAGGATAATTCCAATATCCTGGTAATGTGTGTTACTCTAAATTCCAGACATGTACTCTCAAACTTAACTCCACCTTAATATAGTTTTTATCTAGCGGCCAACTAGAATCACCTGAGAAGACTATGATTTTTTTTTGTCAAAAACAGAAGTTCAGAGAAAATTTTCAGAGGAAACTATATCCAATTTCACCATGGTGGCAATCAACCCACAACAGTTTCTGCTTATTAATTGTAATGATTTTTCCAACTTATCCGTTTCAAAACCATAAACCACATGTGTGCACACAGACATATTCTGCTTCCTGTTTGAAATGGTTAATGGCATAGATTCCATCCAGAAGGAACCATTAGATCATCTAATCTGACTTCCTGTATATTACATGTGTGATGGTTCTTGGGCACCCAGGACTGAGAGTCACCTTGGTACCCCCTGCCTCCAGGAAGAGGGACTCTTTTTTTGTGGTAGCTGGGTGTCAGCTCCTTGACACCACCAGCCTTTCAGCAACTCAAGTCCTCTCCTCTGTGCTATGCCAGCTTTCCATCACCTTGCGGGTTAACAAAAGGTGCACCCCAACCCCCGAATCCCTTTGAATCATTCACCTGTGACATCCAGCCCCTGACACTGGTTACTCACAGACATTTCAGATCCTGTGCACTCTAAGGTGCAGTGTGCCCCACTTTACCAGCTTTACCTTAAACCACCACTCCTGTAAGTTACAGAGCACTTGCAAGCACTTATAATAAAACACATGTAGATTTATTTAAGAAAGAATAAAAAGATTTAACTAGAAACAAGAGAGAGTGAGGGAAACAAGAGGTTACAAAACAAAATAATAAAATGCGAGCCTGGGTCTGCACTTATCAATAGTTACTTTTCCTATATATTAAAGTAGATGCCTATTGCAGAGCTGGCTGGTTTCTCAATAACCAGGATCCAAAACATTCATGAAACCCAGCTCTCCGCCACCCCTCACCCCCCATTCCCCAAGGTGTTTCCTCAGTGAATGGATCCAGAGTGTCTTTTTCTACACTCTGTTGTACTGGAAACAGTCTCTTGTTGCTATTCATGACCAGGGTGAAGCTCTGTCTGTGTAATGTTCCTTTCTGACCTCTAAGAGATCTTTATCGCTTGGTGGTGCCTCTGGTAGCTTCCATTGATAGTTTTGGGAGGGAACAAATCTGGTGAGCTGAGCCTGGCATTACCTCGCTGGCTGATTAAGGAGGCATGTCAACTCCCTCTTGCTTGGATACACCATCCCCGAGGCCCACTATGTCTTGGTGATTAAAATCTACTCCAAGGCCACAAAGCAGACTTTCAATATACATACATTGCTCCTTAAATATTACCTGTACATACATCTTGCAAAGGTTATGAGTCATGACAAGTTATGAGCTCTCTGTCGATATCTAATCTATCCATTATGGCATAAATACCCTGCCAGATATATGTTTGGTGTAATGAATTTGTCAGGTCTGAGATGAGGACTATTTACAAAGAACAAAGGACTGTTTGCCAAAAGGTCTGTGTGTCATAACAAGCCACAGAATTTCACCCAATTACCCCTGCATTGAGCCCAACAGCCTGTGTTAGACGACAGCCCATTTTCCAGAAATGCATCCAGTCTTGATATGAAGACATCGTGAGATGGAGAATCCAACACTTCCTTTGGTAGTTTGTTGTAATGATTAATCATGCTCTGTTAAAAACGTGTGTCTTATTTCTAATTTGACTTTCCCTGGCTTTCTACTTCCAGCAATTGTTTTTTGTTATGTGGTTCTCTGCTAGACTGAAGAGCCCTTTAATACCTGGTATTTTCTCCCTATGAAGATATTTATTCACTGTAATCAAGTCACCTCTCAATCTTCTCTTTGATCAACTAAACAGACTGAGCTCTAAGTCTCCCACTGAAAAGTATTTTCTGCAGCCCTTAAATCAATTTTGTGTATATTTACCAATTTCTTCTGATCCAGGCAAAGGACTCCACATTTCCTCTGGGAGCTCCCTACTGTCCCCCAAGTCTGGATAGAGTCACTAAAGTCTCTCTTGTCATGTGTGTTCTCATTATTTAACTAAAGCAACATCAACCCTAGGACCTGTAATATCCATCAACCTTCCGAGCAGCATTAAACTAATCAAAATACCATTACACTGGGGAAAAAAAATCAATGGGCTTTTCCAGTACTATAAAATGGATGCTGAAAATCTAGCTAAACAAATCACCACACCCCTCCCTATAACATATTGTGCATTTATCAGCCTATCACCCTTCATGCTTGTAAACTTTATTCTCCTGTTTGGCTCTTTATCACCAAATGTCTTGGCATACCTCGCACTTAGCACGTGCATGAAGAGGCAGAGAAAGAAGTGCTAAGTGCTTTTGGTGACCCTACCTACAATAAAAACACAAAGTTGCCCAAGGAGTTTGCATCCTGTAACAATAATAGTCAGGATGAAAGTTCCAGGAAAAATAAAAAAACAATTTGGACATAGGCTGAATAGACTATTTAAAAACAAACCCTGAAACATCTGAACTGTTGGTCTCGTCCTTTGTTTCATAAAATCGTTATGGCTCATGGAGCTTGTTTTCTTATCCTCGGATAATGAAATTTTTTCCTATCACCATCTGCTTCCTAAGGTCTGTCTATAGCACACCAGCACTGTGGTACTGGAATATTCTGAACTTCCAGGACCTTATGTTTAAACCAACAAAACAAAAACAAAACAGCTTTTACTCTCAGGTAAGAAGAAACCATCTGCAAGCTTTAAAAAACCAGAGAGAGAGAAATATAAAACAAAGCACCCCTTTAAAAGTGAAGGCTACAACTACAACAGTTTGCATTTAAGTCAGAAGCAACTTATGGCATGGTTGCTAGAACAAATGACTGCATCAGAAAAAGCATTTTTTGATATATCATTGCTTTTGATAACATACGGGCACATACAGAATTTCAGAAAACAACCGTAGATAGCAAACAGTGATTTGTGGGCAGAGACGTTACTCCAAAAGACCACTGTAAACAGAGACAGACTTTTCCCCAGCCTGTTGTTTAGAAGAGGAAAGACTTTGGGTTGTTCAGGGAGGAAGAATGTGCACACAGTTAAGGCCCTGGATTGGGACTCTGGAGATCTCGGTTCAATTACTGACTAATATCACAGAATCATAGAATATCAGGGTTGGAAGGGACCTCAGGAAGTCACCTAGTCCAACCCCCTGCTCAAAGCAGGATCAAAACCCAACTAAATCATCCCAGCCAGGGCTTTGTCAAGCCTGACCGTAAAAACCTCCAAGGAAGGAGATTCCACCACCTCCCTAGGTAACCCATTCCAGTGCTTCACCACCTTCCTAGTGAAAAAGTTTTTCCTAATATCCAACCTAAACCTCCCCCACTGCAACTTGAGACCATTACTCTGTCATTTGCTAGCACTGAGAACAGCCTAGTTCCATCCTCTTTGGAACCCCCTTTCAGGTAATTGAAAGCAGCTATCAAATCCCCCCTCATTCTTCTCTTCTGCAGACTAAACAATCCCAATTCCCTCAGCCTCTCCTCATAAGTCATGTGCTCCAGCCCCCTAATCATTTTTATTGCCCTCCGCTGGACTCTTTCCAATTTTTCCACATCCTTCTTGTAGTGTGGGGCCCAAAACTGGACACAGTACTCCAGATGAGGCCTCACCAATGTCGACTAGAGGGGAATGATCATGTCCCTCGATCTCCTGGCAATGCCCCTACTTATATAGCCCAAAATGTTGTTAGCCTTCTTGGCAACCAGGGCACACTGTTGACTCATATCCAGCTTCTTGTCCACTGGAGGTCCTTTTCTGCAGAACTGCTGCCTAGCCACTCGGTCCCTAGTCTGTAGCAGTGCATTGGATTCTTCCATCCTAAGTGCAGGACTCTGCACTTCTCCTTCTGGAACCTCATCAGATTACTTTTGGCCCAATCCTCTAATTTGTCTAGGTCCCTCTCTATCCTATCCCTACCTTCCAGCGTATCTATCACTCCTCCCAGTTTAGTGTCATCTGCAAACTTGCTGAGGGTGCAATCCATGCCATCCTCCAGATCATTAATGAAGATATTGAACAAAACCGGCCCCAGGACCGACCCTTGAGGCACTCCGCTTGATACCGGCTGCCAACTAGACATGGAGCCATTGATCACTACCCATCGAGCCCAATGAGCTAGCCAGCTTTCTATCCACCTTATACTCCATTCATCCAGCCCATACTTCCTTAACTTGCTGGCAAGAATACTGTGGGAGACTGTATCAAAAGCTTTGCTAAAGTCAAGGAATAACACATCCACTGATTTCCCCTCATCCACAGACCCAGTTATCTCATCATAGAAGGCAATTAGGTTAGTCAGGCATGACTTGCCCTTGGTGAATCCATGCTAACTGTTCCTGATCACTTTCCACTCCTCAAAGTGCTTCAAAATTGATTCCTGGAGGACCTGCTCCATGATTTTTCCAGGGACTGAGGTGAGGCTGACTGGCCTGTAGTTCCCCGGATCCTCCTTCTTCCCTTTTTTAAAAATGGGCACTACATTAGCCTTTTTCCAGTCACATGGGACCTACCCCGATCGCCATGAGTTTTCAAAGATAATGGCCAATGGCTCTGCAATCACATCCGCCAACTCCTTTAGCAACCTCGGATACAGTGCATCCGGCCCCATGGATTTGTGCTCGTCCAGCTTTTCTAAATAGTCCTAAATCACTTCTTTCTCACAGAGGGCTGGTCACCTCCTCCCCATACTGTGCTGCCCAGTGCAGCAGTCTGGGAACTGACCTTGTTCGTGAAGACAGAGGCAAAAAAAAGCATTGAGTACATTAGCTTTTTGTACATCCTCTGTCACTAGGTTGCCTCCCCCATTCAGTAAGGGGCCCACACTTTCCCTGACCTTCTTCTTGTTGCTAACATACCTGTAGAAACCTTTCTTGTTACTCTTATCATCCCTTGCTAGCTGCAACTCCAATTGTGATTTAGCCTTCCTGATTTCACTCCTGCATGCCTGAGCAATATTTTTATACTCCTCCCTGGTCATTTGTCCAATCTTCCACCTCTTGTAAGCTTCTTTTTTGTGTTTAAAATCAGCAAGGATTTCACTGTTAAGCCAAGCTGGTCGCCTGCCATATTTACATGTTCTTTCTACACATCAGGATGGTTTGTTCCTGCAACCTCAATAAGGATTCTTTAAAATACAGCCAGCTCTCCTGGACTCCTTTCCCCCTCATGTTATTCTCCCAGGGGATCCTGCCCATCAGTTCCCTAAGGGAACTGACTTCTGCATGACCTTTTGGAATTCAATTAGGGCTAAAATTTTAAAGTATTTAGGCACCTAACTCCCATCGATTTCAAAGGAAGTTAGACACCTGAATACTTTTAAACCAATCCAACATTTATTCTCTAAGTCTTTCAGCTCTCCATCTGGATTGGTGTTTCTGGTTTGTTATCGGGTAAGCTTGAACTTGAAAGCTATCATTTAAATTGTAGAAACTAGGAGCACCTCTTACATCTCCTCACAAGATGAGAAATCAGCGTCTAGTACAGGGGTGGGCAAACTACGGCGCACGGGCCGGGTCTGGCCCATCCGGCCCGCAGGATTGCCAACCACCTGGTGCAGCGGGCCCCGCACCACTCCCAGAAGCAGCTGGCACCACGTCCCTGCAGCCCTTGGGGGAGAGGGGGCAGAGGGCTTCGCGCGTTGCCCTTGCCTGTGGGTACCTCCCTCCGCAGCTCCCATTGGCCGGGAATGGGGAACCCTGGCCAATGGGAGCTTTGGGGGAGGAACCCACAGGCAAGGGCAATGTGCGGAGTCCTCTGCCCCCATCCCCCAAGGGTCACAGGGACGTGGCGCTGGCCGCTTCCTGGAGTGGCGCAGGACCGGGGTAAGCAGTGGGCCTGCCCTGGCTCCGTGCACGGCGCTGCCACCCTGGAGCCGCTCCTGGCCCTGGTGCATGCCGCTCCGCTCTGGAGCCTGCACCCCAACTTCCTGCCCTGAGCCCCCTGCCTGCACCTCAACCCCTGCCGCAACCCTCCTGCACCCCAACCCCCTGCCTTGAGCCCCCTGCCGCACCCCGTACCACTCCTTCACCCCAACCCCGTGCCCTGAGCCCCTTGCTGCACCTTGCACCCCTCCTGCACCCCAACCCTGCCTTGACCCCCCCTCCCACACCCCTCCCTGCACCACTGCCCTGAGCCCCCTCCCACACTGTGCACCCCCTCCTGCACCCCAACCCCCTTCCTTGAGCCCCCTTGTACACCCCACACCCCTCCTCTGCCTCAACCCCTTGCCATGAGCCCTTTCCTGCACACCACACCCCCTCCCACACCCCGCACTTCCTCCCGAAACCCAACCCCCTGCCCCAGCCCTACATTCATGGCCCTGCATGCAATTTCCCCACCCAGATGTGGTCCTCGGGCCAAAAAGTTTGCCCACCCCTGGCCTGCTGAGTACCATCTCCCTTGTCACACACACACTTTCCCGACTTTTGCAAAATGTGCATTCAAGCTCAAGAAAGAAGACTCTTATATGCTTCTTCTTCCTAGGTGGGGAATCTGATTTCCTTCTCTTGTGCAGAGTAAGCCTCTCTGTGGAAAGCTGACTCGCTTTTGGATAGAAACAGAAGAACCAAGACTAGAATGCCTACTGTCTCTCTGATGCCTCCCGTTACTGTCTAGATGAAGGTACACAACTTAGGGCATGTCTACACTTGACATTTAAAGTGCAAAAAGTCCCTTTTTTGCGCAAAAACCGCAGGAGCGTCTACACTTGCAAGTTTCACTGCAAACAGAAAACCACCTCCACGAGAGGTGAACAGTTCTTACCGCTGATCCTTGTGCAGTGATGTGCAAGTGGAGAGACGTTCTTCCTGTGTAAACAGCTTTTAGCCTCCAGAGGACATCCCCCAGGGCCTAGAGTGATCACTCTGGCCAGCAGCTCTGCTGCTCTGACGCCAGGTAAACAGACGTCCGTCCCTCCCCCTGTAAAGCCCCGGGAACTTTGAAACTCCCTTTCCTGTTTCGTTTGCAAGTGCTCATCTGGCCAAGTGACTCCGGCTGCTCCATGGAGCAAATGATCCCCCGCTTGGACCCTGCACTCACTCCCCCTTCCCACAAGACCTATCATCAAAATGGAGAAAGCTGCCCTCAGTGCGCTGCTCTCATCGGCGATGGAAGTGCTGCAAATGTAGGCACTATCTGACGCCTGTGGAAGTAAGTGAGTGCACAAACCAGCGCTTTTCTTTCACCGGTTCCCTATCACCGGTGAAACTGACAGCGCAAAAACTCTGCTAGTGTAGACATAGCCTCAGCCCAAAGATAGTGGTCTGGCTTGCTTTGAGCTTGGGAAAGAGAACATAGGGGCCATCTATTGTACTGGCTGGCCTTTGCTGAGTGAGACATCTCTCATGCACACTGTTGCCCTGGATTTGAGGGGTGTATATACCCCAGAATGTGATTAAGGTAATTACATCATATTATGTGCATTCAGCCACCCTGAATTAATGAAATAGAACACCACGTAGTTAAGGGTTAATTTGGCTTTTAGAAGAAAGGTTAAAACTAGTGACAGTTTCTGCTAATCAGAATGGGAGGAGGGGACAAACATGTAAACAACTGAGTCTGAAAACCTTGGTGGTTGGAAAACCTTGTCTAGACGCCTCTGATATTAAAAGTTTATTGAGGGTTAGAAAAGTGATGAGATAGTAGGGGTCATTATGACCTCTGTGTTTTGTAGAAGTTAGTTATAAAAGATTAGCTAATAGGGTGTACTTTGGAGCAGTCCTCTGAAGCCATCTTGAGAGATGTTTTTCCTGACACCCTTTCTCCCCGGCAGGTGCGTGGCCACTGCGAACCTGCTGCTAATTACTCAATACCATTCCAGATGTTAGCTAAATATCTGGGATGTTCTAAACCTATTGCCTATGTTTGTGTGTGCTTAAATCTAATAAACTGCACTTTTAGACAAGAGCATGCTTACTTGCATTACTCCTTGATCAGACAGAAGTGCTGTGTTCCTGTTGATTTATTCCTTACACCGCCTGGAGTAAAATAGCTAAGTTGCCCCTGCTGGGGGTTCCGAAAACCCCAGGGTAACAACACAAGTGAAGGAACCTGCAGTCGACACGATGCAATGCAAACCAGAATGCACGTGTTCTCCCTTTTCTCTTAGCTATCTCCTCCTATTTTCTCTCTCTCTACTTCTCTTTACTCTCCTAAACCAGAGTTGCTGCTAAAAATGATTGGCCAACATTAAGGGCAGATGAAGATCATGATCAGTCTGATGAAAGATGGCTCATGGCTCTGCTGGACAGGCGGATCTCAAAAGGAAAATCAATTAGGTTAGACCGGTGGAAATTTTAATCTCAGAATTGTCACACTGCACGAATACATACACACACAAACACACTGTGTTTGCTGGCTAGAATAAAAAAATGAAAAAGGGCTTCACTGCCGGAACAAAGGCTAAACTCCATGAGCTAGATAGATGGAGAGCAGAAATGCTGAGGAATGACTTGTTGGTAGTTGCTGGAGATTTAAATTAAACAGTTTTATTAAATAATACTTTGCAAAACTGGCTAAAAACTTACCTCGGAACATAGGACTGGCAGGGACCTCCTGGGTACTAACTCCGGCCTCCTGGTATTTCAGGCAACCCCATCATATAATCCCAATCCTAAATTTACCAAGCTCCACCTTAAAACTAGTTAGGTTGTTTGCCCCATTACTCCTATTGGGAAGTTGTTCCAGAACCTCACTCCTCTCATGGTTAGAAACCTTATAATTTCCAGCCTAAATTTATTCATGGTCAGTTTACAGCCATTTGTTCTTGTGCCAACAATGTCTTTTAGCTTAAACAGCTCTTCGCTCTCCCTAGTGTTTACCCTCCTGATGTATTTATAGACACTTTGATATTTACATAGCACTAATCAGCATAGTATCCAGGCACACTTGCTTCTTTCTGGTTATTCATGAATTTCATGCTGCAAACAGTGGGTGTAAGTTCTATTTGTCCCAATAAAAACGTTACTGATACAAAAATAAATACATAAAAATTAGGTATTCCATTTAAAAAGTAATGAATTTTTGTAAAAGGACAGACTACACTTTTTGAGATGTATATAGAATTTTCTATTATGCCAGCACTTGCCTAATTTAGAAATTTTTAAGCACAAAATATTTTCAGGGCGTTTGCACAGGGTTTCATACAGCCTAAAAGAAAGCCCTGTGAGGAATTCTCAAACACATGGTCACTAATAATTACAACTGCCCCACTTCATGCAAGATATACAATTAATAATATTCAACCCATATCCTACAAATTCTGTCTTTTTTTCCTTTGTTTTGCCAAGGAAAGACAGATGGCAAGTCAGCTTACAAATAAAGCAAAAAAATTCATCCAGAAAAATAAGTGCACAGTGGTCTGCTTTATAAATGTGGGTTTTTAAGAGTTCACATTTTTATTACAGTTACTTTAAAGCGATCTTTTTCATAGTTATCTTTATAAACACTAGATAGGAATAATTTAGAAGCTCCCAAATTTTTGCTAGGTATTTTTCCCTTTCCAAAATATGTACTAAGTTTTGTCATTTTAATCAGTATGTTGATATTGATGAATTAACGTGAAAATAATAAATAAATCTTAAATATTCACACACATGTGGGTACAAACACACACAATATAGACTGAGCAGGTAGTGCCGCCTAAAGGTAAGGTTGCCTGATACATCCATTATAAGTAGGGCCCTACCAAATTCACGGACGTGAAAAGAGCGTCACAGACCATGAAATCTGGTCTCCCCTGTGAAATACAGCTATTATTGTAGGGAGGTCAAGGTATTGCCACTCTTACTTCTGTGCTGCCTACAGAGCTGGGTGGCTAGAGAGCGGCAGTGAAGTAAGGGTGGCATGGAATATACTGTATGAACACAGCCGCAAAATTTGCAATTTATGCTGTGACCAACCCACAAAAAATGTGTGATTTTTCTGTGATTTAAGTAAACCCTTAATTGTAAGGCCCCGTTTTCAATTGCTTACAACTTTGCCAAACTTTAACTGTTCACGTTGACATTTTTCATGCAGGGTTTCTGCTTCAGACTGAGTTTTTTGGTGTGTTTTTTTGTTTTTTGTTTTTTTAAGTTCAGCAAAAATGGTTCAGCCATTTCTCAGAATGAGATTAGAGAACAATATGGTTTTTTGTTCGTGTTCTTAGAAAAATCTCAGATAGCACATGCTCAGAAGACCACTTAGTATGTTTGGCATCTCCATTCTCTGAAGATTATACCAACATTGAGCATGCTGTATCCCAGGGCTGCAGGAACTGAGCATAGGGTGACCAGACGTCCCGATTTTATTGGGACCGTCCCGATATTCCGGTGTCTGTCCCGCGTCCCGACTGATCTTTGGTCAGGACGCATTTTGTCCTGATATCCTCTGGCAGAACTGTGGGGTTTTTGTTTTGTTTTTTCTCAGCCGGGGCAGGACTCGCTCGGCTATTTTGCTCAGCCCCTCTCCCGCCTCCCCCATGTGTCCCGATATTTTCTTCCCATCATCTGGTCACCCTAACTGAGCAGGATTTTTCCTGCAAATGGCTGCTCCCAGATGCTGTGGTTGCTGGACACAGGAACAGAGAGCAGGGAGTCGTCTCCTCCGCTCTCAAAAGTCCCCCTACTGGTGCACAGGTAGCATGGAGGAGGAAGCCACCTGTCTCCAATGGGGCAGCCTTAGGAGCAGACTCAGACAAGGCCCCCAGAGGGTGGGAGGAAGACTGACTGTCTGAGCACAGAGACTGGAGAGGTGCAGATTGGGGAGACTGGGATGAGAAGCCAGGGTGGTGAGGGAGAGGAGGAAAGAGAGACAGGACGGGGACAAGGACAGGCTGAAGGGGACAAGGGCAGAGGGTTAGTGACCACTAGAACAGCCTGGAGTGGAACCCAGGATATCTTGGGTCTCACCACTCCCCTGCTATCATCAAATTTCTGTGAAACCCGCTGGCAAAGAATGTGTCTCATTCCCCTCTAAATGCTCATCCACACAGAGCATGACAACCTATAACTGAGCCATGTGGGTATCAAGATAGCAGCATATGACAGAATTTGTGTTTTTTTTCAGTATGCTTTTTAAAGTCATAGGAAATTACATATAAAAAACTGTATTAAAGAACATTAAAGGTTGCAAAGTCTAGCATTCAAAAGTTAGGTAATGGCAGAATTAAGGTGGTCTGGGCAATATTAATTCAGGACCCTTGTTTTAGGAGCCTCATTTTAGTCACCTAGGTTTTAAAATGTTGATCTGTGGCTTAATCCTGCAATAAGATCCACACAAGCAAACCCCTGCATTTGTTTGAAGCCCCATTGACACTATTACAGATGGGCAGATCCCCCCCCCCGCCTAACACACATGCACGCGCACACATACCCACACACACACACTAACAAACATAAATTTAATTGTCCAACACACAGCGAGGTATTATAGAAAATATATCATAATTAACAGGTTTGACCTCACACCTATGATTTGGCAAAGTCTTCCAATCACACAGCCTGCATTGAAACAGCTCCTGATGCATGTAATACCAGAGGAGATGATGTGCGGAGTATGCAAACAGATGGTAAGCAAGAAAATCCCAAGCATGAGTGGGAAGGGGTAGGAGGTACAAAAAAATCAAAACTGGGATAATTAAAGAAACTGCTAACCTTGTGTATTTAAGGAAGTGCTCCATCAAACAGTAATTAATAACTTAAGCTTGTGACTACTTCAAATCAACTGTTTTGCTATATTTGTTATATGTTTGTACAGTGCCTCATACACAATGGAACTCAGGCCTCTGGCCTTACCACAATGCAAATAACAATAATTTAGAAAACCATAAAACCCAATAATTCAAACATGGCCTCCTTTTGAAAATGCATCAGCATTTAACCTTGTTAAGTGTGTTGCAATATTGCCCAATGTAACAAAGAGTACTGACACGCATGCAAAGCAAGCATGACAGCGGCTTACATATAGAAATCTGCTGCATAATGAGAATTAAACAAGAAAAACCAACAACAAAAAATCTTAGAGAAACAGCATCAAAGCATTATTTGTACTATAGCTTTGAAACTTCAGTCCATCTGTTTTTGTTATTTTAATTCCTCTCTTCCATCTGCATTTATTTTGGGAGCTATACTGTAAAATGCTTCTGTGTACTGTAGTAGGAAACTAATTTGCCCTTGAAAAAATCCTGATAGTGTTACTAGTTTTACTTGGCTTTCTGGTACAAAGCAAACCGGAGTCTCTCAAGACTTTCAACACGCAAATATAATTTCATTAGTTTTCAATCAGTAGTTTGTACACGTACAAGCAAAATAAATTGATTTAGCACCTTAGTCCTGTGATACTGAAGTCTAAATGGAGCGGGTTTTCTTCCTCTATTGTACCCTGTCTGCAAATATTAGTTACCATCATGGAATATCACGGAAATCAAATAACGGACACTTTTTTTCATAATCACACCAGCAGCTGCAGTGGCATGTTTCAATGGCTATCCACTGGAACTCATTAAGAAAGCATTATGTATAGTAAATTAAAATGCAGGGTCTATGATCTGCAGACAAAAGGATGACAAAGCTTATCAAATGTATGCCTTGGACAGGGCTTTAAATGGCATTGTCCTCTTAGAACAGGTGACTGCGCTCTAGGATATTTCTGTTTGTAATGAGCAGACCAGAGACAGACAATCTATATCTGGCTTTATGGAAATTGTTTTAAAGAAAATGCTGCATTCCCTAATCCAATGAAGCAAAGATTTAGATTGGGGCTGAATAGAATTTTAAAACAGCTAAACAGTGTCTTTAAGGCACATACAATTACAGAACAATCACAATGGTAATACTAATCAGTGGTAATGTAAAATTATCTGTCGTAATAAACATCTGCTTTTGCAAAACCCATGTTGGTTTTAGTAAAGTGTGTCCAAGGAAAGGAAAGCAGATTTAGAGACAATAGGCCAAAGACCCTGGTCCCACTGAAGTCAATGACAAAACTCCCACTGGCTTCCGTTACTCCTAACAGTTACAGAGGTGTAAATCTAGTAAGAATCTGGCCTTTCACATCTGCATTACAAAAGGGCTGTCTCTCCCCTTTCTAGGCAACTTCACACTCAGGGCTAGTCTACACTAGAAGCACTACAGCAGCACAGCTGCACCAATACAACTGTCTGATGAAAGGGCGCTCTGCTGACAGGAGAGGGCTCTTCTGTCAGCATAATAAAACCACCTCCGCAAGAGGCAGTAGCTATGTTGGCAGGAGAAGCTCTCCCGCCGACACAGCGCTGTCCACACGGACGCTTAGGTGGGGGTAACTCATGTTGCTGAGGAGGGTGGCTTAATCAAACCCCTGAGCGACATAAGTTATACTGACATAACCCGTAGAGTAGACAAGCCCTCAGATTAGAATTTCCAGAATGCTGAGCAGCAAAGGCCTAGTCAGTATCACAGCATTCAACCACCACAGAACAAATCCTTTATTATCATTCAAATGAATGGAGATTTGAGCAACACTGCAGTAATGGACAGATACACGAGGCTTCCAAAGCAACTGACGAAAGTTAGTCACACATTTTACAAAGTTAATTCTGTACACAAATCAAGCCCCATACTCGTCTTACTAACTGCCAGATTAGTTCAACAAGTCATGACAGTCTGCTGTTCATCATTTTGTTTTTATGTTATGGATGGTTTCTAGGTGTGTGGAGCATACACCTTTAACATGATAAAAGGGTTTTGTAAAAACAAT
This sequence comes from Platysternon megacephalum, assembly GCA_003942145.1. Taxonomy (NCBI): domain Eukaryota; kingdom Metazoa; phylum Chordata; order Testudines; family Platysternidae; genus Platysternon; species Platysternon megacephalum. Next base: position 1,495,306 of record QXTE01000135.1, read on the forward strand.
TTGAAATCCAAAGCAAAGGACATAAATTGTCACAAGCTAACAGAGGAACACAAAGAACATTCATCCGATGGTTTCCCTCAGATGCATAATTAGCTTTGCTTTTGTGCTGGACTTGCACTGAACATGACAATGTAGGGATCACAGTTATGCTTCAGTAGATCTTTGATTTTCCAGTGTCAGCTCTCTTTGAAGAATATCACTCATTTACTACAAAATAAAAATACATCAACAAACTGCCCAGAACCAGAAAAGTGCTTAACTATCTACTGCATCTTTCATGCAACTATAGTGTCAATGTTTATGCTCCTTGTCTCACCTGTGAAAGGAAAAAAAAATCTCTCCCCCAGAACCCATTTTACAAACAGCTGTCTAAAATTACTTTGGGCCTGAAAATCCAAATGCGGCAAAATTTAGACAGGACTTGAGGGCAGAGGGACAGAAAGGTTAACAGCTGCTTTTTTAAAAAACAGACTAGTTGAACATACCTTAGGCCCTTTTAAGCCAAGGGAAAAGCATTTCTATCTATTTTCCAGTGCACCCTAGTAATGGTCTCTTATTTAACATATACTTTACAGAGCCTATATAAGCTGGCAAAGAGGGGTAGGTAAAAATTAAGTACAGAAGCAACAGAAACTTTGGCAATGATTTATCATGTTTTCAAGCTATACAACGGTTTGACATTCATTCACCAAAATAAAAACAAAGGTTTAGTAGTAGAGAGCATCATCATGCCAGCGTGGCTCTCCGGAAGCATGGAGTTTCATCTCTCTCATTCCTCCCAAATGCAGTCGTGCAAGTAGGCTGGTACGCTCCGGTACACCAGTACACCGTACCAGCAAGCTATTTATAGCCGTTACGGCATGCAGTAACTCCTCACTTAACGTCCTCCCACTTAACGTTGTTTCGATGTTACGTCCCTGCTCCAGTAGAGAACATGCTCATTTAAAGTTGTGCAATGCTCCCTTATAACGTTGTTTGTCCACTTGGTTTGTCCACTACTTGCAGGGTTCTCCAGAAGAGCAGCGACTTTATAAGAGAGCATTGCACAACTTGTAACCAGGGTGGGCTGGCAGCCCCCCTATCAGCTCCCCTATCTGCCCCCCAGCGCCTCCCACCCACTGGTGGACCCCACAGATCAGCGCCTTCCTCCTCCCTCCTCCCCCTGCCTCCTACCCGCCGCAATCAGCTGTTTTGCGACATTCAGGAGGCTGCGGGGGTGGGAATAGGAGTGAGGCCGTGGCATACTCTGGGGAGGGGAAGCTGCCGCTGCTGCTGCTCAAGGCGCTTCCTAGCCTAACATGGCACCTTCAGCCTCCTTGCCTGCCTCATTGTCTGCAGTGGGCTGTGCCTGTGTGGGGTAAGGCGGGGGCACCTCCCAACTACAGTACTGTACAGTACGTATGTTTGTAAACACACAGCATGTGCACGCTAACCCCCCCTCCCCCAGCGATTCACCGTCGCTTTATGGCCCAGCCGCCGCCCTGCTCGGGAATAGGGCACTATGCCAAGCGCTTGCAATGCCACCAGCTGCCTGCAAAGCAGCCTTGGGAGATGCACAGAAACGGCCCTGCCTTGCTGTCTTGCAGCTGAATACACAACGTTCCATCCGCTCCCCCCCCTTCGCTGGACGGGTGTAAGAACACAGGGGGCAGCAGCCCACCCAAAGCAAATTACAGTAATAGTGTTCCAGCGCCTGCTTCACTGTAGCAAGGGCGAGAAGTGGCGTAGGGATGCACAGAACCTGGCCATGCTCCCATGAAAGTCTGTGAAATCCACGGGAGCTTTCCCATTCACTCTAATGCCAGCTGCATCTCTCTCCCCCTGCATGCACACAGCAGGGAGGGGCACAGCCCTGCAGTTATTTTCCTCCTCTTACTACATTGGCTGCAATGCTGCCTGGGTACTGAGTGCATGGTTACTAGGGGAGATACAGCAGGGCCAGCTTTTCCAGGGCACCCTGGAAGACAGGCCTTTGGTCCTCCAGCAGGGCTCCTGTGAAAGTAAGAACCTCCATAACTAGTCCTAGCCTAAACCCACAGGGCTTCCAGTAGGGGAGCAGATTACCATGGAGAATGGCATGGGTTTTCCAGATTCTTCCCCTTGCAATAGTTGATTGATGCTGCATGACCTCGGCCACTCCATGCTGAAGGGAGTGAAGAGTAGCATGTGCATGCGCCGTCCGGAGGAGCATCACCCAGCATCATGAGTCAAAAACGTCCAGCAAGTGATAGTGAAGTGCTAGCAGTAACAGTACCACAAGCAGTAAGAAAACCAGGAAAACCATTAGTTTGGGTACTAAATTAGACATTTTAAGGCATTTTGATGCAAGCGAGCGTGCGCTAGACATTGGCATCATTCTAGGTCTTACTCTGACCACTGAGAGAACAATTCGGAGTAATGCCGACAAGGTCAGGGTTAGTGCTCGGTGTGTAACACCGCTTAGTGCTACTACAGTAAGTCGATAAAGAAGTAGTTTTCTGGAAAACATGGAGCGTCTTCTCTCAGTGTGGACAGAGGACCAAAACCAGCGGCACATACCTCTAAGTTTGCTAGTGATACAAGCTAAGGCAAAAAGTTTGTATGACAATTTGAAGAGAGACCAAGGTGAAGGATCATAGACAGAGACCTTCACAGCCGGGGATGGCTTGATAGGTTCAAAGGGTGCTTCCACCTGCATAACATCCAGATGTCCAGTGAGGCTGCTAGTGCTGATACTGCAGCAGCTAAAAAATACCCCGACTATCTCAAGAAAATTATTGAACAAGTCTTCAATGTCAATGAAATGGGCCTGTACTGGAAAAGGATGCCTGAGCGGACTTAAGTTTCCCGAGAGGAGAAGACAGCACCCGGATTTAAAGCAGCTAAAGACCGCCTAACCTTGCTTCTCAAGGGATTTTCAAAGGAACACCTTCCGGTCATTTGGAGATCCAATAAGAAGGCATGGATAACTGGAGCTATTTTTTCAGAATGGCTGACTCTCTATGCCGTCCCTACATGGAAGGAATACTGTGCCAAGGAAAATCTTGATTTCAAGATTTATTGCTTATTGATAATGCACCGGACATCCAATCAACCTGGACGACCTGTGCGAAAACGTCAAAGTTGTCTTTCTGCCACCTAACACCACATCACGCATCCAACCCATGGACCAAAGAGCCATCGCTGCATTTAAGGCATATTACTTACACTGTACTTTCGACCAGCTCATCAGAGGCACCGATGGGGGAAGGCAAACCTACGATTCAGCAATTTTGGTGTGACTACAACATCCTGAAGTGCATCAATAATATCGGTGAGTCCTGGGCTGAAGTTACTCAGGCATACGTGAATGGTGCGTGGGGGAAGTTGTGGCCTGAATGTGTCAATGACTTAAAAGGATTTAAAGACGTTGTCCCCGGATGAAGAAAGATATCCTCGGCTTGGCCAAGAAAGTGGGTTCTGATGAGGTGGAAGAAGCTGACGTTTCACAACTTCTGCAATCACACGGAGAAGAGCTAACCAATGAAGAACTGATGCAACTAGAGATGACGAGAGCAATGGAAGAAGAGGGCCAAGTAGTAAAAGAAGAACCAACCCATCGAAATCTGACTGCCAAACGTCTTTCTGAAGCTTTCCAAATGATTGAAGCTGGCTTGCAAATCTTTAGTGATGACGATCCTGACAGGGAACGCAGCTCCAAAGTGATTTGGGGAGTTGGTCATATAATGACTTGCTATAAAGAAATTTACCAAGAGGGGGGGGAAAAGGAAAGCAAAACAACAATCTCTAGATGTGTTTTTTTGAGTTCAGAAAGTTCAGCAAGAACAGCAAGAGGAGCAGCTGGACGATCCAGCCTCTTCCACTCTCTGAATCCACGACCTCAACCAAGCTTCATACTCAGCAGTGATGATTGTAGTATTAAATTGCTTTGTTCAAAACTGTTTAAAACTTATATTGTATATGTATATAATGCCTTTTGTCTGGCAAAAAAAAAATTCCCTGGAACCTAACCCCCACATTTACATTAATTCTTATGGGGAAATTACATTAGCTTAACATCGTTTCGCTTAAAGTCGCATTTTTCAGGAACATAACTACAACGTTAAGTGAGGAGTTACTGTACCAGAAAGACACAGCAGCAGCCCCACCAGAGGAGAGGGCTGCGGGGCGGGGCTGGGAGTTCTGCTCCTTTCCCCGCTGAGAGGGGCAGCAGCGGGGAAAGGAGCAGAATCCCGGCAGCTCCTCCGGCAGCTGTATTGCCCCCAGCCTCACCCACCCAGCCCTGTCCTCCGGCGGGGCTGCTGCTGTGGTACACAGATAGAGGACGGAGACGCAGCTCCTGGAAGGGCGGGGGCGGGGCTGGGAGGGGTTCGGCCCCTTTCCCCGCTGCGGTTACCGGGAGAGCCCTGCCCCGAAGTCTCCAGCACAGCAGGAGGAAGACAAAGCTCCCCCTCCCCCCCAGGTAACATGGGATGGATGTGGGGAGGGGACGGGGGGAGCGTGCGGGCCCCGGGCTGGGGGAGGGACGGTGAGGAGTCACATGGAGGGTCACGTGGCCCCCTTAGCTGATGCCCGCCCCCAACCAGTAAGAAATGGATTTTACTGGCACCACTGCCCAAATCTGAATGAAGACACCACCCAGGCACATGGAGATGGGAATCTTAGGAATACACACATTAATACCTCTCTACTGCGGAGTCAATAGATAGGGCAGGTGGTGCAGAAAAATACTGATACAACAATATTGCTCATATTCCCTCTCCTGCACTATCAAGCCAGGCTTGGATTATAAGGCCCAATAGAATATGTGGACTGGAAATTTCCCCCACTCTGAGGCTATAGTTGCAATCCTGAGGCTGCAGTAACTTTCCCAGGGGTACAATCCCCCAGGCTGAGTTCCAGAAACCCAGCCTCCCTTCCTGTGCAATAGAACTGCACCAGTTCTGTTGCATCTGGGGTAGTCTGTGACTACCAAGGAAGGGGCAGCATTTGGTCTTACGTTTCTATTCTGCCACTATACCAAACGTCCAACTAACAGTCCAGCTCTAGTCTGAATGATGTATGTCTTTGGCCAGCATGACATACTCCTATTGTGCAGAATCTAAAAACTTAATTTACATTAAGTAAGTTTCTGGTTCTCATTACTGCAGAGATAATCTTCCATATGTGAACAGAATAACTGATGTCTGCCTGAGTCTGCAGACAGCCTGCAACAATGACTCAGAGGTGTGAACTTCTGTTTCCTAGTAATCTATTGGAGTGTCAACTCTAAAGTATAATGAGGACATTTCAATGTCACCAGTAACTATTTCATTACTAATCATTTCAGTGGAAGGAAAAGGGATGGAAGCGAAGTCCTCTAGGAAATGAAATTGGGATTTGCTCCAGAGAAAGAAAGACAGAGAAGGAAAGAAGGGAGCAGAAGGAAGAGAAATAAAGGGGAGAAGCAACAGTGGCCTAAAGGGGCATGAATTTTCTCACTGAGTGATCCGGAATGAGACTACAAAGTGCTGAATAAATAATAAATGAAAGTTGACTTATTACATAAAGACTGTATTCTTCCCTCACTCTCCCTAGAGAGCTCCCACGAAAATCAGCACAAGATCTGGTATATATTGAAGGAAACATGAAGTCCTGGATTTATATCCTGACCCATGGACAATTATTAAAAATGGTCCTCTCCTTTGAATGGCTTTGACACTCCAGGTATATACTGATGAAATCCTCCCCCAACTGAGTAGCACAAACAGAACACTCTCAAGTGTGATGGCTCAGGTGATACCTCAGCTGCCCTCAAACTACACCCGGGCTCTATGTCGGAACACTGCAGCCTAACATTCTCTGTGTTCCAGAAACTAGAGAGTGCACAATGACCATCTCAGTAATTCTGAATACTATCAGAGTCCTACTGAGATTCATTCTTCCGGAAAACGCTGATACGTTACAACAGAATGCATTACAGCTTGTCAGTAAAAATTACCCAAGTAGGAAAAGTACTCCACAGTCAACCACACTGGCCATTTAAACCAATTAGGTTCTGTTTGATCTTCCTCAGACCCACAAAGCCCAGCTCTCCTATTCTTCCTAACAGGCCTTAATGTTAGGATTTCTTTCGCTCTCTTCCCCGCCCCCCACTGTGAGAATTAGCAGGCCTCTAAAAGTGAATAAATTTGACAGAGCTAAGCAAATAGCCTAGAATATGAAAAGTAAAATGAGGCTTTCAGCTACTGGGCACTTTCAGACAGGCATTATAGCTTTTTATGCAATCAAACAGCTGCAGATTTGGGTTTCCATTGGGCAGCTCTGTTTTCAAATGTTCATATGTTGTTATTTATTATTTGATGAGCACAGACAGGGAAGGCAGGGCATTGTGAGACAGCTAGGACCCTGCTCTCAAGCAATATGCAATCAAAGGCCCTGATCCTGCAAATTGTAACCACATACAACAATTTACACGGTGCATGGCCTTCTGAAAAGCTTTACTTTGGGCAGAAACTTTCCATGTTCAGTCACAGCCAGGTGAACATTTGGGGAAACTTTCAGTAACTTTATCTGAGCTGTTTTCAGAGTAGCAGCCGTGTTAGTCTGTACCTGCAAAAAGAACAGGAGTACTTGTGGCACCTTAGAAACTAACAAATTTATTAGAGCATAAGCTTTCGTGGGCTACAAGGGAAGGGGAAAACTGGTTTGCTAGTTTAAAACAAGAACAAAACCTCCATTTGTTTAAAGACATGAAGAAAACAAGGAAAGGGAAAAGGCTGACATTTGAAACTTTGCAAGGAAATAGTTTTCATTATAGGAGTAGAGGCTTCATTGTCATAGAAGTTAGAGAGTGAAGGGCCCTACCTACTGTGTCATCTAGTCAACCTCTCTGTCGACAGGGTGTTGAGAGAAGCATTTTCAAGTTATAAGCACTCACTGAGCATTACATCTGCTAAGACTTATAACTATTAACAAATCATTATTATATATTTATGTTATGGTAGTGACCAAAGGCCCTAACTGGGATGAGAGGCGAGGTCTTCTGTGCGTGGCACTGTGCAAACACACAAAACAGACAATCCCTATTCTGAGAGCTAACAATGTAATGATGTCCTTATCCTTTTATGACATCACTGGATACCAACCCTACTGAGTTGGACAGGAGATTGAAAATATCTGGCTGAAACACACCTGGCAATACCCTTGCAGGGTGGAAGGGAGATAGCGAGAGAAAAGCAATGACTTTTAAAATAAGGAAAGGAGGAAATTAAACATCTCAAGATTTTCAGATCTCTGAAGCCAGTGGGCTATGAAGCGGTCCGGCCCATGCAGAATCAATTGCAAGATCAGGTCCCAACCTTTAGAAAACGAAATTTCTAGCTCTTTCAATTGTGAGGATGAAAATGCAGTTAGAGCACATAAGCAACCTTAACTCTGTCCTGTAATGATATTAGGCAACAACCATACAATTCTGATTAATGCACTTTAGTATCTGTGATCCCAGATTGGATGAAAGCAACTTATAAAGACATTAAGATTTTGTCATACTTGTTTTCCTCATGGTGTCACTACAGGGCCGATTTAAGGATATTTGAATGCCAGTGATGGAGTGTCCACCCCACACAAGGCCTGAAGAGGTTAATATAGCTAGGTGGGCCAATTAACCGCCTAGGCTGCACCTGAAGGAGGGTAATGAGGGTTAATTAAAGAGGAAGCGCAGCTGGACAGAAACAGGAGTGGCCTGTATAAAGCCCAGTGGCTAAGTGTAGAAGGGGCTGCAGAGAGTGAGGCAGGAATCACTCTCAGGGTGAGAGAAGGCAAGGTAGGAAGTAATCCAGGGATACAGAAGTAAGATTTAGGATTGTGCAGACTTTGACTGCTTGTTGTAGGGCCCCTGGGCTGGAACCCAGTGTAGAGGGTGGGCCTGGGTTCCCCTACCAACCACTGGAGAAGTGGCACCATTAAGGGGGCAGTGGGTCCAGAGGGACACTGATACCCTGGAAGGGGAGTACAGTGACCCGGCCAGAGGGCCAAACCAAGAAGCAGGAGCAGCTGAGTCCTTAAAGAGTCAGGCTTTGTCTACACTGGACTTTAGTCAGTAAAACTTTTGTTGTTCAGGGGTGTGGGAAACCCCCCCCCCCCACCCCCAAACAGCTAAAGTTTTACCGACAAAAAGCACCGGTGTGAACAACGGTTTGTCGGCAGGAGCGCTCTCCTGCCGGCAAAGCTACCGCTGCTCGTTGGAGGTAGAATTTTTTTGTCGGCAAGAGAGCTCTCCCCTGCCGACAAAGAGCAGCTACCCTGTGCACCTTTTAGCGGCATGGCTGTAGCAGCACAGCTGTGTCGCTAAAAGGTGCGTAGTGTAGACATAGCCTGACATAGAGTGACACAGAATGCAAGTGCAGGAAGGAGCGTCCATATGGCAGAGTTAATCCCCAGACGTGGCCAGGTGGTGGCGCTCCTGCGGTGAGCAAAACACCCTATGACAATGGCCTAACTATACATTCCCATATCTTAACATGTTTGCATTTCTTATAAATTAAAATTAAACTGTAAATTTCCTGGGTTTGCAATGCCAGTCCACACACGGAGTTGGTCAGGAACAATTAAACTGCTTAAAATTCAGGATTAATTTCCCTGTGTTGACAAGCCCTTATAGTGCTAGCCTCCAGAAGCTCAATCTGCTGAGCTTAACCAAGAGAAGGTTACGGCGGTGACTTGATCACAGTCTATAAGTATCTACCTTGGGAACAAAACTTGAATAATGGACTCCTCAACCTAGCAGAGAAAGACGTAGCAAGACCCAATAGCTGGAAGTTGAAGCTAGACAAATTCAGACTAGAAAGAAGGTGTAAATTTTAACAGTGAGGATAATTTCCCATTGGAACAGTTTATCAAGGATTCTCCCTCCTGGCAATTATTAAATCATGAGTGGACGATTTTCTAAAAGGTCCACTCTATTTCAATCAGGCATTAATTGAGGAATGTTCTGTGGCCCATGCTATATAGTAGGTCGGACTACATAATCACAATGGTCCCTTCTGTTACTGACATGTACTATCCACTTTAATACACCTTTTTGTGGAGGAATTTCCTTGGTCTTTCTAAAAATTATTAAACTTTAACACATGAATACCAAAGAACCAACCCATTGAGAATGCTACCATGTGATATTTGAAAACACGTAATTTCGACCTTAACACATTTGTTTTTGAAATTTTGACCCCCGATTCAGTAGCACGCTCCAGAGGAAACTCGCCAAAGAGCACTAGCCAGTTAAGCTGGTTGCACCTGCTTTGCATCACTGGACCAGCACTGAGCAGCCAAGGCATGGTGAAGCTGGACCTTCATCTGAAATTGGCTTTTTGCTTTAATTATCTAGGGTCCTGAGTAATTATTTTAACTTCTTTTTTTTTTTTTAAAGGCAAACTCACTAAATACACTGCCAGGATATGAAACAGTGGAATCTGGCTTCCCTAAATGAAAGGAAATAGACATTGCCTTTATTTTGGTTATCTGTGTAAGCCCAGATGCAAACTGGACAGCCCCTGAGTCCAGAGATGGGTGAGATTGGGGCTGTGAGATGGCACGGAAGTGGAGAAGGGCGATGGGACTAGGGCAAAGGGGGAAAGAGAGGATTCTGGGCTTCATGCTGCATTATTAAAGTCAATGGGAGGTTGCCATTGACTTCAAGAGGAGCAGGATCAGACCCTCCATGAAAGAGACAGGGTGCTGGAGCAAGGATTTACTTGGGGTAGGGGGTTCAGTGGTAATGTCAACAGTGATGGGGAGGCCAAGGATCTACCTGAGGCTAAAAGGGAGAACAGGGTGGAGCTGTATTGACCTGGTTTTGTCTGTAGACTATATAACAACAATTAGCTATAATAATTGTTAATTTAGCATAATTGTAATCTAATTTCTTCAAATGTAGCCTATGCATGAGATTTCACTGAGTTTTAGCTATATGGAAAGTTTGAAGAGTCTGTGCTATTTCATTAACATCATCATTTGGGACCAAAAAAAAGGGGGGGGGGATTAATATGCTGCTAAATTTCTTAAAGGACCTGTTTTTCAAAATTAATTTGAGCTCAGAGCAGTTAAGAGGTTTACCAGATAGCACGTGCTGTCATTTTGGGTAGGGAATGTTGTTTTCTTTACACATAACAAAAGTCCCTGCCTTTCACGGAGAACTCAGCCTTAAATTTGTGCTATGGTCAGCACCTCCACACTTCACTTTCTCTCTCTCTCTCACACACACACACACACACGCATGCGCGCACGAACACAAAGAGCAATTCAACGTAATCTCCAGTCAAAAATGACACATTATTCAAAATAAGCAAAATCCTGCTGTGCATATCTCCTTGGGTGCTTTATGTTTATTTAAATTTATTTGCCAGTCATGGTCTACAAAGTATTTAGATTGGGATGGATTTTTTTTTCCAGAATGTCGTTTATTGTCGGAAGCTATAGGGAAGTCACAACTGTTTGTCAAGTCTCTTGGACAGGAGAAACAGGCAATTGTTACTCAGAAATATCTTTGTCATTTATCACCCCACCACCACCACCAAAAAAAAAAAAAAAATGTTTACACAGCTTGTGAAGATTATTTTTCAGGAAATTAAATCTCTGTAACACCTTCATCTCCTTAGCGCACTTGCCAATTATTCCCCTCCCTCTGATTCCAAAGACAAGCAGTGCTCAGAAAAATGAAGCGCATGTATTTAGCTTGGAAAAGCTATGTCTGTCTACTGTAACCGATAGTCCATGATTACCGCCTCTGTGATAAGTGAAATCCACTGTGTTAAGAGTCATTTCTCTTGCATGAACACTGCCTGCTGGGACGGTCGGTATTGCCAAGCTAGTTTTATTATTCTCTTTCTAGATGGTTCGGAAAGTGAAGATGCCGGAGCGAGTGTTGCGGAGCTAGAATTACTTTATCCCCCACATTCCACAGGCCCCAGGAGTGCACGCTTCCCCATTGCCCTGCCAGTGCGTTTCAATGCTTAGACCTCCCCTAGAAGCTGGAGAGTATTACTGGCCCCCTGTTTTATTCAGTCCTCGTCTCCACTGTAGAGGGTGCCAATGAGGGGACCAATCAGCCCAATTGCTGAAATCCTGCCTATGCCTACTGGTGACAGCAGAAGGAATACTATGTCCCGGTGCTCCAGTGCTGGGGCCAAGGGCTCAATCTTGCCGGGTGCTGAGCATTCTGGCCCATTCCAGAGAAGCTGAAGCACATAAGCAATCCCCTTGCAGCTTTGCTGGATAGAGCCACAGGGTCAAGGATCGAGCCTCATGTAAGTACTGAGAGAGCAATAGTGTTGGAAGGGACCAATTAGGTTCAACAGATCTCTCCAGGAACTAGGCGCACTGGAGTATTTCTCCGAATTGCTTGGTCTGGCTTCATTTGTCCTGGGGCCCAGAAATTCCTCTGCTGCTAGAGAGACAACACTAAAGTCCTTGGCCACTAATTGTTTCCAGGTCCACGTGGTTTGTGCTGCTGTCCATTCAAGGGGTTCTTGGCTCTCCCATTTTGTCTCCCTCGTTTTGTCCAAGCAATTCCTTTCTAGGGCTCTTCAGAAAAGCCTGCTAATGGCTATGAAGCACATTAATCCCCCCAAGCCTTCAAAAATGAAACAGCCTCCTGAATATGTATGACATGTAAGTGCAGGAGCTGTAGCCACTGCAAAAAGGGCAACAGAGCAATTAAGCATATTCACCGTATAACTGTATCCATTGCGCCCAGGATACTGAGGGGCAGATGCATCTGCCAAGATTTTCAGAGAAGCATATCTTATGAGGAGCGAACGGCGCAGTGGGTTGATAATGGGATATAGAGCCTTTCATCTCTTGGCTGCTGGTGACAAAAAAGCACCACCACCACCACCAACGGCACTGTTTGGTAGTCTAAGCAGGGGCCTAAGACTGAGGGGAGAGACAGAACTAATTTCCCTCCAGGCAGGGCTTGGAACCTTGTGCGGAGACTGCACTGCCACTACAAGGTCTGGATCTGTTCTGGGTACAAATAGAGGACTTTAGTCTTCAGGGCTATCAATCCAGCACTTTTCACAAGCACCAAAATTCACATTCATTTTCATTATTTTAAATGTAAACTCCCAAAAATGGAGAAATCTCACCTTGGAGCTGCACTCAAAGCTACTCATCCACTGTGAAGTGCAAAACTGGTCATCTTTGCCAGTTATGATTTGCCAGCAATGATTTTTTGCACTGATTTGCTGGAAAACATGATTTGTCATCACCATATCTGGCATTTTAAGGAAACTTTCAAGGGACCTCACAGTCCTTCGAATTGCATTCCTCTACCATGTCCCTCCCTCCCTCTCCTATACCTCATTAGCCAGTCATCTGCTAGTGATGGTCATCCCTGTGTTCTTGTGGCCAGTTTGCCATATATACTCCTATCACACACATATCCCAGCAGACACAGAAGGGACTCAAGCCACAATAAAAATGAACACTTTATCCAAGGCTTTTATTTCATTTTGAAACAATCTAAAAGGCAAACTTGGATGGCATCTTTAAACAGATGTTATAAAAAAAAAAATCTAGGTTCTACGGCAAGCAAGTCTCTCAAAATGTGGATTCCACAATAATAATTAATAATAAATTATATTTTTCCAGTCCATGGACAGACATAAATTGGAAAAACCATGAGGTTACATGTACGAGCTGAAGTTAAAACTTTTTAATCACAAACAAGCTGTAATTAAACTTATTTTACCAACTGCTCACTTGGCACAAGCAGATTCATAACTCTTGCTGGAAGCTGCTGAACTGCCTAGATTTACTGATTTTTTTTTTTATTTGCTTTGGAAGGTTGGTGGACACTATCACTAAATGATTATACTGGTTCAAAGTCGGGAAGGCACAGAACAGTGGTGGCACTGGTCATTAAAATATTTTAAAGTGTGAGTATGTGGGGAAAATTCCAATTTAGAAAAACAGTCATTTTGTCTCAGGGTATTATGCAACTGTAACTGTGATCAATTCATCTGCATATAGAGCGTGCAATGGAACAGATTACTGGTTAATTGAAATATGTATCTGTCCCATTATTGCCACAAGTGAGAAGACTTTTTCTTTCAATGGAAAGAACACTGTCTAAAGATGCTGACATAACAGTCTCAACCCAGAATCCCTTAGCTGCTTTACCTGGAATCAAAAAACAGAACTAAAGAGCAATTGAGTCCTATTCCAGCTGCTGTGTTCTGACCCAGGGGGAACATATCACTAGAGCATACAATACATTTATTCTAGAGGTAAAAGGCCAGATTCTCATCTCAATCAAATTGATGTAGCTCCAGAAATCAATGGAGTGACTGCCAATCTACACCAGTATAACACAGATCAGAATACTAGACACTTCTAACAGGAAAACCCTACATTTGTAGCTTTAAACAATTTCTGAACTTCATTCAAAAATACTTGCAAAATATTAAGGGGCACATTTTCGAAAGCAGAACTCTATGCTGTAAACTGCTAAACATGTATGCATGGGTGAAAGCTGTTAATTATACATACAGTTACCTGTTTTATACATGCAGCTACTTCATTTATTTGTTCAATTCCTTGTTTGAACACTCGTGTGCATATTTTGTACATGCACTTGTGCATCTATGTTTTGAAAATAAGGTCCTACATTAAAAAAAAGAAAATCAAAACATGAGGACTTCTATCTATGAACTCTTATGTAACCAATTGTTATATTAAACAGAGTTTGTGTGTGTGTGTGAGTGTGCGCGCGCACACACACACACACACACACACACATGCAGGCAGGCATGTTCACATATCAACTATGCTATGTTGGATGCAGCTTGTCTTCTAATTTATTTTCCTTTGGGGAAGGATATTATACCGTTGCTATATTTGTTCTTCTATTATTTATATTTCTCCTGATTTATTGTAAAAATCCTGCTTCAGATTAGACATTCCTGGCTAGGATTAGAATGTTTTAATAAATTTTGCTAGAAATTCAATTAAAAAAATCTAAACATGCAATTTACATCCAATGGATATGAAAAAAACAAACAAACAAAAAAACCAGTTGTAACCCCTTTCAATATTTGGCAGGATACTTACCTAGCATGTTTTAATTTAATGCAGATGTGTCCTAACAAATAAAATGCATTTAGTAGTCTATATTCATCCCCAAGTAGATAATCAATTGCCCATTCCTTAAATTGTTGCATATTTAGCACTAACAACAAATATATTGAAGACAGACCAAGATAACAACAATAGAATTAATAATAATTTTATTTATAAAGTGCCACTCCTTGGGCAGCTACTTAAAAGACAACCAAGCACAGAACATAACAAATAAATCAAGCAACATAATTTAAAAAACAAAGGCAAAAGAATGCAAAATCATACCACTAAATACCATCTTATATTACTACTGTTTTTAATTTTGGTTGAATGTGTGATGATCAAGAAATATATGGACTAAAAGCACGGTCTAGTACCAGATACAGCACATTGTACAGTATATAGGGGAAGGTTGGTTCGCTATTTATCATGTTGTTGTATCAACACATCTCAAGATCTGACCAGCGGCACTCCAGTGCTTGGTCACCTCTAAGAAGCTACTGATTGTGAAGAGCTATGTGAGATTTGTAACAGAGAAAAAGACCCTCTAATAACTTAGCTAAGGTGTCCAAACTTCTTTAAACCTTTTAATGTCATTCACATATGAAAACAGTGAAAAGCACAGTGAAACTGCTCTGCATCCGAAGACCTGAGCCAAAGCCCACTGAAGGCAACAAGAGTCATTCCATCATCTTCAGTGGGCTCTGGATTTTCTTTATGCTTGCAACAGCCCCGTAACACACTCCCAAGAAGAATTTCCTCTGGTCCTTCAGCAGTCAGCCGACCTTTCCCCCGGTTACGCTAGCCTATCACCCAGGGCCTACCAGGCCTTGTGTGGCCCAGATGATGTTTTCTGCTGGATCTGGCTATTAGTGTTTAAAATCAATTGGCTCATCCTGGATTTAAAAAATAATACATGGTCTATTCATCTATTGTTCCAACTTTGTTACCTGAAAAGCAAGATTTAAATTCTCGTGCCGGTAAGATCTAGCTGCATAAGTTGTCTGAATACAATGCCTGAGCCATAAACATTTGCTTGAACAACACAGCATGCGTTTTGCAAGGCAGCAGTGTGTGTGCTTGGGGAATTTCAGTTACTGACATCCTCTGAGGAGTGCCTGACAGAGACGCTAAATCAGGAAAGGTTATTTTTAGAAATGAAAAAAACAATTTTGCTATTTTCTTCTTAATTTTGTTATTAAGTCTGACAAACAGACTTTTTTTTTAAAGAAAAACACTGCTTGCTTACTTATCCCATTTACTTATCACTTGTTTTCAACACAAGTTTCCATAACAGAATATTTTAATTTTTTAGCACAGTAAGTATATGCATCTCAATGCAAACTAATGTACATTTGCAGTGAGCTCCATTTAAGGAGATGTTTGCTACACAAGAGCGATTTACTACAGTATTTGTGGTATCCCTACACCTGAAATGGGAAATATGCAACCTCCACAGCAAATACAGTATTTAACAGTACCTACTGCATGTACAAGGCATCCAAACTTCATGAAACGTGTTGGCAATTTGCCCAACAATCATACTATTTTTGCATCTAATGAAGCAGATTAGAGGCACACTTCATATGAAGGTGCAACTCACAGAGACAGTAGGCTAAAACTCTAAAGCAATGGATTGAAATAAAGCAATGCACGATGGGATCTTGTGACGTAGTGGGGATTTTCCCTTGTTATGTTGTATGTGAGCCTATGTGAGTCTTACTGTTTTGCATGAATGCGGTCTGTGCCTCAGTTTCCCTGATGTCTAGGTGGTGGGAATAAGGGTGTGTGACTTTTGTGGGGGCTGCTCCAGCTGCCTGCACTGATGCTATGGCTGCCCCTGCATAACCTGAGGCTCAGGAGGGGGATGCGATCAGGTGACTCTTGGCCTGGGAAGCAAGACAAAGGCCGGAGGAGGAGCAACAGGCAGGGCAGGGGCTAGGCAGCTGGAAGCGAGTCAGTCTCGTCTGGCTTGGGGCGCAGGGGGAGGGCCAGAACCCTGGCTCTGGGCTCCCCTCCCCCCAAGATGGACTTGGCTGATTTCTGTGCTAACAAGTTCTGTTCTACACTGTGTTCCTGTTGACTAATAAACCTTCTGTTTTACCGGCTGGCTGAGAGTCACATCTGACTGCGGAGTTGGGGTGCAGGGCCCTCTGGCTTCCCCAGGAGCCCCGCCCGGGCGGACTCGCTGCAGGAAGTGGAAGGGGATGCTGAATGCTCCGAGGGGATGCACGGTGTGGAAGGGGATGCTGAATGTTCTGAGGTCAGACCCAGGAAGGTCGAAGCTGTGTAAGCTTCTTGCCCTGGAGACAGTATGCTCCAGAGTCCTGACTGGCTTCATACGGAGTAGTTCCAGAGCATTGCCCCGTGACAGAACTACATGGAGCACCCGTCAATGTTGGCTGCGGACCACGTTTTAGAAACCTGTTGGGCAGGGGGCTTATTTTGGTCAATCCTCATTGAGGTTTGGGTGCAATTCACCTTTGGCATTAGTAAACACTCCTATAAAGTGTTCCATTCCTCAGTAAGGATTTACTGCTTTTGATTGCTGCTTTTGATTATCAATTTTTCATTACCATCAAAAGTGAGGTTAAAATGTTTCAGAGGCAACTGCTCATATTAATCTCTCAAACACATGCTCAGACTAAAGCTGTCAGTCAGGGAAATTGATGTCATTCCAGCTGCCAAATAGCTACGGAAGCAAGTAAAGAATCATTAAATGTAAATACTTCCACATGAGATAGGCTAGAGAAAGGGAGAAATACAGCCAGCCAAGAAGATTTCTGAATAGAAGCCAAGATATACAGATAGGGGCCAAGATTCATTGGCCACATTACATTCATTTCATTTAAAAAGGAAAACACATAAAAGCAATAAAACAATATCAACACTTTATACGACAACAGTAAATACAGAGACTTTTAAAATAGTTTTTACTTAACTCTCCTGTACCTCAGAGCCTAATAAAGAACAATAATTAAGATGTGGTAAATTAGCTAGACTAGATAGAGAATTGCTTCAGTGAGGGACAGAAGGGAGTTTAGCTTCTAAATATGGAATTGTAAGATGTATGGAGGCACAGTGGAGTGGGGTGTACAACTTTAGCCTCTATAAACCAGTTCTTGAATAAAAAGTGATCTCTTTCTGAAGGAGTTCAATTTGGGGAATTTTTCTTATCTTTCCAGGGAGAGAGGGTGAAGGAAGAGGAGAGAAAATGAACTTCAAAGTAACTTCTCTCTAGAGATCAAGCTATGTGATAACATCCTTTCATTGCAGGGGAGAACCTAAAAAGTTTGATTATTTATTTTGAGGCATTTTGCAAATACCAGCACAATCATGCTTATTAACAGGAGCTGGAACTGACTGCATGATCTGCCAAATAAAGGAATGCAGCCCTGAAGGGAGCCCAGCACCCTGGACAACAAAACTAAATCAAATCTATGCATATATTACTTTTGCTTAAAGAAACAGACAAGATGGTTCCTTGTCCTGTTGCAATTGGATTCAGGAGTTGTTATACCTGCCAACCTATCCCCTAGGATTCCATCACTTTTTCTTCTGGGAAACAAAAAACAAGCTTTTATTGAAATAATTTACACTGGAGTCAAAAATACATTCCAAGGGTTGTGGTGGCAGCATAAAAAGGGATACAAGAACACAAGCAGATACTGTATTTCTAAATCACTCTGCACTTTTTAAGTACATAAGAAACAGGAAGCTTGCCAAATAATCAGTGGGTCCACTGGACGATCAAGGCATTAAAGGAGCATTCAAGGAAGATAAAGCCATTGCAAAGAAGCTAAATGAATTCTTTGCATAGGTCTTCACCTTAGAGGATGTGAGGGACATTCCCACATCTGAGCCATTCTTTTTAGGTGACAAATCTGAGGAACTGTCCAAGATTGGGGTGTCGACAGAGGAGGTTTTGGAACAAACTTATAAATAAAAGTATAACAACTCACCAGGTCCAGATGCTGTTCACCCAAGAGTTGTGAAGAAACTCAGATATGAAACTGCAGAACAACTAACTGTGGTATGTAACCTATTACTTAAATCTGCTTCTGTACCAGATGACTGGAGGATAGCTAATGTGATGCCATTTTTTTAAACAAGGCTCCAGACGCGATCCTGGCAATTGGAGGCCGGTAAGCCTAACTTCACTACTGGGCAAATTGATTGAAGCTATAGTACAGAACAGAATTATCAGACACTTAGATGAACACAATTTGTGGGGGAAGAGTCAATACATCTTTTGTAAAGGGAAATCGTGCCTCACCAATCTATTAGCATTCTTTGAGGGTATCAACAAACATGCAGACAAGGGTAATCCAGTGGATATAGTGTACTTGGACTTTCAGAAACCTATGACAATGTCCCTCACCAAAGGCTCTTAAACAAACTAAGCAGTCATGGGATAAGAGGGAAAATATTCTCATGGATAAGTAACTGGTTAAGAGACAGGAAACAAAGGGTAGGAATAAATGGACAGTTTTCAGAATGGAGAGAGGTAAATAGTAGTGTCCCTCCAGAGATCTGTACTGGGACCAGTGCTGTTCAACATATTCATAAATGATCTGGAAAAAAGGAGCAAACAGTGAGGTGGCAAAATTTGCAGAGATAAAAATTACTCAAGATAGCTGAGTCCAAAGCAGACTGCGAAGAGTTCCAAAGGGATCTCACAAACCTGGGTGAACTGGGCAACAAAACGGCAGATGAAATTCAGTGTTGATAAATGCAAAATAATGCACATTGGAAAACATAATCCCATTTATACATTCAAAATGATGTGGTCTAAATTAGTTGTTACCACTCATGAAAGAAATCTTGGAATAACTGTGGCTAGTTCTCAGAAAACATCTGCTCTAAGTGCAGCAGCAGTCAAAAAAGCTAACACAATGTTAAGAATCATGAGGAAAGGGATAGTTAGTAAGACAGTAAATATCATAATACCACTGTATAAATCCCTGGTACACCCACACCTCAAATACTGTGTGCAGTTCTGGTTGTCCAATCTCAAAGAAGATATATTAGAATTGGAAAAGATACAGAAAAAGGTCAACAAAAACAAGTAAGGGTATGGAACAGTTTCCATATGAGGAGAGATTAAAAGGCTGGGACTGTTCATCTTGGAAAAGAGACGACTAAGGGGTGATATGAAAGAGGTCTATTACATCTTGAATGGTGTGGAGAAAGTGAATAAGTACGTTTTATCTATCCCTTCACATAACACAAGAGCCAGGGGTCACCCAATGAAATTAATAGGCAGCAGATTTAAAACAAACAAAAGGAAGTTCTTCTTCACACAACGCACAGTTAACCTGTGGAACTGGTTCCAGGGGATGTTGTGAAGGCCAAAAGTATAAATGGCTTCAAAAAAGAATGAGATAACTTCATGAAGAATAGGTTCATCATTGGCTATTAGCCACGATGGTAAGGGATGCAACATGCAACCCCATGCTGTGAGTGTCCCTAAGCCTCGGACTACCAGATGCTGGGCCTGGATGAATCGCTTGATACCTTCTGTGTTCTGTTCATTCCCTTTGAAGCATCTGGCATTGGCCACCACCACGTTGGAAGACAGGTTACTGGGCTAGATGGACCACTGGTCTCACCCAGTATGACCACTCTGATGATGTGCCATTCCTGCGAAGACTGGCTTTCTTCCCTTTCTAACTACTGTATATGTGCAGTCTTTACACACTTCTCTCCCAGATATCCTTAATACCAGACCCTCCTCTGAGTTCACAGTAATAACAAACAGGAGATGAAAAATCCACTTGCCTACTTATCAAAGCCATCTGTAGAATCTGAACTTTAATTCAAACGTAAAAAAATAAGTTTCTAGCATTTAAAGGTTGCAAAGATAACCTTGTGCCCATTAACAGATCCAGAGCCTTCCTTCCACATTTGCAGACAGATAACTCCCCTGTCCGGCTTCTGTTGACACCGCTAACTTTCCCACAGTCGGAGTTAAACGGACTAATCTTTAGCCAGTTTCACAGGTAATATCCAGACCCCTCTGGGCTTGAGTGAAATTGACACAAATCATGTCATTTTTCTCCCTGCCACAGTTTTGGAAGGTGATGCGCAGAAGCAAAGGCAGGGGAAGAGGACAGAAGCTGGATGAAGAGGCAGAGCAGCAGGCAGGAGGCTGGGGAGAAGAGAAGAGACTCCTCCCACACTTACGCCAGCAATAAAGTTGATGGAGAACAGCAGAGATTAACCTCTGCCAAACAATCAATAGGCTCTGGTGTGGGGGAGGAGGGAGGTGAAGAGGAAGATCGAGGTATCTTCCCTTCCAACAGCAGAGGTGCTGATGGTGGGGAGGTCCCCAAAATATCAATTATTTACTAGACAGCCGTCTCTAGGAAAGCTGCAGCCCCCAAGAAAGCTGGAGAGAGAGAGAGAGAATCCCAGTAGGAATCCCAATGCCCACCTAGTTGCTTGGGCTGGCTGGCTTCTCACCAATGATTCACCCTGGACATCACTAATAGACCCCATCTCCACATATCATCATATTCTGGCTAGTAGGTTTAGTCTTCTGGCTAGTTAAGCATTGTGACACAGAGGCCCATTGGTACCAAAGAGCAAAGGGTTCACTGTTCTTTACAAGCAACTCCTGTCTCAGACCTGACAGACTCACTACACCTAATACACCACTTTCAGGGTAGTGTGTGGGGTCTCTACTGAAAGCTTGTAACTTTTCAATACTCATAATCATTGCAAGATGTGTGTATAGGTAATATGTAAGGAATAATGTAACTATATTGAAAATTATTCTCTTAGGGTCTTGGAGTCAAAGTGAATCACAGAAGCTCAGGCTAGATCAGGGGTGGACAACCTGTGGCCTGTCAGGGTAATGCGCTTGCGGGGCGCAAGACAGTTTGTTTACACTGACAGTCTGCAGGCACAGCCGCCCGCAGCTCCCAGTGGCCGCGGTTCACCGTTCCCGGTTGACAATTCCCTCCCCCCCCCCCCAAATCAATTGTTTCCACCGAGAGTGTCTGCTTTCTGTGTAAAATTTCAATTTGTCATCAAAAAACTCCCAAGCACTGGGGCGCAGGGCCCGGAGCCAGGGGAAAGCCGGCCTGTAGGCACCCTGGCCAAGGGCTCCTACCATATACTGGGCTCTGGCTTCTGGTGAGGGACAGGACTTTCTCTTCCCCTGCAGGGGCCTCTCCTGAGGCCAGGTCAGACCCACCTCCGGGAACCTTCCCAGGCTGCAGGAAGCTCTGTGGCTGTTGGCTGGGAGCTCAGCTCTGAAAGCAACGTCACTGCCATCAGCAGTGTAGAAATAAGGGTGTCATGATATGGTATTGCCACCTTTACTTCTGCGCTGCTCCTGGCTGCGACACTGCCTTCAGAGCTGGCCAGGCAGCATCCGCCACTTTCCAGCCACCCAGTTTTGAAGGCAGCACGGAAGTAAAGGTGGTAATACCACAACCCCATACAATAGCCTTGCGACCCTCCCACAACCTCCTTTTGGGCAGGGACCCCCAGTTTTAGAGATGCTGGTCTTCCCCGTGAAATCTGTATAATATAGGGTAAAAGTACACAAAAGACCAGATTGCACGGGGGAGACCAGATTTCATGGTCCGTGACACATTTTTCACAGCCGTGAATTTGGTAGGACCCTAGCCCTGGCCATAAGGGTAAAGCTCAATTGCACAGGGGACAGAACTTCCTCAGGGGCTGAGCCGAGAATGTGGAACGAACTCCTCCAGGAGCTAAGGACAATCACAAACCCCACCGCCTTCCCCTCCATTTGCCAGGTGCACTTCTTGGACTAACCGTCGCGAACGTACACACAGAGCAACATGAACATTTAAAAAACAAAAACAAAACCCTGCCAAATAAAACACCACCCTACACACGCAATTCTCCCACTCTGAGTAGAGGGTGAGGGACAGAACAAACTACACGGGACAGAGGCTAGTCACATCGATTAATACACTACTGGAAGGTGCTCAGATGCTGCGGTCAGGAGGGAGGCATAAAAAGCTACATAAATAGAATAGAATCGGACCGGACCATAAAATGATTGATGTCAGAGTACATTTAGATTGGATAAAATGTGGCCAGATGGTTTCTTGTTCTGAACAGGTAAGGATACAGCTTGTATTATTTATTTGGAGTTATTTATTTATGTACTGTTTGTATGTTAGTATGGGGATGGGAATGTATGTATTTATAGACTGGTGATGTGGATATGTTATTGCCTTGAACCTCTTCGGTCTAATTGCTCATTTATGCTTAATTATGTTTTTAGGTCTTTTTTTTTTTTTTTTTTTTTGTGTGAAGGTGCCTTAGAGGCCTTTGGTCATAGACCAGAAACAATACAATTGTATTATCATCATGCAGAAATTTGAATCTGAAATATTCTTTGGAATGTAAGAAACAGATGTCTTAGAAAGTTGTGGCTTGCAGCATTTGCAGTAAGACCATTATTTAGGAAGACACTGAACAAAACAGTATCTAATGAGTAGAAGATTCACAAGAGATTTTCTCTGTGACAGAACTATGCAAAGGGAACTCATTACACCAAAAGGAACGGAATGTATTACTATCTCATTTGAGGCAAGAGCTACTTCATTCTTTAACATGCATCTGATGTGGCAAGTAGCTCACCATTAAAGTTATCGTCCCTTCCAGGAAAGATTAAGGAGCGCTAGGTGGTTATTATAAAACACGTTCTGGTTAGTAACAGTCTTGCTGCTTGTTTCCTTGGGTAATGAGCATCAAGCTTCACGTCCTTTTTTTTTCTTTTTTTTGTAAAAAGCCCTAAAACCGTCAATATTAATTTTCTGCTAAGTGACCAGGGATTCATTTAACATCATCTGCTACAGGGCAAAGCAGCCTTGTGATTGGCTTGTTGAAGCTTAGTGGGTTTCCTATCAAAGCTTCCATTGATTCCCTTCCCACTTGGAAAAGCATTCACAGTTTGTCCGGGAGCAGGATAATTGGCAAGTGGTTAAGTACTTATACAGTTGTTTTCAGGAAGAGCATTGCAGTAAATGGGCACTAGCAAAGAGCCCTGATTAACATTTTCCTCAAAACTCCTGTCACTGACGTTAATAAGTCTTTTAAAACATACATGCACTGTATTCCCACCCCCGGCCCCTTACTTACAATGCAGCCTCACCCCACTGTGTGAGCATGTCAAAACTTCCTTATTTTTAGCAGCACACAGAATCCCAGTCGGACAGTGTTGTCAAGCCAGTCATTCATATATCAGAATGAAAGGAGACTGTGAGGCAGAGCCATGGTCTAAACAGCTGAAAGCTAAAAACAAAGAAACATACTTTAGCTCTGCACTGTTGTGCTTGAAATCAGCATCCAAGCAGCCAACATTTGCTGTTATTCCCCCTGCTACACACACAAACACACACACACTCTCCACAGAGCTAGAGAGGAATGTGTATTTTGAAAAATAATCAACCCCCGCCCTCAAAATAGATAATTAAATGTATAGCCTCTCTCACCCACAGGAGAACCGTTATATGCAAAGTGATATTCCCTGCTGGACCTGACGTTGATGCACCCCACCTCCTGCATAATACTAATGAATGCCCCAGTCCTCCTCTCACTGAAACAGAATCAAGGCCTAAATGCACAGCATATTCTCCTAGCTATCCCCATTACCATGGGAGCTGAACACCTCACAATCCTTAACTTATTTATCCTCACAACACCTTTGGGAAGTGCTATTATCCCCATTTTATAGGTGGAGAAATGAGGCACAGAGAGTCCTAGGCTCAGGCCCTCAAAGGTATTGAAGTCTCTAACTCCCACTGAAATCAAAGGGCTAGGAACCTAAATACCTTTGAGGATCTGGGCCTAAGTGACTTGCCCAGTGTGACCCACACAGTCTGTGGTGGAGCAGGGAGTTGAGCCCAGGTCTCCCAAGTACCAAGCCAGCAACCTAACTAGTGAGCCATCCTTCCTCTCTGTACCACATCCTTTCCCTCTTCCCCATAGCCCTGTGAAGGTGCTCTGGATGCTTCAGGCTCCATGGATGGTGAGTTACAGGTGGAAGGGAACAGCTGTTCTCCACAGCACTCCCTCCTCCCCCAAATCTATATGCAAACCCATGGCCTGCTGGCAGCATACTAACCAAGTCAGCAGCAATGTGTAGGGATTTCTTCACTTCACAGTGTGAGGCAGACCGAGACATACCGTTGCAGAGGTCTGGGGGCAGCAGCTGGTCAGAGACCCTGGTAGTGTGCCTTCACTGTGGGAAGGGAAGTGTCAGATGGCAAAATGGCATACAGCAATGCCTATTTATCACTCCAGACCTGGGCTAAAATCTTCACTAGGTGAGAAGTGCTAATGAGTTTGATGGTTTCATCCATCTCCCTGTTTGCAGACTTCATAAAACCACCACTCCCCTTCCACCCCCCGCACATGATTGGCCATTTCTGCTCAAGGTCTGGAAGAGTTAGGTGCAATGGAGCAAGACAGCACAAAGTGTGGGCAGCTTGCTTTATTATTGCTAGCTCGGTAACAACCACACACGATTCCTGGCCAGCACTATCAATCCTACATTTTCACAAAAAAGACTGACAGTATTTAAAAAAAAAAGTAAATACAGAACGTTTATAAGTTCAAAAAGGTGCTGGAAACACTATCCATTCAAAGCACTGAACGTTAACAGGCAAAATGTAACAGTCAAGCCTTTGTAGCTTGGGAGAGGAGAAAGGGGGAGGAAATGACCCGTGGTCCAGATCCTGAGCTGGTGTAATTCTATTAGGCTGATCTACATCAGCTGAGGATCTGCCCATGTACGTGTAGGATACATGTAAAGTGGTGGTCGAGATGACATTGAAGAGGTCATCTGCTTCTTCAGACACCTCTTCAATCTGCAAGCCCAGATTCTCCGCCACCCATTTAAGGAGAGCCTGGTGCTCCTTAAAATCGTCCGGGGGACTGCTGGCAAGGGAGGGTCTGACCACTGCCTCTTCCAGGGACGACGATGATGACTGCACTGCCTGCGGGAGGGTGTTGTCCCCTTCTTTCTCAGGGGAGAGCTCCCTCGGTGCTGGGGTGCGGTGCGCCGCCTCACCCTCCACCTCGGTACCATGCTCTGCCAGCGGTGCCAGCAGCTCCGTGGCCGGTTTGTCCGATTCGGCCAGGGAAGGTGGAGAGTATTGGACCGGCATCACCAGCACCCCGCACAGGTTCCAGTACTGCCACTGGGGGGGGCCACTGTCCTTGTTGCGTCGGCGCCGGGGCCGCCCCAGTCTCTTGTGTTGGTGGAGACGGGCTGAAGTCGCGATCCGACCCCGACCACTGCCCCTCCGGCAACCACAGCGGGGCCGTTGAGGCCTGGGTCTGCCTGCTGACCCTAGCGGGCGATCAGTGGTGCAAATAGCGCTGCCTACCTGAGGATCGGTACCGAGGTGAACGAGACCAGTGCCGAGATCCTGAACTGCTTCTCCAGGATGGCGACCGATGTCAGGGAGACCATCTGAGGGTGACCAGCGCCTGGGTGACTGTGGCTGGACGTTCGCCGGTACCAGTGGTACGGGGAACGGTGCCTTGTCTCGGGAGTCCCACGTCTTGTTGGCGGGGATCTCGTCGGGGACCTAGTCCTTCTGGCCGGCGAGCTGGGACGCGGTGCCGGGGACCAAGGTCGCGGCGAAGGAGACCTGCGTCTGCAGTCTGGTGACCGAGGGTGTTCTGCCAGTCTACGTTGCTGCTGCCCGGGGTGAGGGGCGGGTCCCTGGCCGGGCCTGGGGGTCGGACCGCGGCAGTACCCGCTTGAAGCCCCGAAGCGGGCACACGGCCTGACATAGGTCCTTTGCCCGTAGACCCTCGGGCCTTCGGTGCCGAAGGGCTCCGCTTCTTCTGCCACTTCCTGGGCACCAGCGAAGGGGAGCGGTGCCGGGCCAAGTCCAGTGGTGCACCAAAGCTGATCCACTCAGCACAGGGTCAGGTGTGGAGGACTCCAGCGCGGAATGAAGAGCTGACTCCATTAGGAGAGCCCTCAAGCGGATATCCCGCTCTTTTTGGGTACGAGGGGAAAAGTTTTTACAGATACAACACTTGTCTTACCTGTGGCTTTCTCACAGACATTTGAGACAACCGTTGTGCGGATCACTGACGGGCATTGGCCTGCTGCATTTCGAACACGACTTGAAGCCGGGCAAGCGGAGCATGCCCCGCCTGGGGCGAAGTCCCAGCAGGGACTCTAACTGCTGACTAACGACTATACTTAACTATTTAACGAACACTATTAACACCTATTTACAAAAGGCCCTGAAGCACGCAGTCCATTGGACAAGAAGAAACCACTAGCCCTTGCTATGCAAGGAAAGGCGCTCCGACTAACCACCACGGGCGGTAAGAAGGAACTAAGAGGGCGCAGGGCCGGCAGCAGCTAACATACCGCCGCATGGGAGCGCCATTCCAGAGGGCGCCAAAGCCAGCCCTACGGATACCACTACGGCAACTGTGCACGTGGGCGCGCACACACACCTAAAATGGAATCGACATGAGCAAGCACTCGAAGAAGAGTTGTTCTGCAAAAGGGAAATATTAAATAGCTCACAGAGCAAACTGAAATAAACTACACATATTATAAGTTACAGATCCCTTTATATCTATCTGTATATTTACAGAGCAGTTACATACCCACAAAGAATACAAAATGAAGTAAATTCTATGAACTACCAATTAATGCATCTGGAGAAACTGTTAAAAACATTAATATTAAATAAATGTATCTGGACCATGGTAAAAACAAACCCCTCAAACTTAGAATCATAGAACCATAAGGTTAGAAGGGAGTGCAAGGCTCAGCTAGTCTAACCCCCTGCCAAGATGCCGGATTTGTTGTGTCTAAATCATCCAAGGCAGATGGTTATCCAGCCTCTTTTTGAAAACCTCCAGTGAAGGAGATTCCATGATTTCCCGAGTCAGCCTGTTCCATTGTCCTACTGTTCTTACAGTTAGAAAGGTTTACCTGAGATTTAATCTAAATCTGATATGCTGTAGTTTGAACCCACTGCCATTTGTCCTGCCCTCTATGGCAAGAGAGAACTATTTTTTTCATCTTTCTTATGGCAGCCTTTCAAATATTTGAAGACCACAATCATGTTCCCCCTCAATCTCCTCTTTTCCAAACTGAACATACCCAGTTTCTTCAGCCTTTGCTCATATGGCTTGCATTCCATCTCTTTGATCATCTTTGTCAATCGCCTCTGGATCCTTTCCTTTCTCTACATCCTTCATATACATTGGCGACTAAAATTGGACACAGTACTCCAGCTGAGGCCTATCCAGCACCAAGTAGAGTGGTACTGTCACCTCTCGGGACTTGCATGCTATGCCTCTGTTAATGCAACCCAAAACTGCATTTATTTATTTATTTTTGCAACAGCATAATTAAAAAGTAACAAATTAACTGACGACCTCAGAGTTTCTCCTTCCTTATAAAGCGCCTAATACACCATTAGCTTTCTATTAAGAAAACAAGAAAATAGACATTCCCTGCCCAGTTACTACATAATCTATGCTGGATGGTTAGATTTTAAATTTCCAGTATAGTGAATTTACAGTGTTGTAACCATGTTGGTCCAAGGATATGAGAGAGACAAGGTAGGGGATGCCATATCCCCCCTTTTTTTTTTTAAGGCTCAGATACACTGCTTCCTTCCCCAGACCTGAAGAGCTCTGTGTAGCTTGAATTCTTGTACATTCCACAAAAAGAAGTTGGTCCAATAAAAGATATTACCTCACCGACCTTGTCTCTCTAGTATACAGAAAACATTCTGTATGTTACTGACATCCGTTATATTAACCATGCAATATGATGGCTGGATATGATACCAACATCTGTCCTAATATTAGTTTATGCACTCTGAAAAGTATCTTTTTACAACAATCATACGGTTCTTCACAATTTTTTGGTGGTAGAGTAGAAAGGGGAGGAAGGGTGTCAAAATCAGGATTTACCTGTGTAAATAAATAAAAAAAAAAAAGATGCCAAGTAACGTTTTTGGTGGAATTTGTGAACAGCCACAAATATATATATGGTTCTCCTGCTTTTCCCTACATGAGCTTCAGCAAGCAGGCAATTCTTTCTTTCCTGGAGTAGAGCCAAGAATTTTAAACATGCCATAACAACTACATTTCTTTATTTCCAACTCATATCTGTAGCAACCTGGCAATCCTTCTCTGATGAGCCCAGCACGGCATCCAATCTGTTCCTAATTATCTGATTCTCATGAGCTGTGGAAGGGTGGAATCCTGAGCGGAGAAAGGGATGAGACAGGGTGCCGGGATGTAAAGGAGCGGAGCAAGAGATGGCACGAAGAGAATAAATGTATCGGGGGCACAGTTGCCAACTTTCACATGGTAAATAAGCACCCCGACTTTCACAGTAAACCAAAAATCAAGCTAATCCCATTTCAAAAGAAGGCCAAAACAAGCCAATCCCTAAGAACCCCAACACTCTCTGTGACTAGATCCCCCCAACGTGCAAGTCTGGGATTGTGGTGGGCTCGCTGTGCACCCCTCTCTCCTCCCCTTGCCCCTGCTTGCCCTGCCTTGCCAGGAGCCGATCAAAAAAAAGAAGCAACAAGCTACAACAAGCAACAAGCTACAAGCCAAAAACTAGCCAACAAGCAACTCACAAGCCAATTAAGCCAAAAAACAAGCCCAATTTCTGCATTTTTTTCGTGGGTTTGGCATGTCTGATGGGGGGAGACATGATCTCATGACCTAAGTAGTATGCAAGGCTTTACAACAAATTTTGAGGAAAGAATAATTCAATTCAAGGAGGTAAATGGAAAAGAGGATGTAATGCAACATGGGTTTTCCAAAGCTAGATCATGCAAGTATAACTTGATATCCATCTTTCAGAAGATAACTGAATTTTTAGATAAGGGAAATGCAGTAGATTTTTTAGATAAGGGAAATGTACATGGATTTGAGGAAAGCATTTAACACAATACTACATGGGAAAATATTATTTAAATTAGAAAAGATGGGAATTAGCATGGGAATTAGTATGAGAATAGTAAGGTGGGAAAGGAACTGGTTAAAAGGGAGATGGAAACAAGTTGGGCTGAAAGGGGAACTTTTGGACTGGAGGGAGTTTATTACTGGAGTTCTTCAAGGATCAGTCTTGGCAGTGATCTTATTTCAATATTTTTATTAATAACCTTGGCACAAAAAGTAGGAGTGTGCTAATGAAATTTATTCATGATACAAAGTTGAGAGGAATCATCTACTATCATCAACAGAGGAGGATCAGAATATTATACAGGAAGATCTGGATGACCTTGAAGACTGTGGTAACAGAAATGGAATGAAATTTAATAGTACAAAGGGCAAAGTCATGAGCTTGGTGTCTAATACCAAGAATTTCTGCTATAAACTGGAGGCTTATCAGTTGGGAGCAACAGAGGAAGAGAGAGACCTGGGTGTGTTGCCCTTTCACAGGATAACTATGAGCCACCAATGTGATATGGCTGCGAAAAAGGCACATGTGATCCGAGGATGTCTCAGAGGAGACATTTCCAGTTGGCACATGGCACTAGTAAGACCTCAGCTGGATTACTGTGTACAATTCTGGTCACTCATGTTCAAGGACGATGAATTCAAACTGGAACAGGTGCAGAGGAGAGGTACGAGCATCGTGAGGGGCATGGAGAGCCTATCTTACAAGAGGAGACTAAAAGAGCATGGCATGTTTAGCCTAGCAAAAACGAAGGTTGAGAGAGGATATTATTACTCTCTATAAATACATCATGGGAGTAAACACCAGGGAGGGTGAAGAGCTTTTTAATAAAATGACAATGCTGGCACAAGAACAAATAGGTATAAACTGCTGTGATACAGCATGGCCAGAGGGCAGCAGGAGAGCGTTAGAAGGGAAGAAAGTTTGCTATAGATTAATTAAAGCACCTGAAGCCAATTAGAGCACCTGAAGCCCGTCACCTGATAAAAAAACCCTTCTTCAATCAGACAGGGAAGGAGTTGGAGCAGAGAGGATTGGTGTTGGAGCAGAGAGGATTGGTGCTGGAGCAGAGAACAGTTTGGAGGGAAGCAGAGGAAAGTTTGGAGAAGTGCTGCGGTGGGCTAAGAAGACCAAGACCCTAGGTAAAGGGGCACCTGGCTTGTGCAGAAGGAGGACAGAAAGCCCCCACAAGCTGAAGGGCAGGAGAGGGAAGTAGCCCGGGGGAAGGAACCACTAGTTCAAGTGGTTTATCGCTATCCCTAGGGCCCCTGGGCTGGGACCCGGAGTAGAGGGCGGGCCCGGGTCCCTCCCTCTCCACTCCCCTCCTCTAGGACACTAGTGGGGCAGTTAATATTCCAGTTCAGGGGCAAGAAATGGTGCCCTGAACCCCCCCCAAGAAGCGAAAGCGTGAGACCCATCATAGTAGTGCTGGCAATTTGCCACACTGCCCATGAACAAATTCAGGCTGGAAATTAGAAGGAGGTTTCTAACCAGTGAGGTACTGGAATAACCTCCCAGTAGGAGTTATAAGAGCACACAACTTAAGTACTTTTAAGAGAGATGGACGAATTTATGAGTGGGATTGTATGACGAGGTTGCTTGTGATGTTGAAGGACAGGACTCAGCAGCCCCCAAAGTCTCTTCTGGTTCACGTCAGATGTTTCTAAAATCTCATGCATCAGGGCTTCAGCCAGTCACCTCCAGGGGTCAGGAAGGGATCCTTCCCAGCCAGTGCATTCTGGTGCATTGTGGAGTTGTTGGGTTTTTTGGTCTCCTTTCTCTGAAGCATGGTCACAGCAGGTGATGGGACACTGAAAGAAGAGAGCTGGTGCCAAACATTCTCTCTCTCTCTCCCTCAGGTGCTTGGCTGGCTGCTTCTTGCTCACAACGCTTAAGGTCTGATTGTCACATATGGGGTCGGTAAGGAATTTTCCCCACATGAGATTGGCAGTGACTTTGGGGGGTTTTTTTGCCTTCCTCCAGAATGTGGTATGTAGGTCACTTGCCTAAGCCCTCTGGGTATATCTCAATCAGTTCTCTGTCACTGCAGCCCCTGGTGCTCCTTGGTCCCTCCTAATCTCTGCCTGTGGCACATAATAGTCTAATTTCCTGTGGGCTGTCCTACCTTCATCAATTATAAGTGGTGGGGGTGATGGGTGGGTTTGGTGGCTGTGACACATAGATGGTCAGACTAGAGAATCTGGTAATCCCTTCTGGCCTTAAATTTTATGACTGTCTGACTATGTTATTGAGAGTGAGAAATAATAGAAAGGACTGGAGAGGAAGAGAACACTAAGGACATAAAGGGGAGAAAGGGCAAGAGGACAGGCAAGAGAGGGAGTGAGATTTATAAACTCTTGGCTCTCAGTTGCAAAAACAGCAGCTTTTAAACAGACTAGGGTGTCTTGAAACAAAGTCTTTTCCCTTACATAAAACATAACTGCATTCAAAGTACATTTTTGTACAGTCTACCTCAACAGTAGAACAAACAAACTTTCAATGCAGCCTAATACA
This sequence comes from Platysternon megacephalum, assembly GCA_003942145.1. NCBI lineage: Eukaryota > Metazoa > Chordata > Testudines > Platysternidae > Platysternon > Platysternon megacephalum. The sequence goes on from QXTE01000135.1 coordinate 1,526,861, forward strand.
TACACTCACTCTCAAAGCCGCCCCCAATAGCCCTTTATTTGCACTACGGCAGGGATTCAGCGACAATAAGAGCTGGGTGAGCTTGGGAGCACCTGCCTAGTGAGTGGGTTTACCTTTACAAGTATGTTTGTTATAGATGAATTATGTATTTTCTTAGCACACTGTGTACGTGGGTATTAGCTTATATACATGATTAAATATATACCGGTAAGTATAATATGATACAATTAAAATACTTAAATACAAAAACAAAACATTGTAATTGCATATGAAACCTATGTTAAACAATGTTATTTAGGTTGCAAAGTCCAACACCTGAAAGTCAGGAAATGCCAGATTCAAAGTTTCCTATGTAACTTTTAATTTGTCCCCCTTGTTCATATGCACTGTGGTAGAGGCTCACATTCTATTTTTTGATAGGACCTGTAACAGGGTGCTGAGTCAGGAGCTGACTCAGTACCCTGGCACTCAAATCCCAGCAGGTTAACTGGGACCTTAATTAGAAGATCAATTAACAAGTGGTGCTACAGCTAAAGGACTAGTTAGAGGGGGATGCAAGGACAGCAGCTGTGAGCAGATAAATGGAAGGAAAGAAGCCCTGGAAGGGGGGGAGGGGAGCTGAGAGCCTGAAGGAAGGCAGAGCTGGCACTGCTCCCTTCCTCCAGCACCAAGTGGGGGAGCTGGCTGGGACTTGTAAATACTACAGGCGGTGGCAGGCTGGAATAGTATAACAAAGCATGATAGTAGTGAAGGAGACCTGAAGTGGGTGTGGTCTTTACTTAAGGCAAGAGAGGACTCACAGGAGACCACCCCGAGACAGGACCCCTGCCTCATTCAGTGCACAGGATGGATGGTCCTTAGAGAATAAGACATCTCTTCAATATTTCTTGTCATTCTCATCATTCAATGGGTGGCCCTGAGCCTTATTCAAAGCACCAGGCCTGGGAAAGGATATGAAAAATAGTTCCATAAAATGTTTTAAACTCTCTCAATCACTTCTAAACAGCCTTCCTATATCACATGTGCCATATACCGTTTACATGATGGTGTAATGTGGGATAAGGACTTTTTGGTATTTGTTTGGGTCAGTCTGCATAACTTCCAAACAATTACTGAGGAGGCTGGAGAAAGCTAAGGGTGACATATGTAAGAGACCTGGAGCAGACAGTGGGAGACGAGCAATCAGAGATGCCTATGGCACATGTATCAGAGAGGAGTGGCCACACTAACTTCTTCCAAGATATTTTTATTCTGTGACTCTACTGTGCCAGTTGTTTATGAACTAAGGGAGGTTTTGAGTCACCCATTATACAGTTCTTATGAAAACAGGCCATGAAGGGGATCCTATCAAGCCCTTACAGAGACACACACAAGCTGAGGAGGAAAAGGTTGTATTTGGAAGGAGATGCATTATAGATGAGCAAAATGTTACTGTTCTAAAATATTTGCAGTGTCATTTCAGACAATTTTCTTTTCAAAGTCTTGTTTCAGAGTAACTGGATATCAAAGTTAAAATCACAAAAAAGCATCTAGACTAGTAGATTACTTGCAATCCTGTGCTTACTATGAAAGAAAAGTGACGATGAATTTTTTTGAAAACAAAAACGATAAATTAACGAGGTTGTTTTCAAATTTATCCGCACAATCCAAATCCATAAGTATTTTTGTTTGTTCTTTTAGGACACATTGCTTTTGAATTGTGCAGTATCAACAGGCAGGAGGAGTTATCTGATAGGAAACATGGCTAATGTAGCCTAAGAAAGTTAATACACTGGACCCTCGCTAGAACGCGTGTCTATATAGCGCGAATTCGCATATAATGCGGTCGCGGCCATGGATCCCAAATTGTATTACTTTAATTGCAATTCATTTTAACGCGGTCCCCGCGTTAACGCGGTACCGCTCATGGATCCCAAATCCCGTGTTCTAGCGAGGATCTGGTGTATATGGAGTCAAACAGGGTACATTATGAGCAATACTAAAAACACAGTTCATGGGGTAAAATACCATCATGAGACTGAGCATAATAAACTGATTGCCTGGCTTACAGGCTATGTGGGATAGAAGTCATTTTAAATCAATTGAGTTACTGTTTCTTAGCAATTTGATAGAAAGGAGAAACAGTGTAATTGGTAATCAAGTGCTCCTTTGGGAGCTTCAAAACAGCCAGCTGGATTTGTAAACTCATGTTAATCTGTTCAGGCCAAATCCTGAGATAACATAAATGGTGGTGTAAGGTACATGCTGAGTGTAAAATTGGTCAGAAAACAGATGTGAGTGGAAATGCATCAGAACCTGCAGGGTGAAGGAATGCACCATTTGTCCATAATGTAAATACACTCCTGGATCCACTCCCCCGCCAAGACAGACTACACTCAATTTAATCAAGGGCCAATCTACTCACGTGTTCTTCTCTAAGCAGAAAGCAGATATAATTTGGAGAGAAATACATTCAGTCTGCATTATTAATTAGCTTGTTTCTGTTTATCTAAGTTTATATATAATTAAGTAAAAGGACATAGATAAACCAAGCTTTTCAATTTCTTCGAAGCCACTGTATATGGACTAGATTTCAGTGCAGAGCCAAGTACAATGGGAAAAATGCTATAACAGAAAATGTACTTTATGGTGAAGATGCTGCATTTACCTCCTTGATCACTGTCACATTAAATACATTTCATTTTACTTTCTATTAACCCAACTGCTCTTTTAGATGGTTGAAAACATTCACCCTCCTCTTCCCCATTATCAACTTCTCCATTTGGTAAAGGCAACATGTGTTTGTTCTCCTCCATTGTGAGTGAAGAAAAATTTGTTACAACCCTTTTGTTTAACAATGAAAAACTTTAATATTCTTTTTTATAAATTGTTAAACTGCACCCCCCACACCGTCCAAAAAAGTCACAACTGATGAAAACATTCAGCTCTGGAAAGTATATTTTTGAGGATCATAGGTTGTTGCAAAGGTAGCTGAGAAACAAAGCTAAAAACTTCGTTGAAATAAGGAATTGGACATGGAATCTGCAGGGGTTTAGCGGCAGCCACTGCATCCAACTCAGTATCATTAAAAGGACTTAGCTGCAATTCTTACATATTCTTTGCCACAATAAAACCTATTCTCTTAAAGGCTATGGACCCTTTCAGAAGCAGTGGGGAAGGACATATAATTCCTCCTTTGACAGAGAATCCCAGACCAAGTGACTGCTACAAGATATTGGTTCTGAGAGCCCTGGCCACTTGGTTGAAAGGTAGACACACAAGACACGTCTCACACATGCACCAGAACTGAAGCCAGAGTCCCTTCAGGCCCAGGACTGGAGTGACTGGCTTTTGAAGTTCAGCTCTCCCAGGTGACCATCTGTACTATTAAATGAGTCTATTTAACTGAGATGGAATTGACACTTAGCCCTTGGAGGCAATAGCAGGATGCAGATTCTGGCCTCTTTCCCATGGGTTGTAAATTGACAGGGAGGAGTGAGCTGCTGGAGACAGGACAAAGGTATGGGAAGTATTTTGTTTGCCTACAGACTGAGGCAAGGGGAGTCCAAGGAGTGTTACGTTTAGGCCGAGAACTCAGCACTCCTCCTGGAAGGAAGAGTTGAGTTCTATATCCATCAGTCCTATAGAGATGCCAAGGAGGGGACAGTCTCCTGAAACACAGATGAAGAAGTATGTGGAAGGGTAACAGCTAGACAACCCTTCCTTCCCCCTCCCCCCCCAAAAAACAACCCAGATTAACCAGAACCATAACTAATGGGGTGGTTGGAAGAAGTCCTTAGCACTTGCTGTTAATGAAGAGGAGGAGTTGTGTTTGGTTACAACAATACAAACAGAGGAGTAAGTAAAGCACTCAAACTTTGGTCCTCTCATGAACTCACGGCTATGATTAAAAGTACACAAAAGGATCAGGGCTTTTCCACCTGGGCCTGAACATCTACAGATGGAGGTTACAGCATAAACTCTGAATAATCCTCTTAATAGTCACCTTGTATTAGGCTATTTGCTATCAAGGAAACACATGACATTTACCAACAGGAAGTTCTGGCAGGGCATGAAAAACAGAAGTAGTAAGGAATTTTTTGACAAGATGCTTCTTTAATCAAAAAATACTGATTCATCAACACCAAAACTTTGCAGAAAATCTTCAGTCTTTATGAATTTCTTGCTTGAGAAAAATTTTGGAAAAAAAAGTTTCAGATTTTTCAGAACATCCCATTTCAACATTTTAGAAAAGTTCCATTTTTCTGTTCAAAATAACTTCTCATTTTGAATTTTAAGTTAATTTCTAGTAAAAAATAAAATGAAATGTTTCGACTCCTCTGATTCCATTATTTTTCCAGTTTTTTAGTTCTCCGAAAAATTAAGATTGCCTTTTTATCTCAATTTGGGGGAAATTTGTCATAATGTCAAAAATTCTCACTGGATGGGAAAACCATTTCCTGTCCATCTACAGTAGAAACTTAGCTGCCTCCAGTAAACTGTGACAAAAGCTTCTGACAAAATACTAAAACTAGAAGTTTAAAGCAAAATAATTTTGGTGTCCTATTAATCTTGTTAGCTGCTCAGCTTTCAATTTCTGAAAACTACAGCAGAGACACACAAAAAATCCCCATACTGAAGATCCAAATTGTCTACTATGACGTAATCAAGGGGTCGCAGAAAGAACAGTTACCTGTTCCGTAACTGGCGTTCTTCGAGATGTGTTGCTCCTGTCTATTCCACAGTAGGTGTGCGTGCTCGCCACGTGCACCGGTGCCGGAAGTTTTTCCCTTAGCAGTACCCGTAGTGGGGGAGCACCGCTGCGACCCCTGGAGAGGCGCCTCTATAGTGCGCTATAAGGGGAGCTGCGCTCTCCCCCCACCCTTGGTTCCTTCTTGCCAGACAACTCCGACAGAGGGGAAGGAGGGCAGGATGTGGAATAGACAGGAGCAACACATCTCGAAGAACGCCAGTTACGGAACAGGTAACTGTCCTTTCTTCTTCGAGTGATTGCTCCTGTGTATTCCACAGAAGGTGATTCCAAGCAGTATCTGTTGGAGATGGGTAGGAGTTCACAATGGTTCGGGACGCAGTACCGCCCTGCCGAACCTGGCGGCGTCCCTAGACTGGGAGACGATCACGTAATGCGAAGTAAACGTGTGAACTGAGGTCCACGTGGCCGCCCTACAGATGTCCTGAATGGGGACATGGGCGGCATAGGCAGCTGATGAGGCCTGAGCCCTCGTAGAGTGAGCCTTAATGATAGGTGGCAGGGGAATCCCTGCCAGGTCATAGCACGTGCGTATGCACGAGGTAATCCAGCAGGAGAGCCGCTGGGTCGAGATAGGTTGCCCTCTTGCCCGCTCGGCTGAGGCAATAAAGAGTTGAGAGGATTTCCGGAACGGCTTAGTCCGATCCAGATAAAAAGCCAATGCCCTACGCACATCTAACATGTGGAGGCGGAGTTCCTCGTTAGAGGAGTGGGGCTTAGGGCAGAGCACGGGAAGAAAGATACTCTGCTCCATATGGAAGGCGGAAACCACCTTCGGGAGGAATGCCGGGTGTGGGCGAAGCTGGACCTTGTCCCTATGGAAAACCGTATAGGGGGGTTCTGAGGTTAAGGCCCTGAGCAGACGTGATCGCCACGAAGACGGCCACCTTCCATGAGAGGTGCAACCAGGAACATGTGGCCAGTGGCTCGAAGGGGGGCCCCGTGAGACGTGACAAGACCAGGTTGAGGTCCCATTGTGGCACAGGGGGTCTAGCATACGGGAACGAATGGACGAGGCCCTTCAGGAAGCGGGAGGTCATAGGATGGGAGAAGACCGAGTGCCCTTGCACCGGTGGGTGAAAAGCCGATATGGCTGCGAGGTGTACCCTGACTGAGGCTGGTGCCAGACCGTGAGTCCTAAGGGACAGAAGGTAGTCCAGGACGAACTGGAGAGGAGCGGCGGAGGGGGAAACTCCCCGCTTGCTCGCCCACCTGGTAAATCTGGACCACTTTGCCACATACGTCCGACGCATGGACGGCTTCCTGCTTTCCAGGAGGACTCGCCTAACCGAAGCATCGGACATCAGGTCTATGGATGGGTTGGCCTCCCTGAAGGGAACTCCTTGTAGCATATTGCTCAGGAGGGATCACCACTGAAGGGAAGCCAATACCGGGGACAGTATTGTGAGGACCTTGTCCAGGCCGTCCCGGGCTTGGGAGAATTGGGAGGCTAGCCAGAGTTGGCGGGGCCTCATCCGGAGTCTGGCATGGCGGACCACATACGTGCAGGCCGCCATGTGACCCAGGAGCCGTAGGCATGCCCTGGCTGTGGTCACCGGGAACGTGGAGACCGAGGCAATGAGATCCCTTAGGGTCTCGAACCTGTCCAGGGGAAGAGAGGCCATAGCCTTGGAGAAGTTTAGGAGAGCCCCAATGAACTCTATGCGCTGGACCGGTACTAGACTAGATTTGGCCTCGTTCACGACCAGGCCTAGGTTTTTGCAGGTGGCCAGGAGTAGCCGCACGTGGAACTCCACTTCTGGACGGTACTCGCCCTTGAGGAGCCAGTCGTCCAGGTAAGGAAAGATTTGTACCCCTTGTTTCCTGAGGTAGGCCGCCACCACTGCCATGCACTTCGTGAACACCTCGGGGGCAGTGGACAGGCCAAAGGGGAGGACCGCAAACCGGTAGTGCCCCGTCCCCACCACGAATCTGAGGAAGCGTCTGTGCCCCTCAAAAATGTGGACGTGAAAATAAGCGTCCTGGAGGTCCAGGGCAGCATACCAGTCCCCAGGGTCTAGAGATGGGATGATAGAAGCCAGGGACACCATGCGGAACTTGGAACGGGTTAGGAACCTGTTCGGGTCACGCAGGTCCAGGATGGGTCTGAGACCCCCTTTCGCCTTGGGGACGAGGAAGTAACGGGAGTAAAAACCCTTGCCCTGGAACTGCGTCGGGACGCGTTCCACCGCCCCGAGGCTGAGTAGCCGATCCACCTCCTGGTGCAGGAGGCAGGCATACTCGGGATCCCCCAGGCCCATAATGGGGGGCGGGTGGCTTGGCGGGGGAGAAGCGAACTGCAAAACGTATCCCTTGGAGATGGTACTGAGGACCCACTGGTCCGACATTATGCGGGACCAAGCCCTGAGGAAGGCAGACAATCGGTTGCAGAACACAAACTTTATTGGTTGGGGGGTCTCCCTGGCAACAGGCCCGGTGCCCCCCTGCAGATAGTCAAAACCGCCGCTTTCCCTGCCTCTTGCCCTTAGGGGGACCAGGCTGCTGTGTAGAGCGGGACTGCCTCTGAGACCAGCGTTTCTGGTCTCTAGGCCTTTTATACGGGGGCTCATATCTGCTCCTAGCAGGTTGAGCCGCCGGGACCGATTTGGCCTTGTCCTTCGCCGTAGAGGCCGAAGGTCTGCAGGGTGGTGCGGGAGTCTTTCATCCCATGCAGTCTGACGTCCATCTGGTCCGCAAAGAGCGCCTTGCCATCGAACGGGAGGTCCTGCATCAGAGATTGGGCCTCCATTGACAGACCCAATAACAGGAGCCACAACTCCCAGCGCATGGAGATTGCAGAAGCCATGGAGCGAACCGCCGTATCAGCCGCATCCGACGACGCCTGCAGGGCCGACTTAGCCGCCGCCGACCCCTCTTCCACCAGAGCCTTGAAGTCCTTCCTGTCCTTGTCCGGGAGAAGGGACTCGAACTTAGGCAAGGACTCCCACAGGTTAAAGTCATACCTGCTGAGTAAGGCCTGGTGGTTGGCTACCCTCAGCTGAAAACTAGCTGACGAATAAATCTTTCTGCCAAAGGAGTTGAGTCTCCTGGCGTCCTTGTTCTTAGGGGTGGGCGCGGGTTGGCCTTGGCGCTCCCTGTGGTTCACCAACTCCACCACAAGTGAGTTTGTGCCGGCGAAGGGTCACGAGTACCTTTATTCCCACGCGGCGCCTAAGTACTTTCTCTCGGCCTTCTTGGAGATTGGGGCCAAGGAGGTGGGAGTTTGCCACATGGAACTGGTGATGTTAGCAACACCCTGGTGTAGTGGCAGGGCCACACGGCCCGGTGCCGAGGGAGATAAAACGTTGAAGAGGGAGTCAGATGGTCCCTCCATCTCCTCGGCTTGTAGCTGAAGGCTGGATGCCACCCGCTTCAGCAAGTCCTGGTGTACCTTAAAGTCCTCCTGCGGGACCAAGGGCAGAGGTGCCACAATTGCGTCATCCGGTGCCGGAGATGCGGCACGCACGGAGCCGGGCACCGCGGTCGGTGCTGGGGCATCAAGACCCAGGTTGGAGTCCGGTCACGGGTCCGCCGAGTCCTGGCCTGTCGACTTGTCCCGTGGGCGGCCCGATGAGGCCGATGAAGCCTAGGACACTCCGGCGACCGAACGGGCCCCGGGCTGGGCAGGTACCTGCTGCCACGGTGCCCACTAGCACCATTGTCCTTGCCACGGGGTACCGTGCCATTGGCCTTGCTGGGTACCTGATGGCACGTGTCCCGGCGGGGCGGGGTGGCCCAAGGACGGGAAGGGGGGACCGAGGCCGAGGTGTCCAAAGAGCGTTCGGTGCCACTGGAGCGATGGGAACGGTGCCTGTGGCGTCGTCTCCCTCGCGATCTGGACCTCGATGACGAGGAACGATACCCCCTCGACGAACTGCTTCAGTAACCGTGATGACGGTACGAAGCCCGGTGCCTTGGCGCCGAGGTACCATGTGGAGAGCCTCTGGTGCGGCGTCTGGTCGAGCGGGAGCTGGAGCGCGAACGACGACATCTGTCGCGTCTAGATCTGCTCCGGTACCCACGCCTGGCCGGGGAGCATTCCCGGCGCCTCTCCCGGTGCCTGCGCTCGTTGGCGGGCGGGGTAGAGGGGACCCGCGATTCCCGTCTCGACGGCGGGTCGGAGGGTCTGGGTGGCATCGACGGTGGCCGGGAGTCACCCGAAGAGCGGCCGCTGCGCGTCGAGTGGTGCGGGGAGCAATCCCCAGAGCGAGAGCTGCCGCTCACTGAAGAGGTCGGACGGGCCCCTAACGGGGGCTTACCCCGAGACCTGGGGCCCGTACTCAGCTGCGAGCTCGGCACAGGCAAAGACATGATGTCCTTTGCCACCTGCACTGCCTCCGGCGTCGACGGCATCCGTACCGGGGATGTCTGGGTCGACGGCACCGGGCTGCTCCACGCCACGCGAGTCGGAGGTCTTAAGCCCGGGAGGGACCGAGGGAGAGTTTTTTGGCAGGAGAGCGGCGCCGACTGGTCGAAGGGGCCTCGCTACGTACCGACGACACGGCGGCCGGTGCCGAGTCCGATATGCGCACCGGGGTCGGAGCTAATGCCGACTCCATCAGGAGAGCTCGAAGTCTGAAGTCCCTCTCCTTGTTAGTCCTTGGTTTGAACGACCTACAGATCTTGCAACGGTCGCTAATATGAGTCTCACCCAGGCAGCGAAGACACTCAGCGTGAGGGTCGCTCCTGGGCATAGAGCCGCGACAGGAGTCGCACGACTTGAAGCCTGGGGCGTGGGGCATGCCCCGAGCCCAAGCTAGCACTGAGAACGATCCGACGAACGGTACCGCTAGAGAAGAAAGGCTGCAGCGAAGCTGGAGCACAAAGTTCCGACTACCTTCACTGGCGGCAAGAAGGAACTGAGGGTGGGGGGACAGTGCAGCTCCCCTTATAGCGCACTATAGAGGCGCCACTCCAGGGGTCGCAGCGGTGCTCCATCACTACGGGTACTGCTAAGGGAAAAACTTCCGGCACCGGTGCACATGGCGAGCACACACACCTACTGTGGAATACACAGGAGCAATCACTCGAAGAAGAACATAGTCTTGTGCAGTATTTCAATGGACTGTGAAATTACTTACATTAATGGACAGTCCTAGTTTCTATTGGGAAAGGTGTAGAAAGTAATGGACACGCTAAATCAAAAACACTGACGAATTCAGTTATTTCAATACTTACAACTCTTGTACGTGAGACGCCTGATGTTGCTTGACTGCGTATGCTGCCAATATTTTCATTTTTTCGTAAAGGTAAATTTTTAGGTACCATATTAGAACACCTTTTTGAGGCACCGAAAAGGTACAACCTGACCTGCAGCAGCACAATCTTCCCAAAGTGCTGTCCCACCGATGGGCTTCAACCCTGCGCTGGGCAGGACCACATCTAGTCAAGAGCAACCAGGTTAGTTTCCATGGCCTTCTCCACTGAGACTTTCAGCACTTGGTGCCAAATGTAATGTGGACATATACGTTTATACAGCACCTAGCACAACAGGGCCCTGACCTGACTGGCCTCTTCGGTGTTTCCATAATATCAATATTGAATAATGATAGGAACTGAAATAGAAACATAGCAATACTGATCAGGCCCAAGGTGTATCTAGTCCAGTATCCTGATTCTGAAACTGGCCAGCACCAGATGCTTCAGAGGAAGGTGTAAAAAGTCCACGGACAGCAAAGATGTGGAATAATCTGCCACTTTTGGTCTCATCTTCATCTCTGATCATTAGAAACTGGCTTAAGCCTTGAAGAACAACATTTACTATCCCTTCCAAAAATTGTGTTGTCATTAATCACAATAATTCTGGATAGCTACATAACTGTCCATGAGGACTTGTAGCACCTTAGAGACTAACAAATTTATTTGAGCATAAACTTTCGTGAAGTGGGCTGTAGCCCACGAAAGCTTATGCTCAAATAAATGTGTTAGTATCTAAGGTGCCACAAGTCCTCCTGTTCTTTTTGCTGATACAGACTAACACGGCTGCTACTCTGATAACTGTCCATGTGATACATATAAATGATCACCTCCCACAAGTTATCAAACTGCTATCAGATGGCAACGTAACTAATCTGGGGCCAATTACCCTACAGTGAAAATGTCTATCTCCATTAACAATTATCCAGTGCTTACCCCGCCCCTTGAAAAATGTCTTTGGGTAACGCTGGCAGAGGTAAATGTATAACACAGGACAGCAGATGAGAATTAATTCTATTCTACAAGCCTTAGCCACCTTCCTTACTTAAACTCTTAGCAATGAGGTAGCAAAGGGTTGTTTTTTTGTTTGGCTTTGGGCGATAGGGGAGGCAGAGAAAGGAAGCTGCAAGATTACTGAAACTGCTATAAATGCCAGATGGATAAAGTACAACTGAGATACAATGGATACAGCTGAGAGATGGATTATGGAGACTGCACTATAGGCCTTTTCCAATATTCTCTGATTCTATGATCATCCTACTCTTAAATGCCAAGGATATATGAACATCAAGGAATATCACATCCTGAGATATAATGAATAAAGAGAATGTCTGCTTTTAAATATAATGTTAAATGCCATAAATGCTAACGTCTAACTTCTGAATAAACATGTTCAAATCCAAAGAATTCAGAAAGGAAGAATTAAAGCCCCTGCTATTTATCCTCTTACAATTTATATAAACAATTTATACTACAGATCTGAGTCATCCTACAGTCTTTGGCCCTAAATCCATCTCCTTCTCACTTCAAAGGGAAGGATTGTAATTTGACTTCAAATGGAATTGGATTGGGATCTAAACAAGTCTCTCTCCAGCTATCAGTTATAATATGTGACCATTTTTCTTTGGGGGATTGGGTGGGGGTGTTGTTTGTTTGTTTGTTTTCCAAGATAGTCAAACTTTTGAGGAACACTGCAAAATAGACCAAGTTTACCTGGGCAATGCAAAACCTTTATCAAACCAACTCTTTGTTGTTGTTTTTCTTTCCATCCTTTGTTTTGCTGGAATCTCAAAAGTCAACAACTGCTGCATATTTCACCAAGACCGGTAACAAAATGAGGCAGTAAATGGGACATGGAAAATCATGATTACGAAAGACAAGAAAAAGCAAGAAAGGACGAAAGCTATGAAACATGGAAATCAGAGAGTTGAAAGGGGGAGCACAGAGGGAAAGCTCACTGGGTCCTAAAAAGCGATTTTTTTGGCACAGATCTTGAGAATTAACAGCTTTTGTTGAGAAATGTGCAACATTTCCATATTTCACCAGTCACACCACATTAGATATACTGCTTGCAGGATATCATGTTTCAAGGCCGTTTTCCTGGCTGTGTCTTGTTGTCCCCACCATGTTGCCAATAAATCATAACTTTCTCAACCATTGCTCATCCTGCTTCTAGGCCTGGACCTCTCCATTTAATCAACTACTTTCTGCTCAGCCTAGGTAATAAGGGAAAAGTGAGAAGAGAGCAGAGATCAAACAGAAGAGCAAGTCTCACAGCACAGAACTGAAATGGACATTGGCCAAAGTTTTCTAATTTGAGAGCCTAAAGTTAAGCCCCTAAATCAGAGACTGCTCAAAAAGCTCATTGGAAATTAGCTTCAATGAGTTCTGGATTAGACTCTAAATGGCCTGATTTTCAGAGGTGCTGAGCACCCCAACTTTAACTGACATCAGCGGAAGCTGCAGGTGCTCTGCTCCTTTGAAAGTCAGGTCACTTATTTAGGTACCTAACATCAGGCTCCCAAATTTGACAATTGTGTGCTGTGCGCCCATGCTGCAATGTGATGGTAACGGAAGTGACAGAGGACGCGACAGAAGGTGAATTTTTTTTTTTTTTAAACTCTCAGGAAAGGGAGCCTAGTTCAAATTCGTACTTGATAATACTACAGGTATGTCTACACTGCCCCACAATTCAGACTACAGGGGTGCAAATGGCAGTGCGCCCCAAGTGCTGTGCTGTATCTCCCCCATGTGGACACTGTGGGTGCAACGAAAAGGTTTCTACTTCTCATTAATATAATCCTGATTGAAGATGTTAATGCGAAGTAGGAACCTTTCGGTTCTAACCCGCGGCATGCACAAGGGGGAGTTACAGTGCAGCACTTTGGGGCACACAGCCACTCATGCCCCCATCGTGCGAATTATGGGGCAGCTCAGATATGCCCAAAGTTGACTGTGGCAGAAGCCTGGCTCAGTAGCTGATGGGAGATCAAGCTGATTCCTTCCCAGGTAATGGCTTGACTGGCGAGATGGGATGCCACCAAGTAGATATTAATGTACCTAAATAAATGTCAAGTAGAAATTCCAGGCTATGCTGCAGGTAAGTCCTTCCCTGAGAAACTTGCTTAGAACCAACCAAAGTTCTTTCCACTAGGCCAAGAACTGCACAGGTACTCTGTATTCGGGCTAGATTCATACTGGATAAATACTTCCTAATAGTTTCCATAAACTTTTGAGAGAATAAAGCAAAGTGTGCCTATATTCTTACTCATATGAAGAAGAGCCCTGCTACGCATAACAACAACTGCTTCCTAAGACTTTGTGATAAGAGAAGAATTTAGCTGCTGATTAACATACAGACTTTTCTCACATTACAGACTCAAAAACTGATTTTTTTAAAATCCACACTGTACGGCCACTTCTATTTTACTTAGCTAAGAAGTGATCAATCAGTTAAAAATGGTTTGATTTTACATGTCCTTTATAACAAACATTCAAATATGTAAACTAACTCAACATTCCCTGCATGCTCAAATGATAAATACAAACAAGTAAAATGTAAAGGGTCACAAGAAATGAATACAACTTTTGATTTAGGGGATATGTAATTTTATACACATCATTCTTATTATAGTCAGGGTTGGTAGCACACCTATTATTAAGGTTGCCCAACACTTTCCATTATAAGACACTGTTTTTAATTGGTTATAATTTAGCCAAACTTTTAACTGCTTTAACGGTTGAAATTTTCCATGCCAATGGCCTGCCTTGGGATGAGGAAAATTTTATTGGAAAATTTCAGCCAAAACAGTTGACCCATTTCCGAGAACAAGGCCAAGAGAAATACTTTGTTTTGCCAATGTTAAAAAAAATGTGGTGACCTTTCCTTTGAGAAGCTCTAGCTTTGAATGAATCATGGTCTGGTTCTCGGATCTGATTTGCAGAAATGGTCAGCACTCACAACTGTGACTGAAATCAATGGCAGCTGTGCTTTGAACATACACAGTGCTATTGTAATCCTACATACTCTGTAAACTCAGGTCCTGGGTGTCTGAAATTGGGTATCTAACGTTTAGTAGATACATCTGACTTTAATCTCTCTACACCTCACTTCCCCATCTGTAAAATGGGTATAATACCCCTGATCCCACAGGGGTGCTGTGAAGACAAGTTAATGTTTGTGAAGCACCCAGATAATATAGCGATGAGCACGAGAGAAAAGCCCATGAGCAACCTAATAATTCTGACTTCAGAGCAGAATTTGAGTCATATGCCATAAATAAGCACTAGGGTCATTCATTGCTCAATAAGGGTAAAACAAAATACCATCCTGTGCTCCAAATGAAGCAGGAATCCTGCTGAAAAAATGGTATGTTACCATATAATTAAAGACTGTATCATAATGCACACACACAAGGAGGCCAAATTAAGGTTGCCCAGGCAACCTTAATTCTGGCACTTCCTAACTTTTGAGTGCTTGATTTTGCAATCTCAATAATGTTCTGCTAATGTAGGGTTTTTTGGGTAATATTTTATATACATTTATGATTATATAAAGTAGATACTTGGGGAAGAGGTTTTCAAAGACATTCCGTACTGGCTTTACTCTGCTCCCATTATAGCCATGGTTGTTGAACCATGCTTTTGAAAAATCTCACCCCAGATTTATAATGTAATTTTATACAGCCCTATATTTTCTTCTTGAAATCATTCCTGCAGCTACAGGAATTATGTCCATAATATCATGCCCTGAATGCCTATGTTAAAGAGTTTCTTTTGTCCTAATAGTTCATACACAAAACCCGCCTGAAGCTGGCAACAGGCCAACAAAATCCAAGTTCAGTTAATCCATTTTAAAAAAAAGAGTGGGTACTTCTGTATGTGCACTACCCTGCAATCTAAACTAGCAACTGTGAAATACAGTCATTATCTTACAGCACTGATCTAATTTTCTACTGAACGCCCTAAAATGAGGGGTTTCTTTAAAATACAAAATACAAGGACTGGGACATAAAAATGATAATTTGACAGCACTTAAAACAGAATTTATTTATTTTTTTACTCCCATCACATTAAATAACACCAACTGACAGCAACTCTACATGCTGCATGAATGGAGATGCATTTGCTGACTGTAGGAAATCTCAGAGATATAATGCAGTGGGAGACTGGTATTATGCTCATTAGATCACTAAGCAGCAGCGCTTATAAACAGAATATTTAACTAGAATCCTCAAAGATATTCTAATGCAGCTGCCATAATGTACTTTGAAATTTTCCACCTAATGCAAAAACACAAGAGACAAGAAGTCATCTCCCTTTAAAGCATGCAGGTTCAACGTGAATGTTACCTGATTAACTCACTTTGTTATTAATTTAAATTAATAAAGAAAACAAATACGGTATGCCACCATTTATTAATATTAATGTTGAGGTCATGTAGGAAGATCATTTGTAGATCATTTGGCTAGTAGATTTAAGTGGGATTTAATAAAATATCACAGGAAGAAATCAGGGAGTAGGATGATAGGGAAAGAGTATTTCCTTATGGGGCTTATAAAGGGTCAAGAAAACAAGACGACTATATTATACAATGTACATAATGTATAATTCATTAAGAGCCGACAAGATTATTAAAGGGAAAAAACAAAACCCATCAGTGATGTGCTTCTGAATTCAATAAAGAAAGTGAACCATTTTCTGCTGTATTCCCTTTTTAATTCCCTACCAGATTTAATTCTCTGATTCAGTACTGTCATTCTTACCCACGTCATATCATATACAAGCAATACTCATTAATGAGAAATGTGAATTTGCCATGAGGCAGCCTGTATGATATTAGTCAGTGAACTCAGTCTAGGTCCTAAAGTGAGTGTGGTAGCCACCTTATTGGGAAATATCAACACCACCACAACTCGACCCCTCTCTCAAAGTTTCAGTATAGAGCCCAAGATCTGACTGCATATGAAGACCGGACAGAATCATCCTGCTGACATCCAGAGGAGGTATTGCCCTCTAGGTCAAACCTGAAGTTCAGCACTGGCTGAGCAGCATGGGGGAACTCATACTGCAGCTGACTATGTCAGACCTTATCTGGGTATAAGCAGATGACGGCAGTCTCCATGGCTATCAAACTGGCTCCTTTCTCCAGCACTGAAATTAACTTTAAAAAAAAAATCATTTGCAAAGTCAGGCGAATAAATGGAAAGTTAAATTGGCTGAAAAAAAATCTGCAAAAGCTGGAAAGCAAAGATACATTCCCAAGGGGGATAAATTCACAGTAAGCAAGACATTCCTATAATTTCCTCTGGTGCTCATTGTTCTACCATTAGGATGAGGATGGAACTCTCCAGATATTCTTCTGGCTGTAATAAGTAATTCAGAAGGAATCCCATCATAATTTTGCAGGAATTAATGTCCACTTAATATAAAGCATTACCAAATCTACTGCTTAACAGACAGCTTTACAGACAGCTATAACTGGAATTAATTGATGTCATCTGTACACGAGGAAGAATCCATTTGTGACCCAAATGTTGTGGAATTTAGCATAATTACACACTTTATCGTTTGGGTGATTTTTTCATTAAATTAGGAGTTCACAGTGTGGTTACAGTCTAATCACTTGATTACATTTACCTCTTGATGAGCATTTCCCCACAACTAACCCTGAAGAGAACAACCTTGGCAATCCAGTCAAGCTATGAGAAATATGAAGGATGTTTCAAACTTAAAAGTCAGGCTACCCAAGGCAGAGTAGATAGGTGAACATTCACATTGCACTAAGCGAACCATTAAGGAGACCACAGTGTGGGTGCATGACAAATACACAGAGTGAGACAATGAAATAGGACTAAAGGAGCCATCCTGGGGGAAGTAGGAGGTACTCCGCTCTAATCAGCCTTTCTTCAAGGAACGAGATCACGGTAGCACCCAAAAATAATACACACCCTTAAAAAAATAACTCATGTAAAATATAAATATGCTCCCAGCTAAGCAGCTATGAAAAGTGTGCCTGTTCAGTTCAATAGTGAGACAAATGCATCATTCTATGAAGCACGAAACAGATTATATTAGGGGAAGTGAGAATTGTGTTCCCTTTCAGTGCATGTAGTTGGGGAGGCACTGTGGTGTTTATTTAGGGAAAGGCTAATTAGGTATGAAGCCAATAAGAATAAAAACCCTCTAATGTGCTAAAAAATACAATTAGTAAAGAAACTGCATGAACTGCAGCTAAAAACTTGTTCTTAAGGGGAGCCAAGGGACATATAAGGATCCAGCTCCAGTTCTCTGAACCACTGACTCATGAAACGGTTTATTTGTCTTCGTGCCAGACCAGCTTCCAGGGAATATAATGATGAAGCTATGGACTGTACAGCCTGGTGGGTCAAAAAGGAATCCCTGATTAATTGCACTGACATGGTTATGAAAGTTTCATGTCAGGACATCGAGTCACTTGAGGAGAGAGGCCTGGGGGGAGTGCAACGGGGTTTGCTTCTTTTCATGCCATAAGGTGTAAGTCTGCATCTCAAATACCAGAAGGATAGAAACTTGCCCAAAGGATAAAATTACCCAAAAATGACAGCAGAGGGGAAAGGAAAGGCTGAGCTATACAACACTATTAGTACACAGAGCGTCTCAAATTAGACAGGGTAACACAACGGGCTAAATTCTGCTTTCCCCTCACTGAGGCGCGCTGGTAGGAGGGGGAGCAGAGATGAAACAATCGGCTGGCAGTTCTCCAATCCTTCTGCCAGTACAAGGAGGGCTGTCTTTTAGGGCCCTGAAGGCCGGCTGGGTGCCATCAGGCACAGCAGCATTGAGGTGCCAGTCAGAGCCGAGCACGGCCAGGGGAACTAAGCAGGAATGGAGCAGAGAGAAATGAGCTGCCTCAAGGAAAAGGGGAGCCCTAGAATTGAGCTACCAGACAAAAGGGGAAAGAACAGCAGGAGAAGGGTCTGAGCAGAGCTGCACTAAGTTGCCACTCAGAGGTAGTGAGAGGAGAAGGGACTGGGCAGAGCAAGGGAATGGAGACAGGGGTCAAAGGAGCAGGGGGAGGAGAATGGGCTGTGCCGAGCAATAGAACAGGGAAGCCAGTCAGAAGGGAAGGAGCAGGAGCTTAAGAGTAATAATAATCCGATTAAGTTCCTAAAAGTATCATATGAAAGTGTGGTGCAGACCTCTGGCACCTGGCACATTGCAACCCTGGCTCTCTGCAAAAGGAGCACCCCACTGTGCTGGAGCCTGCAATAATATTGCAAAGAAATTCAAAGAAGTCCCATTGCTAGAGACATTCAAAATTGGATTTAACAGGACACTCTAGGATATACTGCAGGGGAAATACTGCAATGGGCAAAGGAAGGAACAAGACCACCAGCTCAGGATCATTTCCATCTCTGATTTCTAAGACTCTGAAGTCCTCCTAGTGATCATTACAAAAGTCAAGAATTTGATTCCGTTTATAAATATATTAACATAAAGTATTCCACAATCACTTATTTACCCCCACCCCTGCACTTATACAGTGTGTCATGTACCGTGACCAAAAGAGTCAGACCACTTTTTAACCGCCCTGTAAAAATCAAAAGTATAATTCCTCTGTAGACATCAGAATACAAAAACCCACTCCTTCAGTGAACAAAGGCTACCAGCACCCCTTGAGATATCTACTGCACTGTCTTGCCAAGCTCACAATTCACTGCTTGACATTCAGTAATAAATATGTAGCACATCTGTTCTTTTCAGAGTTCTGCTGAATCCCATTGCATTAGATAAAAATATGACCCAGCCAAATCACCTTCCAAAATCCAGAAAATCATTCCACTCTGAGGTGTATATTCTAATCTTGATGTGCTGGGTATTATTTGAATAATGGGTTCTAGCAGGAGTTAGACACATAAATACTCTGTGCACTAAAAAAGGAATAGTACTAGTATTAGTCATTTGTACTGCAGGAACACCTAGGAGCCCCAGTCAAGGACCACACTCCCATTGTGCTAGGTGCTCTACAGGCACAGAACAAGAAGATGGTAAGATCCTTAAATTTCTGCATTAAGAGTGCTGAGCAATCTGGCCCTGGTTCAGTAAAGCCCTTAATAACATGCTTAACTTTAAGCACATGAGTACCTCATTGGCTCCCAGCATTTTGAGAACTAAACCCATGATGAACTTTTCACTTTGATAATTCATGAACTAACATCAATTCCCAAATCACCTCCTTACATCTGCTCCCAGAAGTCGATCTGCTGGCGTGACACTCATCAATACACTTTTGGATACATATTCCTTAAGCGGATAGGCACTAGGCACATTTTGATTTATAGGGGTGAAAGCGGTTGGGAAGGGGTGTGAGCTACTGAACTCTGATGAGCACTGAGTGCTGCGTGCTCCCAGTCAACTGGAGGCTACTGCAGCAGTTGCTCCTAAGAGGAAATGGAAAGGGGGAAGGAAGTAGGAGGATTTTGCAAGGGATGAAAACAGATGACAATAACCCGCTCTCAAACTCAGAGTGGGAAGGGGGAGGAGATGGATCATTATCAGCTCCTTTGACACCAGAGCTGGTGTAAACTCATGTCCACAGTATACAAAAAGAACGAGGAGTACTTGTGGCACCGTAGAGACTAACAAATTTCTTTGGGCATAAGCTTTCATGGGCTAAAACCCACAGTATACACACACACACTTCAGAATGTGGAGACTTGCAGCATGCAGCCATAAAGCCATACACAGGGGTTATCTGAACAGTCAGATGTTGAATATCTATCTGTGGGAAAGCAAGTGAGTCATAAAGGAAAATGACTGTTCAAATTTTCAAAGAGGTGTGCTTCCAAGTCTGGTGCATGTAAAAAAAGTGCACATGTACGGAGGCCTGTTCAAATATTAAAAAGTCACTCTCACCCAGGACGATCAGTCCTGCTTGAGAGGAAAACAAATGGAAATTACCATGCGGAGTGTTTAGAGCCCACATGAATTTGGGATGGGATTTTTCAAAAGCGCTCAAGGGATTTAGAAACACAAGTGCCATCCGATGGACCAAAGGGACTTGTGCTGCTCTGTCACTTAGAACAGTAATAGCGCAATGTGGGCCAAGATGAGAAAAAGAAAGCAGTGAGAGGAGGGATAGCTCAGTGGTTTGAGCATTGGCCTGCTAAACCCAGGGTTGTGAGTTCAATCCTTGAGGGGGCCATTTAGGGATCTGGGGCAAAAATTGGGGATTGGTCCTGCTTTGAGCAGCGGGTTGGACTAGATGACCTCCTGAGGTCCCTNGAGATGAGAAAAAGAAAGCAGTCCCGGGAGAAGTGCAAAGTAAGACCCTTTCAGATGGGCTATCACCCCATCTGCCAGCCTGGAAGAGAAGAGGCGGCAATGTCATTAGGAGAAGTAAGAAGCGGTCAGTTACAAAAGGCAGTTCAAGGATCTGACAGCAGCATAACAGCTAGCATTAGAACGCACTGTAAGTGAAGGGAGAGGATGTCCTCAGTCTAGCTGCACTGGCCCCACTGCTGTACAAGAAATAAAGATGCAACATCAACTTCAAGGTCAGCAAAAGGGAGGAGAATGGGAAATATAAAAAGCACCTGAGATAGAGAAGACCTGGGAGATGGGAGTCATTCTGAAAAGAAAATTCTTCTGGTAAGGTACCGTGCATAGAAAACTGAAGCATGTGCAACAAAGCAAAGTAGACCATTTGTTACTGCTTGCAACAGTCAATCTGCATCTCCTGAAGATCAAATAAATACATTAGCTAAGTAAAAAGTAGTAAATGGGAAAAAAGAGAGAAGACAATGGGTCAAACAGCACTAAGAAGGATGGTCTTGTGGTTAGATTGCAGGACTTCACCTCTGGAGATATAAATTCACACCTCATCTCTGCCACAGACTTTTACGTGCAATGCTAGGCAAACAACTTCTCTATATACCTCAATTCCCTATCTAAAATAGAGATGATTACACTTCCTTATCTCATACTACACTTGTGAAGGCAAATTCATGAAGACCTGAATTCAGCAAAGCACATAACTAATCCCATCCTTGTTCAGCAAAGCACTTAAGTATGTGCTTAAACCTCACTGAAGTCAATGGGATTTAAGTGTTTTGCTGAATCAGGCCCTAATGTTTGGGAGATGCTTAGATACTAAGGTGGGGGGGGGAGGAGGAAGGCGGGATAGGCCCTCTCAGAGGTCCAGAGAGGCCCGGGCAACTTCCAGCTTTTGAGGTCCCTAGCCATAATAAAAATAAAAAATGACGACACATGAAAACAAAATAAAGCACCAAAAAAAAAAAAAAAGACATAATTTGAGTATTTTTTTATTTAACAAATGCGTTTCTAGCCTTTGTCTGTGCAAATGCACTAATTATTGAGGGAAAATATAGCTTTCGTGCGCATAAAAACAAATTGTGAAACTTATCAAATGCCAAAAAATTAACAAGTGTCTAAATTTGAGGCCCTCTTTGAGCTTGAGGCCCAGGCCAAATCGCCCTCCTGCCCCCTCCGATTGGCCCGGGGAGGGGGACATAAAATTGCCTACAATAGATAGGGCCGAGAGCACTAAAATGCATATGAATTGACTGGAGAAAGTTTCAGGAGGGGAGGGGAAAAGGAAATAGCACTAAAAATGTAGGACAGCTTTCCAGTTAATTGAAGATCAGAGGTAAGTGGAATCAGAAAATTAAATGGGACTGAAGGTATGTTAGGTTCACAGCAGAAGGCAGGAGATTACTTAATAGTCTTACACAATTAAATTAATTCTCTTTAATCTTTTTATACACGTAAACAAGATCTCTGTATCCCTTGAAAATTACCTTTTAAAATCTGGGTAAATACATTAACTAATCCTGAAATCCACAAAATCCCAGTTTATTTATTTTATTTTATTTTATTTTTTAACAAAAACCAAGCAGGGAAGAGCTTTGTAAACAGTTTTGACCTTTAGAGAGCCCAGCACTCTATATATTTATTCCAAAAATGAAAAGCCCTCTGAAACTGCTAGGAACAAAATGGTCATTTACATGGAATTGGCTACACTTCATTTCCAGTAATCAAGAGTATGCACCCTAAATGTTAACAGCATTGCACAGAGGAAAAAACCAAAACTACTACTGCCAGTAGCTAGAGACAGAGTAATTAGAGGGATAAAACTCTTACTCCTGGTTCCTGGAGTATGGTTCTCAATCTAATGTTAAGTCCAAACTAAAAACATGCAGGGGACAAAGTAGTGGTATCACCATTTATGGGTGGTTCGTAGTTTACTTAGGGTTGCCAGCTTTCTAATATCTGAAACCCAGACCCTCTGCCCTGCCTCTTCCCTCGAGGCCCTGCCCCTGCTCCGCCTCTTCACCCAAGTTCCCACCCTTCTCCGCCTCTTCCCTCAAGGCCCCTCCCCACATCGCTCCCTGCTCTCCCTCCGTCCCCTTCCTGGTCGCTGGATCCTCTCCACTTCCCTCCTTCCCCCCATCCCAGCTGGGCCCCCTCTCCTCCTGGGCTGGACCAGGAGCGGCAGCCCCTTACGCAAAGCCTGCCTGCCCATGAGATGCTGGTAGGAAGTAGCCCCGGCTGAGCAGGGGCTGGCCTGGGTTGATGACCTGGTGCCTCCCTCCCCCCCTCCTGTAACCAGTGCCAGGTCCTCTTTTTTACTGGACTTTCTGGTCAAAAACCAGACACTTGGCAACCCTAAGATTACTACTACCAATAACCCGATCATTATTGTTAATATTTCATCTAAAAACATAGTGAAACTAACAAAGGATCATTCTACCATCAAGTTTATGCCAATTACTAGTTCTCAAATCCATTTTTTACTTGTCTACTGTTTTAATAAGGGAGTGCTGCACATACAGGTGTACATGTAAATGGGCAACATGTTCTGAAGTTACTGTGTATATTGCTTACTCACAGCTGCTGGATGGAGTAAAATCTGTTTCTGGGTTTGAGAGTATGGCACCCTTCCGTCACTGTACCATAATGAAAATTTACTCCAAATTTTCTCCTTTTACTTAAGTGTTTTATTTAACGTTTAAAACAAACAAAAGGAAGTATTTCTTCACACAACATATAGTTAACCTGTGGAACTCTTTGCCAGAGGATGTTGTGAAGGCCAAAACACTTTCGGGGATGACTAAAACATTTCCTTGCGGTGCTGGGAACCCAAACACCATGATCCCTGTGCTAGACACAGAGCATGAGAACCAGAAATTAAAGACTAACTAAAAAAAGAGAAACTAACCTGCTTAGTTTCATACTCCAGTATGAAAGGCAGTAAGTAAACCAACAGGATACAATAAGATCCTACAAGGTAAGGGAGCCGCCTTCTTTAAAAGAATCATCATAATTGTTTATATCACATAAAGCAGAAAGTTGTGACAAGTCAATGAAACTTTGCTAGAAACATTCCTTTACCAGCTTGGAGCCAATACATCAGACACTGTTGATAGGGCCCTTCACGGATACAAAAACGTGGATCCGCAACCAATCCGCATCCGCCAGAACCAACATGCATCCAACCCACGATCCACTAGCCGTCTTTTATGTGTAGCCGCATCCCCACCCGCAGCAGGAAGGGGGAGGGTGGGTCTTGCAGGGAAGAGGTGGCGTGAGGGTGGGGGTTCGGGGAAGGGGTGTCGCATCACATGCTGCTCCCAGGGGCTCACAAGCAACGGCAGCAGCAGTGCGTGTTGCATCACAGCAGGGTGAAGGGGTGGGATGCCACGGCCCCACCCGCTGCCCAGGAGCCAGCGGGCAGGGGGCACGGCCAGTGCTGCCAGGCCAGGACATGGTGGGGACCCTGGCGCTGCCCGAGGGGCCCGAGCTGCTAGACAGGAAGCGGCGCAGCAAGCAGGTGCTGGACAGCCCCGACTCCAGCCTGCTGCCCAGCCCCAGCCACTGGCCGCCGGCCCCAAGCGCACTGCACCCCATGAACTGCCCAAGCCGGATGCCGCGGGCCAGGTATCGCTGGTGAGTTGAGCCCTGCGCGGTTCTATCTGCATCCAATCCACTATCCGCAAAAATCGTCCGCAGTTATCCACGGATATGAAGCAGATATCCATGTATTTGCAGGGCTCTAACTATAGACAATACTTATCTACTTCTTTCTGTTTCTAATTGCTGCCTTAATAACCTGGCCTAAAGCCCAAAATTTGGAAATCAGTTGCTCAGATTCATACCCATCACCAGAAAAGTTCCTTGTATTGCATTTAAAACAAGAACATCATGGCATGGCTTTTTATTGACAGGACAATTACGCTAAGAAAACAGCACTTAACGTAAACTGATGGCTGCTGAAACTATTTAATGGGGTAAGTCAAGAGATAAATATTGATCTCAAGTGCCTTAGCAAAGTTAAACAGAGGGACAATCTTCTTATTCTGTGTTTGTATAGTAGCTAGCACAATAGGGTTCTGGTCCAGGACTGGAGCTCCTGGGTGCTAATGCAATACAAATAACAATACATCATAATTACATTGGAAATCTGAACAACAAACAGAAATAGTTACAGACAGTGCCCTGGAGTGATTTACAAGCTTACAGCCCACGCATGCAATGAGGTTTGTGCAGGTTCACCCATGCCAAACTCTAGAGGATCAGGTCCTATATCGATATGCAAGTTCCAGTTCTGTTTGTAAAATAAGACAACCACAGAAACCTATAATAAGCAGTTTTGCCATTCCATTGACTTTAGTGGACCTGTACCCAGGAAATAAGGCATACATTTTTAACAATGACGGTAATTACCCATTGGAACAATTTACAAAAGGGTCGTGATGGATTCTCCATCACTGGCAATTTTGAAATCAAGACTGGATGTTTTTCTAAAGACATGCTCTAAAATTATTTTGGGGAAGTTCCATGGCCTGTTGTATACAGGTGGCCAGACTAAATGATCAGATTAAAGGGCCTTGCAATCTTTGAATCCTCAGGGAGCACTGTCAAAATGTATCAAAAGGCAAAATGTGGCCCAATAAAGATTGAGATAGCTTTTCCCAAAGTGTCTAGGTGACTTAGGAGCACAACTCCCTGATTTAGGGTGGGATTCTCAAAACATCTGAGTCTTCCCAATGGCAGCACAATCTTTACATTAAAATTAATTCGTTGTTTTGTTTTCTCAGAACAGCACACAAAGTCAGATTTTTGGAATATCATTCCTTCCCAGAAGGCTGAAAGGAATGATCATCACTCTGAATACAGACCTGTTGAGTATCTCCAATTCAGTTAACTGTAAAAAAAAAAAAAAAAAAAAAAAAAAAAAAAGGGNTTCGGAATATCATTCCTTCCCAGAAGGCTGAAAGGAATGATCGTCACTCTGAATACAGACCTGTTGAGTATCTCCAATTCAGTTAACTGTAAAAAAGAAAAAAAAATGGTGACTATTTGGAATAAATGTATTAGCTTAAATAGTTGCTGTGATTCAGCAGCTTTCCTTGGAGATTAGAATGGGAAAGAACTGGGTCCTGAAGGAAATTCCTCTCCTTTAACATCCTCTCACTTCAAGCAGAACGCGACTGTTTTCTACAACACTGTGCATTTTGATACTGACTTCCATCATATGCACCCTCAGCGCTTTGCAACCGTTAATCAAGCAAGCCGCACCACACTCCTGTGAAATGGTAGTCATTAGACTCATTGTACAGATGGGGAAAGTGACGCATGAAGAGGTTAGGTTCACTGTCTGGGGGATGCTTTTCCCCTATATAATTTACTGTAAGTGACCCTAACATTTTTATTTTTGTTTTAGAAATCACAATAAATAAAAGCAATAAAGCCTAACCAAAGCACTAGGGCCCTGCCATCGCTTATATATCACATACAAAATAAGCAGCCCAATCAGCCTAAGCCCTTAGTAATATCCAGCCATAATGAGGAGTAAAACAGACCAATAACCCATTCAGCCACAGACCCGGGCCCTATTCCATCTCTGTTCCTCTTTTCCCCAAAAGCCTGGTAAAAACAGAGGTCCTTGCAATCTGTCATAACTTCCAGCCTCTTCTTTTATCCGGTATAGCAGTGGTTCTCAAACTGTGGGTCAGGACCCCAAAGTAGGTCATAACCCCATTTTAATGGGGTCGCCAGAGCTGGCTTAGACTTGCTGAGGCCCAGGGCTGAAACTGAAGCCCGAGCCCCACCACCTGGGGCCGAAGCTGAAGCCCGAGGGCTTCAGCCCTGAGTGTCGGGACTCAGGTTACAGGCCCTGTGCCTGGGGCTGGATGCATTTCATCACAAATGCCTGAGAAGAATATTGGGACTAACATACAGAGATAGGAACATGAATGAAGAAGTCAGAAAAATTACTGGACAAGGCAACCGCTCACAACTAATCTGCAAAAGAAGACCTCAGTGGCTGGGACATGTGCTGAGAATGGAAAAAGAACGCTTCCCAAATACCGCCCTTGAATGGAAGCCAGAAAACGCAAGAAGAAAGAGAGGAAGACTGCGAATAAAATGGAAACAAACAGTTCTGAATGACTTCAAGCACCTCAACATGAAATGGGAAGGTTTGGAGAGAAGGGCAGCTGGCAGGGAAGGATGGCAAATGTGGGTAGTCCAATGTGCAGCAAAGCATGGGAGGGACTAAGGCAGGGGCGGGCAAACTTTTTGGCCTGAGGGCCACATCGGGTTTCGGAAATTGTATGGCGGGACGGTTAGGGGAGGCTGCGTGGCCAGGCGTGGCCTGGCCCCCGCCCCCATCCCCGCCTGCTTCTCGCCCCCTGCAGACCCCTGCCCCATCTACGCCCCCTTGCTCCCTGACTGCCCCCTGCCGCCCCCTCCTCTCATTCCTGACTGGCCCCCCCAGGACCCCTGCCCCATCCAACTACCCCTTCTGCCTGACCGCCCCCGGAACCCCTGCCCCTGACTGCCCTCTGCCGCCCCATCCAACCCCCCTCCTCCTTCCTGACTGCTCCCCGGGACCCCTACACCCATTCAACCCCCTGTTCCTGGCCCTCTGATCGCCCTGCCCCCTATCCACACCCCCGCCCCCTGACCACCACCCTGAACACCCCTGCGCTCTATCCAACCCCCCCTGCTCCCTGCCCCCTTACCGCGCTGCTGGAGCACCGGTGGCTGGCGGCACTACAACCACGCCACCTGGCTGAAGCCGGCCACGCCATCGCACAGCACAGAGCACCAGGTCAGGCCGGGCTCTACAGCTGCGCTTCCCAGCCGTCCAGAGCATTGCGCCGGCAGCGCGCTGAGACTGCGGGGGAGGGAGAACAGCGGAGGAGGGGCCGGGGGCTAGCCTCCCATGGCAGGAGTTCAGGGGCCGGGCAGCGGGGTCCCGCAGGCCGGATGTGGACCGCGGGCCGTAGTTTGCCCACCTCTGGACTAAGGTCTAAGGTAAGGCCTGTGGCTGAAGCCCTGGGGCTTTGGCGCCCCCCCCCCCCACACACCCCTGGGGTGGTGGGGCGCGGGATTTGCCCCCTCTCCCCACCCAGGGCAGCAGGGCTTGGGCAGGCACAGGCTTCAGTCCCCCCTCCTGGGGTCATGTAGTATTTTTTGTTGTCAGAAGGGGGTCACGGTGCAATACCCCTGTGGTATAGTTATATGGGTATAACCTTCAGTGCAGACAAGCTCTTAGGGAATCAGACACCCTCCCTGCTTAATCAGTCAACACTAAGAAACAAAGCCAGGTGTCATCAGCATAACGAAAACTCCTTAAAGCTTTCTTCATAAGCCCTCTAAAGGCATGAAATTAGAGCTGGAGAAAAAAAACCTACAGAAATATTTTCAAAATCTTTCATATTTTTAAATCAAAATTTTCTAAAAATACTGACCATTCTAAACCAGTTGAGAAACAGCAAATGTCTTTCACAAAAAAAATCCCTGCAAAAATATTTCCACTGTAATTTTGAAAAGTCAAACATTTTGACCAGCTCTATTACAAACACACTTTGAACAAGAGGGGTCCCTTAGCAACAAACCTTTAGAAATTGTATCAGCATAGATGAGGCATGTGTATGCCGAACCAAGGAGCAGAAGCATAGCTGAAAATGTCTAATCGGTCTTCAAACCAGGGAATAAAGTGACTACTTATACATCTACTGTCCTTCCATCCCTCTAAGTTTTTTAATTGTTTAATTTCTATCTGTGTTTCTTCTATGGTGCAGTTTGGTTGATGAATAGCTTACTTCCTGTACACTTTTTTAGGCCTTAGTGGCACTGCAAGAAATTGCACTTCTCCCCTCTCAAACCCTGAGGCTAGGTCTACACTGGGGAGGGGAGGTCGACTTAAGATACGCAACTTCAGCTACGCGAATAGCGTAGCTGAAGTCGGTGTATCTTAGGTCGATTTACCTGGCCGTGAGGATGGCGGCAAGTCGACCGCTGCCGCTCCCCTGTCAACTCCGCTTCCGCCTCTCACCGCGGTGGAGTTCCGGAGTCAATGGCAGAGCCATCAGGGATCTATTTTATCGTGTCTACACTAGACACGATAAATCGATCCCCGACAGATCGATCACTACCCGCCGATCCGGCAGGTAGTGCAGACATACCCTAAGTGTGATGCTTTCCCCTTCCTGTTCCTGCAGTTGAGTATTTTAATCTTTCTCTAGTGCTGCCTATAATTCAGAGTGCTCTCTGTTCAAATCAGTGGGTTCTGCCTTGTGATCTCTTTCAGGAACCCAGTGTCCCTGAATGGCATCCACTCTTTGAGGGCACTGAATCTTTCCATCTAGTCACATATTGATTTCTGCACACTGGTGATATCCAGATGTCTGCATTATCTGAGCATCTTCTGACCACCAGAGAAATTTCTAGCAGTGTTCAAGTTCTAGCTAGAGCTCAGAAGGCTGGGACCCCTTGCTGGAACCTCCACTCTTTTAATTTGGGGGCTGGACCACTGAACCAAACACTTGGGAGACTTGGGTCCTAGACCCTGCTCTGGCACAGACAACCTATGTGACTTCAGGCAAATCAGTTTCTCTCTGTGCCTCAGTTCCCCGTCTGTAAAATGGGGATAATAGCAGTGCCCTGGCTCACATGGCTGTTGTGAAGATAAACACATTAAACATTGTGAAAGATACGAAGGAGGAAGAAATCTTCCTAGAGCTCGCTGAAGTTTCTCTCTGTCCAAGCCATCAAACCACTGGCAGGAGAAAGTTAGTTTAGACAAGCCGGGGGGGCGGGGAGAGGGGCAGAAATCCCATGAAATAGCTGAGCCAGCCTGAATGAATTTCTCAGTCTGAGATTTATAGTGACAACAGGAAGAAGACAAGAGTCTCCCCTGCACTATAATAATATAACAGTTCGGCAATTTGCCTGCTATCATGGCCTGTGGCCAATAAAAAGTAAGGCCAATAAAATGATGTGGCTCGCTATCCTTTGTGTCTGTCTCTGCTAACACATAGTTATTATAGCATGAATTTAAAGCCCTGTTGGACCACTAGAAAATCTGAGCAGGACACAGAAGCTCAGATGATCCCCAGCCGGAGGGGCTTTCAACACTCACTTGGCTTTTAATTATGAAATCTCTCTCTCTCTCTCTCTCTCTCGCTCTCCCCATCATACAACAAGCTCCTGGGAGCACTGAAGAAAAACCTTCCACAAACAATCTCTCCTCCCCCACTACCCACACACACATATAGACCTGCTTGGCTCCTGTCCCATGGGGAATGCATTGAGGAATGGATGGTGAATTACCTGTCCATGAGGAAATACTTCCCCAAGCTATTTTCCCCACTGATCAGCCAAGACAAGGTGAAATTCCAGACCACTCTGTCTCTGAGAATGCAACTTGACTTTCATAGCTTAATACACCCTGTGACCCTAAGTCACCAATCCAAACTTTGTAACTTTATTTACAAAATCACAACTCAAATACTGTCTTTTCTTTTCAGTGACACATGGCCATGCTTTTAGAGACTCTATAAATA
Source organism: Platysternon megacephalum (assembly GCA_003942145.1). Taxonomy (NCBI): domain Eukaryota; kingdom Metazoa; phylum Chordata; order Testudines; family Platysternidae; genus Platysternon; species Platysternon megacephalum. Next base: position 1,556,666 of record QXTE01000135.1, read on the forward strand.
CATTGAACGGCTCCAGTCACACTCTGCACTAGGAGTTATCAATGGCTTTTATGAAGTCTTCTTTATTTAACAGCTTTTGCCTTTTATTTAACTCCGCTAAACACCAGTCCTACTCACTCTCCACAAATAGCCAGTCTCCTTTTAAACTGCCCAGTTTTAAAGCACATTATTTCTTTTCATTTTTTCCATTCTCTGTGAGGAAATTTCACACCTCAGGAGGTGCTCACTCCTGAGATTGAACTACCTGTTAAAGATAAAACTAGCAACAGGCTGTCAAGGAAGCAGACACTAATACACAGCACCAGATCTCATTAGTGCATTGGTGGTTGCTGCTGCTTGTAGGTGATGTGAAGAAATGCAGTCCATTTGTTCTGAATGCGTGTACTGAAGGCACATCGTTTAATATCCTCAGTACCGTCCGGAGAAAAAATACATTAAAAATTGTGATGTCCCTAATGGGGGCCATATAAGTACTTGGCTAGACAGATTCTGGCCCTATTAAGGATTCCCCACAGTTGAGATTCCACCACTCACCCAACTGACTGACTGTACAGCCAGTGGCTAGATCTGGATACTAATCACTCCTGCTGGTGACAAGTTCAAAGAGAGAGACTGCCTATCACCTGGGAAGAAGTCAGTGGAAATTAAGGGCATTTGGCACCTCTCCAAAGGTGTCTAACACTCTTAAAGGTCAGACCCGATATCACACTGGGACTGCATTTAGAACCATCTCCATCTGCTGGCAGTTTTGCCAGCAGACTTAGACTTTTACAATCTGACTAACCGAATCTCTTTCTGAGAGTTGTGGCTATGCAATGTTCTCTCCCCCTCTGAAAATAAAAGGCTTTGTCTCCAGCACAAAGGTGCATGTAATAAGAGACAGCTTTTTGGAAACAGTGTGTGAAATTCCATTAGCGTTATCACTTAATAATAACTGGCTTAAAACAAAACCCAACTCTAATATAGCTACCAGGGACATTGCATATTACACAATATAAAGTAACTGATCCAAACAGAACATCTCATCTGCTCTAGGGGGAGTTTCTTACTAACCCCCAATGCCCTTCAAAGCATATTTTCTCCTATCTAATGTAAGGGCAGATGTTCCCATTATCTATATGAGTGTCTGATATTTATCTGAATCCTGAAAAGCTCCTGGTCTCCATAATATACCATGAGAATAATTTCCCGCGGTTAATTATAGGCCCAAACCTGTGAAGTGCTAAGAAAGTCCCCTCAATTCCCTATGAAGTCAATGGCAGTTGAAGGTACTCTGGACCTTGCAGGAAATTCCCAGCGCTTTGCTGGACAGGGTCTTAAATGAGGTAACAAACCAAAAAACAAATAAATTTATATATATCATAGAATCATAGAACTGGAAGGGACCTTGAGAGGTTATCTAGTCCAGTCCCCTGCACTCAACCATCCCTGACAGGTGCTTGTCTAACCTGCTCTTAAAAATCCCCAATGATGGAGATTCCACCACCACTTCCCTAGGCAATTTATTCCAGTGCTTAACCACTCTGACAGTTAGGAAGTTTTTCCTAATGTCCAACCTAAACTTCCCTTGCTGCAATTTAAGCCCATTGCTTCTTGTCCTATCCTCAGAGGTTAAGAACAACAATTTTTCTCCCTCCTCTTTGTAACAACCTTTTATGTACTTGAAAACTGTTATGTCCTCTCTCAGTCTTCTCTTCTTCAGACTAAAAAAACCCAGTTTTTTCAATCTTCCCTCATAGGTCATGTTTTCTAGACTTTTAATCATTTTTGCTGCTCTTCTCTGGACTTTCTCCAATTTGTCCATGTCTTTCCTGAAATGTGGCGCTCAGAACTGGACACAATACTCCAGTTGAGGCCTAATCAGCACGGAGTAGAGTGGAAGAATTACTTCTCGTGTCTTGCTTACAATACTCCTGCTAATACATCCCAGAATGATGTTTGCTTTTTTTTTTTTGCAACAGTGTCACACTGTTGACTCATATTTAGCTTGTGATCCACTATGACCCCCCAGATCTCTTTCTGCAGCACTCCTTCCTAGGCAGTCATTTCCCATTTTGTATGTGTGCAACTGAGTGTTCCTTCCTAAGTGGAGTACTTTGCATTTGTCCTTATTGAATTTCATCCTATTTACTTCAGACCATTTTTCCAGTTTACCCAGATCATTTTGAATTTAAATCCTATCTTCCAAAGCAACCCTTCCCAGCTTGGTATCGTCCGCAAACTTTATAAGTGTACTCTCTATGTCATTATTTAAATCACTGAACCGGACCCAGAACCGATCTCTGCAGGACCCCACTCGTTATGCCCTTCCAGCATGATCGTGAACCACTATTATATAAAAATAAAGGTGGGGGGAGGGGGAAGAGAAGGGATGGAACAAATCATGTGATTTGGATTTTTTGAGTTCTAGTCTTCCCACAGCCCACTGCAGACTTCCACTGACTTCACTAGTCTTTGGATTGGGCCCCTTGTTAGTACTAGGATTTTTGTTTTTTAATTTAGCTATTTAACTTTATCATTCTTCATATGGAATTTTACAGGTTTTTCACGTTGTGGCTTGAAAGCCAGAGGAGAGAGGAGGTGTAGCTTGACGGAAATGAGTTTTGAGAAGGGATTTAAAGGAGGGGAAGGAAATATCCTGGCCTATGGGGGCAGTGTGAATAAAAGGTGTGCAGCCACGAGTGGATGCAGGGAAGCATAAAGAGTTAACACAGCGTCAACCATGAATGAAAAAATAGCAAGAATGGAGGCATGAAATGTAGGTGAAGGAGACATTGTGCAGAGCCCTCATTAAACTGAACGTGAAGTTAGGCCCTGATTCAGCAAGGTGCTTAAGCACTGAAGTCAATGGGAGTACTCATGTGCTTACAATTACACACATGCTTAAAAATACTCCTGAATTGGGGTCCTAGGTGGGTCGCTCATGGAGAGATTTGAAGTTTGGCAGAGGGCGGGTGGAGATGGGCATGACTGAAGCAGAGGGCAAAGACGACAATCCTGGCTGCAGCTTTTTTCATGGATTGAAGAGAAGACTGGGAGGCAAGAGTTGTCCAGAGACTAACAGGGCACAGACCAGAGCACTGGGGCTCAAGAGGAAGGCATGGGCTTTGGACACAATGCAAAGACTGAAGCAACAGGATTTGGTTGCAATTTATACGTAAATGCTAACAATTATATCATCCAGAATCATTTCAGAAAGAGGCTTATTTCAAATTGCAACATACAGACATTTTTCCTAGAAAAGCCAGAATCAAATATTTGTTTCCGTTTAGATATACAGCTGCAAAGCTAGCCAGGCCTCTCTTTTTTTTTAATTGACCCTTGCTAATTTTCTATCAATTCAAAGAGCTATAGATTTTAACCTGTGCACTAAGATATCTGGCTCAACATCAACACTGAAAAAGTCATTTAATTAGCAGAAAAGCATTTGCTAACAGACGGAACTTCTCCTGGCTTATTACCAAATGTAGTCCTACTGAAATCAAGCTGTATTCAATAGCATTACAGCCAAAAGTGAACACTTCTACACACAGTAGCATTTGCAGGGTCAGGCCTTACACATTTGCCTTTGTCTTCCTATGAAATAGAGAGTTGTGTAACTACAGGACCATTGATGTACTCAAAATAATTGAAATTGAGGTTTGAAAGTCTTGATCAGTTTTTAATTCCTGGACAGAGAGGTTAGCCCACTTATCCTTGTCTAGCACAAGGTGCAACAGCAGAACAGTATTATTTTTGTGTAATGTGTGTCTGAACATCTCCATTATTTTAATGACATGGCAAACTTTAATATCTAATGCTATTTAAAATTACAGATTAACTGGATATAAGAAGAAGAAGACAGGACACAAAGCTAGATAGATGGGGATGTTTATTTACATATAGACTAATTATCTTCATTTGATGAAAGCATAACTAAAAGCTGGGCAAAAGCATGTGAAAAATGTAGGATCATCTTAGAAAGAAAGTGTGATATTGGTTAATGAATGCTAGCAACAACCCGTCCAAAAATATGTGTGGGATGTCTCTAATAAAGGTCATAATTCACTGAGGGCTAGATCCTAGCAATTACTCACGTCAAGTAATACCTTACTCCATGAGTGGTCTCATTGACTTCAGTGGAACCACTCATGGAGAAATGAGAAATTAAACCGGACCAATTTTATCAGAATCTGCACCTAAATGACTATCATAGCCTAGAAAACAAAGTAACTTCCACATGAACAGAGTGTGTGACAAACGTGGGGCTGCTTTGTACTAATTTATGAATGCCGTATGTTGACCTGGTTATTGAGATGTTTGCTGTGGGCATGTATTGGTTTAATTTAGTAGGAGGATGTATGGAAAACCAAGCAGGAAGAAAAGACAAGGGCTACAGAAACCTGAAGGAAAGAACTGGAGATGCCAGAACCTGTGGGATAAGAATGGTTGATATACAGGGTACTGAAGCCCAGGACCTAGTCTAAGAGTGGGAAAATTGCATGATTCCCCCATGAGACAGGTAAAAGCAGGAGGCCTGACACTGCAGGGGGTGCATCAGAAAGGTCACAAAGGGAGTAGAGGTGCAGCTAGCCCTGTAACTAGCGCAGGGTGTGCCTTATACACGCCAGGGGCAAAACCATGTCGCCACACTCTTTTGACAATTTAATTTTAAAGCCCTGGAAATGCCCATTAGTGTAAACTCCCAATAAAAACAAAATCCAAGGAAAACCTTCCTTCCCGCCCCCAATATATTTGGCTTCCTTTCAGTCTTTTTTTTTGGGGGGGCAACACATTAATGCTAGTAAGATACAATAAGTGGTGACAGCTGAGGAAAAGTATAGGTTGTGTATTTTTACCATACAAAATTATTTCAGATGATCTAGAATTTATGTTTTATTATCAGGAGCATCCTGGATAACAAAGGTGTTTGCAAATGGCAGTGGTGTTTGATGGCTCTCTAGTGGCATATTCCAAAGAAGGAAAAACGTGTAAAATTACACACAGCTGTAAAAGTTGTGCATTATAAACCATTTTATGTGGTATTAAGCTGTGAATGTTGAACAGCTTGACTGGAATAATTCTGTGTAACCGACTCCACATAAGTGAACTTTCAAAATATGCCATAATTATATTAGGGCACCTTTAACATAAATATTTTAAAAGCTGATGTATGTTTTAAAGTTTAAATGATTAATAAAATTTCCCCTGTCAAATCCAGGCAGACTTCATTGCCTTTAGTAATTTGCAGCCAGATGTGACAGCAAAATTTATATTTTTTTATAAAAATACACACAGAGATTACATCAAAGGGTTTTTGTTGCAATTAATTTGAACAGCAAAAGGATTATCTTAACATTTACTTTACAGAATTGGTTGGATACCATCAATGGGGAAAGACCATATTCTAAAGTGCTGCCGGAGATAACTTACAGCTGAACAAGAAAACACTCCCAGAAGCACAGAAATGCCTGTGTTTTACAGGAATGCTGTACTCACAACTGACACAGACAAAGTATGTTTGCAGTGTTGTTGCAGCCATGCTGGTCCCAGGATATGAGAGAAACATGATAGTTGAGGTATTATCTTTTACTGGACCAACTTCTGCTGGTGGAAAGGACGAGCTTCCACAGTCTCAGATTCAGGCCAGAATTCTGCTCCCTGAACCACACAGAGGATTTCACCTCTGATATTCTGTTCCACAGGACTTCCAATATAGGCAACAAGAGCAGAATCGCACAGCTAAGATCTGATGCACAGCCCAAAGAACAGAATTTTGCCATAACAAGCATCCTAACATTACAGAGGGAAATGAAGCATAAATGTGGACATACAGATACAAATGAACAATTGTTGGCGCATACACAATAACAAATTAGTGACAAATGGCTGATATCCATCACCATATCACTAATGAAGACCAGGTCAAGTTTTGATGTTCTCACAACTAAGAGGTGGAAAACCTATATTGTTCTTAGAAAGCTGTCAGAAACATTAGCCTCTACAAATGAACTTTACAAAGTAAACACTTGATTTTGGTATTACTTTAAGCTAAGTTAAAAACTAATAGAAAGGTAGAATCATAGAATAGTAGGACTGGAAGGGACCTCGAGAGGTCATCTAGTCCAGTACTCGAGGTAGTTATTGGAGAAGAAATTGTATTGCAGGAAAAAATTAAACCATGATGGCACTGCCACCTTTTTGAGTGTCAGCAGAACCCCTGATTCCTCAGCAGTAGAACTAGTCAGAAATTGGGTTTTTGGTTACCTTGTGGACAATTTTGATTTTTCAGGGACAAACTGAATACCAAAAATGTTAAGCCGAAGACTTTTGGCTCAAATCCAAAAATTCAATTTGGAAATGCTGCAACTGTGCCTCGTGGGAGTTGTAGTTCAGATGCCTCATGTCCCCATTCTTCTCTGTGGGCCAGGCTCCCTGGCTGGACTACATCTCCCATGACCCAGCTCCTACCGACTTTCAATGAGACTTAGACTCCTACATATAACTAATGTCACTTTTGAAAATGGGAATCTAAGTCAATTAGGCAGGTAAATTCCTTAATTTGACAGGAAAACTAGGAGCATCCCATTATACCTAATAACGCAAATACTTGAACCAGGAATTTAATATAAATTGAATTGAATTCTACATGCAACTCTTACATAAGAACGCCCATATTGGGTCAGACCAAGGGTTCATCTAGCCCAGTATTCTGTCTTCTGACAGTGGCCAATGCCAGATGTCCCAGAGGGAATGAACAGAACAGGTATTCATCAAGTGACCCATCCCCTGTCACCCATTCACAACTTCAACTCTTCATAGATTTATTCAGCAGATACAACATATTTTAATTTTAAAAATGCAGACCATAGCCCATTTTCATTTTCATTTCATTTTCTTTTCAATAAACCACAATGCTGGCATCACATAAATATTTATCAAACTCTATAACTCCTCAAACTGTGATGATAAATGATAGTATCCTTCAACTTGCATACACATTACCTACAAAACTATTTTAGAAGATAGCAGTGAGATGCAAATAGTCTGAAGCAATAAATGTATTCCTTCACTAGACAGAGACAACATGGGCAGGCTTATTTTGTTGTAAACTATATTTCCTGGTGTTTCATGTTTCCATTGCAAATAAATATAAGCCATGATTAAGATTTTCCAGAAGTGACTGGCTTCTTTCTAGCAACAGGTTGTCAGGGTATTTCCACCACTCTTTAGGTAAAATTAAAGGCTTCAGAACTGTGCATCAAATTGCTGCGCTAGTGACAGTGAATCACTACATCTAATTTATAATCATTTGAAATCCTATCTCCATTTAATGGCATCTGTGAGGGTCTACGCCCCTCGGTGGGGCCAAAGCCCCTCTTGGCTGGGCAGCGCGGCCTAATGCCCAGCGTCTGTATGAATGCCCCGGGTTGCAGGGCAGCACGGCCCACTGGCCAGAGTCTGTGTCAATGCCCCGGGTTGCAGGGCAGCATGGCCCAATGGCCAGAGTCTATCAATGCCCCGGGTTGCAGGGCAGCACGGCCCAATGGCCAGAGTCTGTATAAATGCCCCGGGTTGCAGGGCAGCACGGCCCAATGGCCAGAGTCTGTATAAATGCCCCGGGTTGCAGGGCAGCACGGCCCAATGGCCAGAGTCTGTATAAATGCCCCGGGTTGCAGGGCAGCACGGCCCAATGGCCAGAGTCTGTATAAATGCCCCGGGTTGCAGGGCAGCACGGCCCAATGGCCAGAGTCTGTATAAATGCCCCGGGTTGCAGGGCAGCACGGCCCAATGGCCAGAGTCTGTATAAATGCCCCGGGTTGCAGGGCAGCAGGACCTTATGACTGGCTCAGCGGGGTGGGTCCTACCGAAACACGCTGAGGCTCCTCAGGGGCCAGGTACTGGTCCGTGAACCCTCGCGGTCCGCTCCCTACCGTTCTGCGCGTTGGGGTTTCCCAGGAGTCCCAGCCGGCCTCCGGGTCCGTCGTCTCTCCTGGTTCCTCCCCTGGTAGGGCTTCGAGCCGGGCTGTGGGGATCTCCGGTTCCCCCAGCCTCCCGGGTGTGGGCCGGTCCTCAGCAGGAGCTCCGCAGTTGCGTCCTTCTCCTGCGGACGCCCGCCTAGACTGAGCTGAGTTCGCTCCTTTTATGCTCCCAGAGCATTTGGAGCATGCCCAGTACGAGCAGGGCGGGACTTCCTCCGTCAGAGCCACGGGCCTGACGCCGCTGTGGCTAGTGCGGGGAGGGACTGCCCCGTCACAGCATCCTTAATTTTTTGTCATTTAGGAAAGAGAAATATTTCTGAAAGGTAAAGGCTTGGCTTTGTTGGTCTAAAGTTTCAGGATTGAAAGAAAGAAAAACAAACAAACCTAGAGACCACAGTTAAAACCCTGACTGGGTCAATTCAGTCTTTCATTCTTCTGAAAATTTAGAGCCAAATAGTTTACTGGGGGTAGAGAGAGTGACTTAGGCTCCTAAGTGACCTTTGAAAATAGGATTCAGGTTCCTAAGTGAATTAGCAGCTTTAGAAAATTTTATCCCTGCTTTGTATGGATATTAAAGATCCCATAGGATTTTTAATAACATTAGGGTTTTACCCGTGTATGTGTACAGCTGTGACTTCAATGGGACCTTAGCACATGCTTCAGTGCTTCCCTAATCAGGGTCCATAAACTCTGTGCTTCAGTTTCCTCATCTGTAACAACAGAGATGATCATACTTTCCATATCACGGGGGTGTTAGGAGGCTACATTAATTGATGCATATAAAGCATACTGAGATCACAGTACCAGAAGGAACTATTTGTCTCCAGTCTCTCTGTTCGTTAAGAAATTGTTTCATTCCGTTTCTACCATAGCTAATTCCTTGGACCAGGCTGAGATAAATATAGGACCCTTCCTAGTGCAAGGCTGTTACTAAGGGCACCAGGGCAAATTGTTGTGAGCATAGGCCACAATGAAAGGCAGAGATTGAGTTAAAAATGGTGTTTCATTGCACCACAGGAACATGAAAAGAGTGAGGATCTAAGGCCTGGTCTACACTGGGGGGCGGGGGGGGGGGATCGATCTAAGTTACGCAACTTCAGCTATGTGAATAACGTAGCTGAAGTCGACGTACTTAGATCTACTTACTGTGGTGTCTTCACTGCGGTAAGTCGATGACTGACACTCCCCCATCGACTCCGCCTGCGCCTCTCGCCTTGGTGGAGTATCGGAGTCGACGGGAGAGCGCTTGGCGGTCGATTTATCATGTCTAGAACGCGATAAATCGACCCCCGCTGGATCGATGGCTGCCCGTCGATCCAGCCAGTAATGTAGACAAGCCCTGAGAGAGTGAATTAGAAATACTCCCATATTTACTGTCTAAATAAAGGACAATGGAGGGTTTCGGATGCAGGGTATTTTCAAAAGGCTACTCGTATCCTTCAGAAGCTCAACCAATGTAAAAACCTAAGTGCACTGTGACCCCACAAAAATACATAATAGATCTGTGTTCATGCTACTTGTGTTAGTAGATTTTGGTATTGTAAATGATTCAGGAAGCATCTTGTACAGTTATCCTCTGAAGGAGAAAGTTATCATTATAGACTAGATATAACCAGAAGCTAAATGGATGAAAGTACCAGATGAGGAACAAGAGACCATGTCTGGGAAACATGATGAAACTTGCTTGAAGCCCATGAACTGGGTACAATACAGCCAGCAGTGTCCAAGTCTCAGAGAGGCTACCCTCTCAAGAGAGAGGGACGAGGAAGGCAGGGAGAGCTCTTTCTTAACTAACATTGTTTTCCTGGAATCTGGAGCCTCACAATAGTACTAAACACTACACATGGAGATGCCTCAGAGACTATCTGCTAAAATACAGCCAACAGCATTCCAAGGTTAGGACATGAGTGTAACATAGCATTACACACACACACATCTCCACAGCATAGAAGCCAGTTAACAGAGGGTGTAAATTCTAGGCACGCCTAAGAAAACCAGAGAGAGGGACACACCAAACCACTTCAAAAGGCAGTGCTGGTTGAGGAAAAAGAACAAGAACACCAGACTCCGTCACAGCCAGGATCACATCAGGTGTCCATTACTGAGGGCTTTTTAATGGCAAACTACCGGCCTATAAACAAGCTAATTAGAAATAGCCAAACAAGGAAGCATAAAGAATAGGCGAAGCAATGAAGATGATTTGGAATTGTATACACAGAAAGGAGGTAAACTAGCTCTCTAGTTAGCACGTAGGGATGAACGAACTGTCCATAGAATCATAGGGTTAAAGGGACCGCAAAAGTCATCTAGTCTAACCCCTGCCAAGATACAGGATTTGTTGTATCTAAACCATCCAAGACAGATGCTATCCAGCCTCCTTTTGAAAATCTCCAGTGAAGCTTCCACAACCTCCCTAGGCGGTCTGTTCCGTTGTCCTACTGTTCTTACAGTTAGGAAGTTTTTCCTGAGATTTAATCTAAATCTGCTATGCTGTAGTTCAAATCCATTGCTTCTTGTCCTGCCCTCTGTGACAAAAGAGAACAACTTTTCTCCATCCTTTTATGGCAGCCTTTCAAGTATCTGAAGAATGCTATCATATCCCCCCTTAATCTCTTCTTTTCCAAACTAAACATACCCAGTTCCTTCAGCCTTTGCTCATATGGCTTGCATTCCATGCCTTTGATCATCTTTGTCATTCGCCTCTGGATCCTTTCCAGTTTCTCTACATCCTTTCTATACATTGGTGACCAAAATTGGACACAGTATTCCAGCTGAGGCCTAACCAGTGCTGAATAGAGTGGTACTATCACCTCCCTAGACTTGCATGCTGTGCCTCTGTTAAAGCAACCTAAATTTGCATTTGCTTTTTTTGCAACAGCATCACATTGCTGACTCATGTTGAGGTTTTGATCTGCTACAACAGATCCTTCTCTTCTCAGCAGTGCTGCTGCTAAGCCAGTTTTCCTCCATTCCGTATTTGTGCATTTGGTTTTTCTTCCCTATGTGTAGCACCTTATATTTGTCTTTACTGAATTTCATTTTGTTGTCTACAGCCCAATTCTCCCCTCTGAATTTTAACTCTATCCTCCAAAGTATTGGCAACCCTTTCTCCCCCCAGTTTTGTATAATCTGCAAACTTGATCAGTATGCGCTCTCTACCTATATCCAGGTATGGAGGTATAGGTATAGAATTGCATCCATAACATGCAATTCTTCCACATGTAGCCAACAACATTAGGAGATAAAATAACTGGATGTTTTCTGCCAACACCCTTACACTATAGGAGAGATTACATTAATCTTGAGATTTTTATCGACTCCTGTAACGGAAAATAAACTCACTTGCTGGGCTGGCACAGAGTGAAGTTGGAAAAAAGCTGAAGTTTGGCGGGGGAAGTGGGAAGGACATGGATGTAGGGAGGAAGGCATCAGTGGAGCTTAGTTATGTGAACTTTACCTATTTAGTAGCCAGAGGCACAGCCACAGTTTGCTGCTATAAATTTGACTCACTAGATTCTGAGGTGCTGAATTCTATAATTCATCAACTGTACCCACAGAGATGTCCATCACACAGGCCAGAGAGAAGAGTTCTGGGATGAAATCCTGGTCCCAGTAAACTTCCATTGATTTCAGCAGGGCCAGAATTTCACTGTGTAAACTCAGATGTAGCTTTGATAGCACATGGAGTGACATAGACAAGAGGGAGTAGAGTTGGAATTACACTCACATACACAAGTACTGAATTTGGCGCCTTTGCATTTAACAATGATTATAATGGATATTGCAGTCTTCTTCTCATTAAGGCAGTAGCCAAAAATACTGATTTTTTGTACGTCTCACTTCTGCTCTCCTTCACAAGTTTCACAAGAAAGACAATGGATAAGTCAATAGAGCAGGTCAGTTTAAAAAGTGACAAATTAAGTGCATGAAAAGTAAATAAGCAGCAATCTCCTTGTAAATTAATTCAGTCTGTGATTTCAGCTCTTCATTACATCTAGAAAGCCAATTCATCATTCAACAGCATTTAAGCTTTCACTAGCCCAACAGCAAAGCTCAACAGATTTCACCCATTTGGCAAACAGAGCAAATTTTGCCCTCAGATTACAAGGGTGCAAAATAACACCCAAAGCATCAAAACTTCTTGCCCACGTATCCTCAATCGCAACTGTAGTCACCTATCTGGGTGGCAAAAAGCACCTGTTTTCTTCAATTAATTGAAGAATTTTTTAAAGTATCAATATTCAGTGTAATCACAAGGACAACTGAAGGAAAATTATTTTTTTTAATGCTTTGCTGCTAGGTAATCTTTCAAAACAGTCGAATGAAATACTGATAAGGGGCTTGTTTGATTATCATTTTAAAATATGTTTTCAAATGTGAAAGAAAAATGTATTTATTCCTATATTTATTTATTTTTTAAAGGATCTATCCCAAAGATTAATTAATTTAGGCTTCAATTCAGGAAAGCATGTAAGCACACACTTAATTTGAAGTAGATGGTTAAGTCCCATTGAAGTCAAGCACATGGTTAATTAAGTATGCACTGTATTTTGCTGATCTGGGGCCATAATCCATTGTAGGCAATCAAATCTTTCAAAGTAGTTGGGGCACAGGTTACAAATCTGGATAATCTAGTTAAAGAAAGTCTTCAATGAACCCCTAATTTTTCAGAATTTCACCAGGTAACTTCCATTGCCTTTAGCTGGATTTATTTTGTTTAATCCTAAATATGACGATTTGGGGACTCTGTCTATGCAGAGAGTATGAATTCTGTTTGATATCGGAGGCTTTTTATAGGTATCTGCGTCAGGCTGCAAACTCCATTCTGAATGTGGGGCTTGCTGCTTTCTCTATTGCTCTTTTAACTCCATATTGGTCTGAAATTTCAAGGGACACTGGCAAAGCGATAATAATAGAGCAGGGGTCGGCAACCTACGGCACGCGTGCCAAACATGGCACGCGAGCTGATTTTGGGTGGCACGCCGCTGCCTGCCGCAGTCCCAGCCCCCAGCCCCACTCAGCCCCCCCGCCCACCGCTCTCCCCTGCGGGGCAGGAGGCAGAAGCTTGGTCCTGCAGCAGCCAAGCTCCCCTCTCCCCCGCTTCTTCCCCCAGCGTGGTGCTTTCCTGCCCCTCCTCCTCCCCCTCCCTCCGGGGAAGGGGGGCGGAGCTGAGCCGCAGCGTGCTCGCTGCTCCGTAGAGGAGACAGAGAAGAGGTAGGGACGGGTCCTTGGGGAAGCGGGTGGAACAGGGCATATCCCTTCCAGCCCCCTGCCATGAGCCGCTCAGGGCAGGGGGCTGGGAGCACCCCCACAAGCCGAGCACCCCAGCCCTGACCCCTGAACCCCCACACACACTCAGCCTTCTGCCCTGCACCCCCACACACCCCCAGCCCTCTGCCCTGACC
>QXTE01000135.1:1570041-1582729 GCA_003942145.1 Platysternon megacephalum
CCCAGCCTTCTGCCCTGCACCTCCCCCCCCCCAGCCCTCTGCCCTGACCCCTGAATCCCCCCACACACCCAGCCCTCTGCCCTGACCCCCCCACACGTCCAGCCTTCTGCCCTGCACCCCCACAGCCCTCATCCCTGCCCCCTCCTCTGCCCCAGGTCTGGGGTCCCAGCTGCCAGCCGCAGGCCGCGCTCAACCCGCTGCAGGCCTAGGTGAACAGAACCCCAGGCTGGCAGCTTAAGATCAGCATTTTAATTTAATTTTAAATAAAGCTTCTTAAACATTTTGAAAACCTTGTTTACTTTACATACAACAATAGTTTAGTTATATAATATAGACTTATAGAGAGAGACCTTCTAAAAAACGTTAAAATGTATTACCGACACGCGAAACCTTAAATTAAAGTGAATAAATGAAGACTCGGCACACCACTTCTGAAAGGTTGCCTACCCTTGTAATAGAGGGTTGTTGAGCCTTGATGGTCTTCTATTCAAACAGATTTCAGAGGGGTAGCCATGTTAGTCTGTATCAGTAAAAACAATGAGGAGTCCTTGTGGCACCGTAGAGACTAACAAATTGCTGCATATTTATACCTGCTTATTGTATTTTCCACTCCATGCATCTGATGAAGTGGGTTATATCCCACGACAGCTTATGCTCAAATACATTTGTTAGTCTCAAAGGTGCCACAAGGACTCCTCGTTGTTTTTATTCAAACAGAAGCACCCTTGGACAAAGAGTTAGCTGCCACCCAGAAGAATCAGTCTGCCCAGGTGGGGATCAGATCACCTGGTGAGGGACTTTGATCAGGTTGAACAGCGGGGTCACTTGACAAAGGGGATGAGAAGTTATAAAAGAGAGGGTCTCTCAACAGTCATTTTGAGAAGAGACCACAAGTAGAGGAAGCTTGGGAAGGAGTATGGAAGGTCCCTCACAGCAGAGGTCAGAGGGATTCCTCTCTAGAGTGGTAAGGAAATTGAGATCATAGAATCATAGAATATCAGGGTTGGAAGGGACCTCAAGAGGTCATCTAGTCCAACCCCCTGCTCAAAGCAGGACCTAATCCCAACTAAATCATCCCAGCCAGGGCTTTGTCAAGCCTGATCGGGGGAATGCACACAGATGTGGTTATTTTGTCTAGATCAGTGTATTTCTTGTGCTATCCAAGTAAAGAGAAATTGTGTTTAGAATCCTGTGCAAAGCCGGTCTGTGTGTCTGTTAGCTTTTATTGTCACCTGCCCCTGAAGAGGTGAACTATATACTGAGAGCACCTACACAGCTGGAGTTCGGAGAGAAGGTGTGTATAACCTAAGGGGAAGTCGGAGAGGTTATCACGAGTCTCAGGGACTATGCAGTTAGATCGTGGGGTCTCAGCTATCAGGAGAGAGTGCTAGACAGAGGATCTGCACCCCAAGAGTGTGCAGAGAGACCCCAGCCAGGGGCAGTGTCTGGACTCTGTTCAGAGTCAAGAGAGTAAAAGAACACGGGGCCCAGTGAGGTGGGGGCCTAACACAACAGCATGGCGAGTGCCAGGTCAGAGGGAGCTCTAACAGAGCTGTGTGTGTGAGAGAGACGCTATGCAACTCAGTAAGATTGTAGACCATAATTTTCAAACCTGCCCACCTAAAACTGTGTTTCTAAATCCATAATCATTTACCTAAATCAACGTAGCCCGAGCACCTACAGCTCCCATTATCTTCAGTTGGGGAGCTCAGCACTTATAAAGAGACCACTTTTAATGACAGCCCTGAACATTGCTTCAGGCACCCACGTTTGCATATTTTGGCCATACGGCTATGAATACATTGTTTGTGCCCAACTGCAGTATACAGACTGTAGCTCAAATAGGTTTGAGATGTTTTCAATGCTTTTATTTCATATTAGACCCACCATCTGTTTTTCATAACGTTCAGTTTAGAATTCTGAGATTTGATTAAACAGTTTGAATTAGCCAAAACATACATTTTTAATCTAATGCTTTAATACCACGTTCAAAATTAAAAGCTTTAGAAAAAGAAACACACGGTCGACTTAAACCACAGCAAACCCAACATATTTAATGTAATTTCTTAAGATGCAAACTAATGTTTTCTAATTTCCACACTTAATCTAGTATCACAGCTGCACCATTACTGCCAACAGCTATTAGATACTTAAACAGCCAGCTCCTAAACTGTGTTTTACTACACAGCTTCTCCTGCTTGATTTTTATGTTTTATAATGCTAGTGGCTTTGCAGTTAAAATCTTTAAAAAACAAACTTCTTAATCAGCATTCAAATATTGTTTTCTAATGTGCATGTTCGAAATTTTATTCTTATGAAGAGAATCAATATTAGCACAAACTGAATTGTACGTTATCTCAAAGCATATGATACAGCGTGACATATTGTTTCAAACCGCTGAATGCGAATGAAAAACAACAGCATGCCAGCATTATGAGTAATACCACAGAAACAGGAATTCTTTCATCCCCAAACCTATTTCACACTCCTCATGTACTTTATTGGGTTCAACCTTTAGTCAAGGTCAAGAGTGCAGTGACAGTCTGCAGCAGTGACCTGAGTAATGTATAGTTATCAACAGATAATATGGTAGATGTAATGGAATCCCTGCATTGCTTTTCAGTGGAACTGTATGGCGACTGCAAAGTAATGTGTATTATTTCACACCCACCGCATGATGGATATATCCAAGTAATAAACTCTTGTTATATCTATGCCTGAAACATTTATATTTATAACTTTATCTTGCCTATTATGAAGAACTGAACTTATGTTACATTTTGAAGTGAAATAATTATCCACATGCTTTACTTTTGTAAAAACTTCTATGAAGGTTAAAGTAAATAAAATAAATTAAGTAATATTCTAAACTTACCAGTTTCTTCATCTATGCTAAATCTTCCAAGGCCACTGCCATCCCTGATGGAATACTGGATCTCCCCATCCCTTCCAGAGTCTTCATCTTGAGCTGTCACTTGCAACACATTTGTTCCAGTGCGGGAGTTTTCCTTTACAGTTCCAATGACTGCAAAGTCAGGAAAATAAGGAGTGTAGAGATTTTCATTAACATCCACCACTTCAACCTCTACAAAAGAAACGGAAGAGAGGGAAACTGGACGTCCTTTGTCTTTTGCACGCACAGTCAGGTTATAGAACTGCTGTTTCTCGTAATCGAGTTCTTTGTTCAAGCGGATAGTGCCGCTAGCTTTGTCTATTTCAAATCGTCCATTGTAATCGTTCACCAAAGAGTAACGCACTTGACCTCCCAAACCAAGATCTGGGTCGTGAGTTTCTAGCCAAGCTATTACAGTGCCAACTGGCAGATCTTCAAGGACCTTCACACTGTAGCTAGATGGAATGAAAGCTGGAGAACAATCATTCACATCATCCAAAAAAACCTTCAGGGGAACAACAGAAAATTGCTGATGGCCAATCTCAGCTTTGTCCCTGGCCTCTATCTTTAGTGTATAGTTTGCTTTTGATTCCCTGTCTAGTTGGTCAGCCACATAAACTACTCCAGTCGAACTATTGATGGCAAACTGCTGTGTGTCTGTCAATACTGAGTAAGTCACTTCACCGCTAGATCCTAGATCTTTATCTCTAGCTTCTACTTGGATCATTTCTGTACCAATACTCATGCTTTCTAAAATATTAACTGAGTAACTATCCTGTAAAAAAACAGGACTGTTATCATTTGCATCCTCTACAGTTACAGTCAATAGTCTCCATGTAGATTTCTGGGGATTACCTAAATCATAAATTGTAATGTTAAGGAGATACAGCTCTGTTTTCTCTCGGTCCATGGGCATAAGAACTTTAAGAAGCCCTGTTTCCATGTCAATGTTAAAGCAACTATCTGTATTACCATCAGAAATTGTATAGACAACCTTCCCATTAAATCCAGAGTCCGCATCATAGGCTTTTATTTTCAGGATGCTAGCACCAACTGGAAGGTCCTCTCTAACCGCTACATCAGAGGGAAAGGATTTATCAAAGTGTGGAGCTTGTCTGTTAATCGAATAAAAATCAAGGAAGCCATCTTCCAAATTCAGCTTCACATTTGCTTTTGCCTTCTTGAGCAATTTCTCTGCCAGCTTCTGAGCAACTCTAGTCTCTCTGCAGCTAAAGGTCTTTGAAGACACTTTCCCATGTACTACTGAAATGTTAACGAACATGGCATCAGCAAAATTCTCTCCATCTGTAGCTGTGATCTTAAGGCCAAAATTGCTGTTCTTTATACCAGAATTAACAAGAGACTTTTTAAGTTGCAGCACACCGGAGTCAGGATTTAAATAAAAAATCCCAAGATCATTTCCAGAGATTATTTTGTATTTCACTAGTTCTAGCTCATCTATATCTATTGCAGATACAGCAGTGATGTGACCACCAATGGGAAAGTCAGATGAAATCACTCCCTGACAAGCCACTTTCTCAAACAACGGCTTGTTATCATTGACATTGCCTATGTATATAGTGACATTAACCTCACTTTCATG
Source organism: Platysternon megacephalum (assembly GCA_003942145.1). Lineage (NCBI taxonomy): Eukaryota > Metazoa > Chordata > Testudines > Platysternidae > Platysternon > Platysternon megacephalum. The sequence continues at coordinate 1,574,538 of QXTE01000135.1, forward strand.
ACGGTACGGCGAACCCCAATCGGAGGCTCTGACAATGAACCTGTAGCTCTCTGGAGAAGACTCAAAATCCAGTTCTTCAGAGGTGCTAATAACACCAGTAAACTGGTTTATAGAAAAGGGCAGTGAATTCAGACTGGCAATGCTGTATGTTATATATCCATTTTCTCCCATGTCCTTGTCAAAAGCTGAAACTGACAAAACACTGGTTCCTACAGGAACACTTTCATTGACAAAGGAGCTGTACGAAGGCTGTGTGAACTCTGGAGTGTGATCATTGGCATCTTCTAACCTGACAATAACTTGTGCTTTTAAATCACCACCTTTGTTTACTACTTCTAACTCATAGAGTTCCTTCTCAATGATTTTCAAAGGGTGAGCGGTGATAATCAGACCTGTCCTGGGATTAATTTTAAAATATTCAGCATCCTGATTAGGAGATATTATATATTCCACACCCTGTGGTTCAGGCACCAACTTAACTATAACTACCACTACTCCAGGAGGGGAAAATTCACTGATTGACACATCATAAACTTCCTTTTCAAACTTTACTGGGACACTTTCTCTCTTGGGACTAGCGATGTGGACCAGTTTGACTGCAGAAAACTTCTGAGGAGACCCTTTGTCCTTTGCTTGGAGAGTAAGATTGTAACCAAAGGGGAAGTTGTCCCAGTCAACAGGTTTTCTCTCTTTGATTTTGTACTCATTAATCCATTTTCCCTCCTTAGCCAGAAAAAACTGTTCTAAGGGATCTCCAGCTACGATGGAAACAGATTCAATCTCCCCATTAGCTCCTTCATCTAGGTCATCAATGTTAATAACAGCATACGTAGGCTCCTTGTCTAATGGAAAGGGTATGTGGGTTACCACACTTATGGTTGGGGCGTGTTCGTTTATACGTTCAATATGAACATAAAGCTTGGCAGTGCTGCTTACTCCATTGTTTCCATAAAGTTTCATCCCACGATCCACAGCCAGAACTTCAAGGTCATATCTGTTTTTCTCATCATAGTTTAACCGGCCACTTAAAGAGATAACTCCGCTAGTTGGGTGAACTGAAAAGAGATCAACTTTGTTTTTGAAGTAGTAATAGAATTCGCCATTGGACCCAATATCTGCATCTGTTGCTGTCACCTGTGCAATACTAGTCCTTAAAGGAGTGCTTTCTGCTATCGTTACAGAGTAAGTGGTTGGTGAAAACAAAGGTCTTAGATCATTCATATCCAAAACCTGGATATTCACTTTTGTCCATGCTTCTAAGTCCTCTCCTCTGACAGACCCTTTTACTATCAATAAATAGTTATCCTGGATTTCTCTGTTTAATATAGCAGAATTCCCACCTTTAGTTCTTATTCTGAGAAAGCAGAAGTCAGCAATTATGACTTCTTCTGCTTTGAAAAAGCCTTCATCATCGCCAGACACTATCCTGTATTTGATATCCCATGAAAGATCTGCCAATGTAATACCCATTCTACTTGGACTGTTGACATAGGTCCTGGCTGCAGAGTTCTCGTACACTGTAGCATTGTAAATGGAATGCGTAAAGTGAAAGCCGAGTGGTATTGTCCCTTGAAGCTCCTGGCAAACGCAGGCCAAAAGCTTGACAAGCAGGATGGTGAGGCAAGACAATGGGGGTCTTGTGCCTGACCAGCAGCCCATATTCACCTCCATCACATCATTCTTTCATCCTAAGGCAAAAGAAGAGAAAAGAATAATTAATCATAATTAATAATGGGGAGGGGAGAAATCTGCACTGAAAAATGTCATTATTTAAAAAAAAAAAAAAGTGTTCAGTAATTGCATTATTAAGAAGTAATACATTCAATGGTGGCAGTCACTGCCGAGTAAATGTGGTAGAACTGAAGTCGAGAACTTTAGTCTAATAGTGATTCTGTGATATATTACACTTTGGGAGGACTTGCCACTGTATCAACATATAGGACTATATGTTACTGAATTATAAAAAATAGGAAATCACCAATCCCAAGCATACACCCCGCCCCATCAAAAATAATAATCACTGTGACATAAACAAAAAGAAAACACCCACAAAACCCCAAACAGGATAATACAAGACAGGATGAACGACACACAGTGACTACAGATGATAATCACTGCTAGTCCACCAGAGCCCAGATTTATTAACTTCCAAGGCATGCTACATCTTTTTGCCCCAGTATTTGAGGTGGGAACGGATGCTATTGCTTTATGTGTAATAATATGGTGGGCAAGTATCAAGTTTTGCACAGTCTAGAATGGTAAAATAGCACAAGGAGCAAACAATGGTACACATAAACACTGACCAGTTCATTACTGTAGTTATATATTCCTATATAAAATAATTAAGAATGAATTAAGATTGCTTAAGTACATACACACACCCATACAAAGAGTATGATAAAGAGGTTGCAAAGCAAAGTTAAGGTTGTTTGAAAGACATTAACTCTGCCCCTTCATGCACATATATTACAGTACAGTCTGCAATTACATGAGCACATACTTTTTTTCATGTGCCTTCTCTGCTTCATTCTGTGTGCATGTAATATAATGCACAGTGAATGAGACAGGTTTTAAACATTTTTATCCTCACTATTCAATAGTTGCTGGTTGTCTCTGTAGCAGGAAGAGAGCCTGAGCCATAAGCCCTTGTATCAGAGGCCTGAGCTAAAGTAATGGTCATAACTTGCTAATATAAAGCAAAGTTAAGTTGTGAGCAAGAGGCAGGCCCTGCTCACGGAATCTGGCAAGAACAGGGCTGATATTGCAGAAACACTATTTCCTACGTAGTGCTAGGCATAAGAACATATAGAGATATACCTATCTCATAGAACTGGGAGGGACCCTGAAAGGTCATTGAGTCCAGTCCCCTGCTTCACTAGCAGGACCAAGTACTGATTTTGCCCCAGATCCCCAAGTGGCCCCCTCAAGGATTGAACTCACAACCCTGGGTTTAGCAGGCCAATGCTCAAACCACTGAGCTATCCCTCCCCCCAATATATAAGCAAGCACATTCCAGAAAGACAGTACCAAAACACCTCAATACCAAACACATTCCCCAAAGATAACAGGAACACACTGACCCCTCCTAAAGATAAGGTCAGGATGACAGCATAATGTATAGAGATGTTTTGATCGAACCAACATGTACAAGGTAATGGGTGGCACGCAAATATGTCAAAGGGTGGCACCTATACCTATTGGGTAATACATAATTTGTTTGTATCTGTGTATAAAGATGTCTCTCTCTGAGGGAGTGTCTTTGTCTGGCTGAGGGGAGAATGGAAAGTCCCGCCATTCACTGAGCTGGTCCATTGTCACGAGCATACATGTGTTAGTGTATCTGTAACCATTGAGCCGGGGCATTAGCACCGTGCTTCGTCTGCAATAAACCTGACCAAGTTCCTTCGCAGAAAACCAAGTCTGTGGATTTATTGGGCAGTTCAATCGGAGCCTGCTGTATGGGCTATCTGTCCAGAGTCAGTACAGCATGCAGAGAGAACACACACACACAGCCGAACATCTGACCACAGTCTCATTAACTGCACACTGTCCAAACTTCATATTCCTGGGGAACATCTTTGGAATTTCTAAATGTTATAGATCACAATTTCCTAACTAAAAAGTGTTGCATCCAATACAAGGGAATTCTGTATTAGACTTCACCTTAACCGATAAAGAGGAACTCATCACAGAACTAAAGATTAACAGTAGTTTAGGTACAAGTGATCATGACTTGATCCCATTTATAATGTGCCAACACAACAAAGTCCAGACCAGTGATTTATATACTTGGTGTTTTAAAAGGGCCAATTTCACAAAGTTGAAAACAATTATGGGTCAAATCAGTTGCGAGGAAGAATTTAATCAGAAAAATATGAATGATAATTGGGAACTGTTTAAGAACCCTCAACTAGATGCCCCACAAGCTGCAATTAAGGACAAAGGCAGTATTGGTTAAAGAAATTACCTGGTTTAGAGCGGAGGTGAAGGCAATTATTTAATATATTTAAACATAACAAATGAAAGAAAATATAAGTTGATAGTAATGAATATAAATCAAAAAGCTAAGAATTGTAGAAAATTGATCAGGAAAGCAAAAGGGACACAAGGAGAAATTTATAGCCAGCAGAGTTAAGGACAAAACCACCTTCTTATTAAGCATATTAGGAACAAAAAGAGTACTAATTATGGTATTGGTCCACTACTAGATGCTAGAATTATCTATGAAAATGCAGAACAGGTAGAAGTATTCAATAAATATCCCTGTTCTGTATTGGTGGGGGGAGTGCAGGGTGAAACAGATGGGGGAAACAGATGATATAGTCATATCATATGATAACACGCTTTCCATTACACTGGTATCTCAGGAAGATGGTAAACAGCAGCTGCTAAAGTTAAAGTTAGACATTTTTAATTCAGCAGGTCCAGGTAACATGGAGCATAGGGGAAATTCCAGAAGACTGGAAGAAAGCTAATATTGTGCCAATATTTTAAAAGGGTAAATGGGATGATCTGGGTAATTATATGCCTGTCCGTCTGACATCGATCCCCAGCCAGATACTGGAGAGGCTGATACGGAACTCAATTAATAAAGAATTAAAGGATGGTAATATAACTAATGCCAATCAATATGGGTTTTATGAAAAATTGATCCTGTCGGAATAACTTGATATCTTTTTTTGATGAGATTGAAGTTTGGCTGATAAAGGTAATAGTCATGATGTAACTGACATTTTGATTAAAAACTAGAATGATATAAATTAACATGGTACACATTAAATGGATTAAAAGCTGGCTAACTGATAGATCTCAAAATGTTGCTGTAAACAGGGAATCATCACTGAGCAGGTGGGTTTCTAGTGGGGTCCCACAGAGATAATTTCTTGGCCGTACACTATTTAACATTTTTATCAATGACCTGGAAGAAAACAAAATCATCACTACATAAATTAGGGGAGAGGTAAGTAATGAAGAGGGCAGGTCACTGATACAGAGCGATCTGGATCACATGGCAAGCTGAGCACAAGCAAGCAATATGTGTTTTAATACAGCTAAATGTTAATATAAGCATTTAGGAACAAAGAATGTGTAGGCTTGGCTTACAAGATGGGGGACTGTCCTGGGAAGCCATGACTCTGAAAAAGATTTGGGGGTCATAGTGGATAACAAGAGTGTCCAGGGGAACGCTGTGGAGAAAAGGGCAACAGGAGAATCTCAAGTAGGAGCACAGAGGTTATTGTACCTCTGTATTTGGCACTGGTACAACTGCTGCTGGAATACTGTGTCCAGTTCTGATTTCCACACTTCAAGAAGGATGTTGAAAAATTGGAGAAGTTTCAGAGAAAAGCCATGAGAATGATTAAAGGATTAGAAAACCTGCCTTATAGTGATAGACTCAAAGAGGTCAATCTATTTAGTTTAACAAAGAGAAGCTTGGGGGGTGGTGGGGGGGAGTTGATTAGTCTATAAGTACCTACACTGGGAGGAAATATTTAATAATGGGCTCTTTAATCTAGCAGAGAAAAGTATAATATGATCCATTGGCTGGATACTGAAGCTAGACAAATTCAAACTGGAAATAAGGTATAATTTTTTAACAGTGTGTCTTATTAACTCCTGGAACAATTTACCAAGGGTTGTGGTGGATTCGACAATGCTGACAACCTGTAAAATCAAGATTGGATGTTTTTCTAAAAGATCTGCTCTAGGAACTATTCTGGGGGAGTTCTTTGGCCTGTGTTGGACAGAAGGTCAGACCAGATGATCACAATAGTCCCTTGTGGCCTTGGAATCTATGAATGAAGCAGGGGTCTTCAAGACCTCTGCCCCAGGTTTGCACATCCTGTCCAGCAACAGCTTAAACGCATTCTTATTCACTACATAGACCAACTAACACAAACTTTCTTAGATACAGCTACTAGGGAATTACAAGAGTGTTTGTGTACAGTAGTTGGTTTCCTTCTTGATTTGTCTTGTTTTCTAAAAAAACCAAGCATAGGTGTTGGATGAAGTGGTTTCCATCATGTACAGGGTTTACAGTTTGGTTCAATGCCTCTCAGCAGCCCCACTATATAAATTGTTCCAGCACCCCTGAAAACAAGCAGATTTCTTTTACAAATCTGTTTTTATCCCAAGCTGAATACCAAGATATTTCAAGTATATTCACTTATTTACTACCATTACACTCCATATTATGAATTTCTACAAGAAGTTTACAAAACATAAAAACAGAATGATGTATATTGCTGAAACATATTGAGAGTTATTGTTCAATGACATTTTCAATATTGTTTCTACTTGATACTTTCTACTTTTAAAAAAGATTTAGCTAATTCATTAGTAAGTTTACAAAAAATAAGAATGATTCTCTGTATATAGAACCTGATCCAAAAGCTATTTAAATCAATGGGAATCTTTCCACTGACTTCAAATGGCTTGGAGTGTGCCCATAATGAACACAAAATAGTAAAGTATCAGAGGGGTAGCCATGTTAGTCTGGATCTGTAAAAGCGACAAAGAGTCCTGTGGCACCTTATAGACTAACAGACGTATTGGAGCATAAGCTTTCGTGGGTGAATACCCACTTTGTCACGTCTGACGAAGTGGGTATTCACCCATGAAAGCTTATGCTCCAATACGTCTGTTAGTCTATAAGGTGCCACAGGACTCTTTGTCGCTTTTTAGAAAATAGTAAGTTAACATTAAAAAACTGATGGTTTTTCAGGCATCTTAAGAGTGTTTGTTGCCAATTACTTTCATAGCTAGGAGTGAAAATCCTAAAAGCTCCTTTTAAAAGACAATTACTATAAGACCCCCATTGCTCTTATTTTCATAGAAAAGGAAACATTTCAAAGCTGCTTGGAACTGTAATAAAGGAAATGTCAGAAAACAGGGCAGAAAGGGGTAGGAAGAGTTGTTGGTAATGACAGGGGTTAGCTTAAGTTTCCAATGTGAGTTCAATACCCATTGGGAGATATACAAATTGCATATGAATTTCAGAATATGAATTCAAGTCAGAGTTAATGCTTCCTGTATAATAGTATGATGATTACACTTTTAAGTACTAAGGGCAATCAATTTATTTTACTGACATTATGTACATCAAAACACTTTAGCTTCCTGATTCCAGAGTCTCTATTCCACAGCCTAACAGCTTAATCAATAATATTTGATCAACTCTCCCAAGTGTTTATCAAGACAGTTCTTTTCATAGGCAATTTCTCCCCCCATCAGGTTTTCTTTTGTGTTGTATAAACGAGACAACAGAAGTCTCTTTTACTGGAGATGATATAACCCACCAGCTGGGTCTGTTACTGGACAAATACCCCTCCACATCTAGATTCCTGATAAAAGCTAAGATGGCACTTTCTCTTCTGGTAGGGAAAGATGGGGTTTTACTGTCATCTCATGCACCAAAAAGGCTTGAGCAGTTGCTATTCTTCCAGAACAGCAAATCTTTTTAAATTTAACCCAATGGGATGAAAAACTGACGAGCCCTTATTTTCATGGGACTTCATGTGATTCATTCCAGGCGCTGCTACTAAAAAATGCTGCTTCATAGAATCATAGAATATCAGGGTTTGAAGGGACCTCAGGAGGTCATCTAGTCCAGCCCCCTGCTCAAAGCAGGACCAATCCCCAACTAAATCATCCCAGCCAGGGCTTTGTCAAGACTGACCTTAAAAACCTCTAAGGAAGGAGATTCCACCACCTCCATAGGTAACCCATTCCAGTGCTTCGCCACCCTCCTAGTGAAAAAGGTTTTCCTAATATCCAATCTAAACCTCCCCCACGGCAACTTGAGACCATTACTCCTTGTTCTGTCATCTGCTAACACTGAGAACAGTCTAGATCCATCCTCTTTGGAACCCCCTTTCAGGTAGTTGAAAGCAGCTATCAAATCCCCCCTCATTCTTCTCTTCTGCAGACTAAACAATCCCAGTTCCCTCAGCCTCTCCTCATAAGTCATGTGCTCCAGCCCCCTAATCATTTTTGTTGCCCTCCGCTGGACTCTTTCCAATTTTTCCACATCCTTCTTGTAGTGTGGGGCCCAAAACTGGACACAGTACTCCAGGTGAGGCCTCACCAATGTCGAATAGAGGGGAACGATCACGTCCCTCGATCTGCTGGCAATGCCCCTACTTATACAGCCCAAAATGCCGTTAGCCTTCTTGGCAACAAGGGCACACTGT
>QXTE01000135.1:1583249-1826927 GCA_003942145.1 Platysternon megacephalum
GTCTGGGATGGCCTAGCTCCTGGCTATGTCCAAACAACAGCTTCCTCCAGCTAGTTTCTCTCTGCCACAAAGCCTCTTAATGGTCATTACACATGTCCCCAAGACTTCCACACTCAACTCCCTGCAATCAGTTTTCCCAAGAAATTCATTACTACAAATAAAAATGATGTACATGTTTACCCTTAGGTTAGCCAGACTGAAGGACTTACATGTTTCAGAGGCAGAAATTAAGCAACAGATATTTATGAAGTTATATTATCTCAAACACCTAATGAAAAAGTTCACGTAACTACCACAAGGCAGGGAATATATTAGGGCAACCTTTGCTCTTTTCCCAAACCACAGAGCTCTCTCTCGCTCTCTCTTACACACACATTTTATAACAAATACCTTTATCTATATGGAAACACATCACACATTTTGAAATGTTTGGGCAGGAACTATGCCAAAGAATTTCCTGACACTGCCTACAAGATTCATTTAAAAGCAAGAAATTAGCTCTCCATTAAATGCAAAAATTAAAAATGAAAGTCATGTTACCAATATACAGGGAGCCAGCCAAGGTGACTCTAGCTAAGAGTGCAACACCCTACCAAAATAGATCTCTCTAAACGAGGCAGGAATTTCAGGTGCTTTGCAGATACCAGGATCAGGGCCATTTTTATATATTATGTTTGTACTTTACTATGTACAGTAATTATGGTTTTTTCTCTGCACCCCCAAGCGCATACAATGTGGGTGCGGTGAAGGACATAGTGTAGATATGGCTTTCATGACTGTTATTATTGGGCGGATGATTTTGAATTGATGGTGCATTTAGATCCAAAGCTCTTTGAGCAGGGTCCATCCTTTTGTTTTGTGTTTCTACAGCATCTAGCACAATGGCGGGGGGAGGAAGTTCCTGGTCCACGACTAGGGCTCCTAAGCACTACTGCAATGGAAAGAAACAACAACAATAATAATCAGAGGCAACCTCTTACTGTACACACAACTGTATTTTGAGGTTTCTAACCACTGGAAGAGCCCCCAGAGGAATGGACAGGTATTTAACAAAATGAAATGAATACATTTTTGCAGAGACTAACTTACTTTAAAATCAGTCAGCTAATTATGGAATTAGTATTTAATATCCCTATGACAGAAGCCCAATTACAATGGAGGCCACACTGTGCTAGACGCTGTACAAAGAGTAAGAGGAATACAATCAAATAGATATATTTGCTATTTATTATTATTCTACCTGTATATAGTAATCGACAACTATCATCATCTGTCCCTTAACCTAGCCATTGCTAATTGCATGTCTTGAGGAGTACGCTTAAAAGAAGGAATTCCATGCGAGTGCAGAGGGTAAGAAGGTGCAGAGACATTGGGCTTGTCTCCACTTACTGGGGGATCGACGCTGCGGCCATCAATCCACTGGGAGTCGATTTAGCGGGTCTAGTGAAGACCCATTAAATCCACCGCCGATCGCTCTCCAGTCAACTCCAGTACTCCACCGGAATGAGAATCATAAGGTAAGTCAACGGAAGAGTTTCTCCTGTCGACCAAGTGCAGTGTAGACACCGCAATAAGTCGACTTAAGCTACGTTGACTCCAGCTACGTTATTCACATAGCTGGAGTTGCATAACTTAGGTTGACTTAACCCCGGAGTGTAGACCTGCCCATTGTGTGAGTAGCTGACAATCACGTAAATGAAATAACAAAGAGAGGAAAGTAGGGAGGGATAGCGTTCTGAAGGGCCTTGAAAGTGAATACAACAGGCTTGAACATGATGTGGCAAGCCACCGTTCCACACTCAGCTCTCCAGTGAGGAGCCACCCTGACTAACCAGTCAGTAACTTCTATCACAATGAGTAACCAAACTATATGCAGCCTTCCTAGATTGCTGGAGCCCTTCATAGGAATACAATAGTCAATAGTGCAATGTCAGAGTGAAGTTTCCTTTTTAACTCTTGTTTCCAACAATCTGGGCTGCATCTAGCACTAGTTTAGACCAGATCGGGGGGAAGGGAGGAGATTTGGCCAGTGTTACCATGCACCTGAATGATGCCTCTAAAGTAGCACCATCATCCACACAGTTAATGCAATGGGAAGGTATGAACTGAGTGCTCAATGACCTCTGGGATGATTTTGTCTGCTGTGGCAGACTCTTTTGACCCAGAAGATCACCCTACCACTAAAGAATGAGTTTTACTATTTGAGAACCGTGATATACATGCTTCTTGAATCAACTCTGACTATCCTTAACAAGCGCCAATCAAGGGGCAGTCCGTTCTCTGAGACCTTTAAGCAAAATAAAAAGTGCATCCATCAGATTAGCTTGTTTATCAGACAGCTGTAGTAGGCTCATATCCTCTTTGGCAGACCAGCCACTAGAGGGAGACAAAGACCACACTGTCATGGGCTGAGATGGCATTCCTACCAGCCAGCTGGCTGGGTAAGGTCATTTATGGAATTTGTCAGATTGGAGGACAGCTGCCACCACAGTTGAGAATTCCCTCAGAGCTGCCATGAGACTGAAGGACAAAGCAGCACGTTGCAAGGAAAGAGAAACTGATCTGTGCCTCAAATTCCACATACACCTCAAGGATAGGACGAACCCCAACCCCACCCCCACTTATCCTCCGAATGAGCTCCCACGACTGAGAGAATAAGCTTGTCCCCGTTCCTAGAGGACACAAGCAGAATTCTGGGATAAAAATAAACAGTTTTTGTCCAGCTTTGCCAACGCCAAGTTTATTCCTTTTCCTCGGAGCTCTGGACTCTGAGGAACTAGGACTTGAACAGCGATCTGCTGAGAGAGTGGCCTATAACACTAGACATCTGAAAAGTTTTTCTTTCCAGCGTGTGTGTTTAAGCCACAAGTTAGCATTCTAATGGTGCAGTTTTATGTTCTGAGACCGTGCTCTCTAAATCAATAATTTAACAGCTGATGAGTGCGTGTGGGAATTGGGCTTTACTGCCCTACAGATTCTAATGACAGCATGTCGGAGGCAGCACAATTCTAATTCCTGATCAATGCTGAAGTCTAAATAACTCATAGCAACGTGACACATCTGAAGTATGAGCAGCAGCTCAAGATTTTGTTAGACAGAAGCACCCTAAATCTTACTGATAACTCGTTCCTGTCACTCTTAGACTATTCAGGATAACAAGGTTAGGTAACTGTTCAAACAGTGTCACCAAGGGCCCAATCCTGTGGTTTCACTCAAGCAGATCCAGGGAGCCCTACTGATTTCAGTGGGGCTCCACATTGGCACAGGGAGGATATCTTGCTTCTGGCAAAACTGGGAACCACGTATGTGCATTTCACCAAAACAAAGGGCATAACAGGCAACAACAAAAGATTTCTGTCATGATCTGTTGTCTGTATTGTAATGAACTTACTAGTGTGTTTTTATACCACTGACCTTAACTGGAAGGAAACTGCTTAACCGTGTGTCTAGGCTCAGAGCTCATTTTTAGCACCAACAGGAGTAGAGTGATTTGGGAGCAGAAAGACCAGAATTCTATTCCTGCCACCAAACAACCATAGTGAACAATTGTGAAAGTCGTGCTGTAGGTTGCCACGAATTCTTTACAGCATTTACCTACCTACACAGGCCTGATAATCTGCATTTTGTCAAATGCAATATGGTGCAATGTGAAAAATCAGAACACTAAAGATGTCTGGCAATGAGAAGTAACATACATGTTCCTTTCATGACCCCCCAACAATAGCTCAAAACAGATTAGCAAGAAGCAATGGTGATATTGGCTAGGAAAAGAAATAAAAATTGAAAACTGAAATTCATGTTGCACCACAAGGCATTAGAAACTAATGTTTGACCCCAAAACACAGCACAGAGAGAGAGAGAGAGAGAGAGAGACTGATAGTAGATATGCTACTGACGAGAAAATGACCTTTCCCAGAGAGTAATCCCTTTGCAACAGGCAACGCAGTAAATTCTAACCTCCGTCATAGCAGCAAATCCTTCGGCCGCCTGAATGTAATCTTACAGGAGAAAAGCCCACTCAGCATGAAGGAAGTGTAATTCAAGACAGCCCCAAGGAAGTGAAGATTCAACCACCCAGCAATGTGTTATGAATACCTTGCTTTGTTTTATACCAGGTGCGGGGGGGATATTTCCATACACCAGTTAATGTCAAGTATCAGTTCATCATCAAATACTTCAAACTTGTGAACGTGATTTCAGTCATTTGTTGTCTTCTTGAGATGCGGTGGTAGAGCCTTTCAAATCCCCCCCTCTCTCTCTCTCTCTCTCACACACACACACACACACAAAACATGGCTTGGGGAAAGGAGAAAAAGAGAAAGGAATAATTTGCTGCCATGTGAGCTGTGTCAGAAAGAGAATTCCAGAGCGCGATCTTACAAGGGGATGTTAGTTTGTCCCTTGGTAGTCCATTTGGCTGGAAACAAAGAATGATAAACAGTTTTCGTGCCTTGTAGGTCCCCAATTCCCCCTCCCCAACCCTGGCACCTACTTTTTAATCCCTGTCAACTATTTTAAAATGGGGAAGCTACTGAGCAGTTTCAAATTCATCAAGTTATTTCATGGGGCTATCATTCAAAGGCCAGTATTTTAATTATTCTTTGTTTTTAAAAAGCTTTCACCAGTATATCTATTTTGATTACAATATTTGTGAGTTTTGTATTGAAACTTCATCCTATACAAGGTATGGCTATAGGAAATTTTGAAAGAATGCATTCCTTTTAGTATTTCCACAATTATCCCATTATTATTAAATTAACTGTACAGCCCACACCATACTAGGTGCTTTACGGATATATAGAAGGTAGTCTCCTATTATTATTATTTTTATTGTGGTAGCACCCATGACCCCCCAGTTATGGACCAAGACCCCACTGTGCTAGGAGCTGTACAAACACAAAAGTAAAAGAAAAGTTTACAATCTAAGTTTCAAACAAGGAATACAGAGAGACAGGCGGTGGAGCACAAAGAAACAAGGACTTATTCTAGGGCAGTTCTGCAAAGTTCCGCACTACATCAGTAGTCTGACAACCAGCAACAAAGGCAAGCACCCTTCTGCGTGCAGGAACTTCCATGAGGGTTATGCACATGCCATCCACACGAAGAGGGTATGTCTCTTTGTCCCCCCCTCTGTGCCAAGACTCTGTATGCGTGTTTATTAATCTGCTATTGCCTTCAAGCTAATGGAGAAGGGTCCTTTCACTCAAGCTGCGAAGGTCCTTGTTTTTAGTGCCCGGCATGTTTTCACACATGCACACACCCCGCATGCCCACTGCAAGTTCGTCTCCTGAATAAAAATTCAAAGAAATAGGGCTTTGTATTTAAAATCAGGTTTATTGTTTGGTTGGGTTTTTTTTTTTAAGCAAACAGACATTTATTAGTTTGTTTGAAAAAAAATCAATATTTCCAATATAAATTCTATGTTTAATTAAGGTTTCCAGGATAGAGAGCGAGATCAGGAACAAAACTTAAAAGCATAAAATTAGTAACAAAGATATCATGATTTCAACTGGAGGTACACACATTCTCTTTCCAGGAAAAATGGGTTACCATTTAGGAGTCAACTAACCAGTGTTACTGAGATCCTGCAGTTATTTCTCTCATGAAAGTATGCCGGACACTACCATGTAGTATCTGCTGAAAACTGCTCAGTGTTTCATGATGACCATTGTCTGTGATATTAAATAAGATACCTCTTAATAAATACCTTAGATAACTACCTTGGAAAACTGCCTTTAAATTACTTGACATTAAAGGAAATCCTGTAAAATCATGTATATCATGAATAGGTCAGAATATGAACAAGAGACAACTCTCTGACACCACATTCTACAGGCCATTACCCTCTGACCTCACTGAGGATTACCAAAAGAAACTACACCATCTGCTCACGAAACTCCCTAAAGAAGCACAAGAACAAATCTACACTGACACACCCCTAGAGCCCCGACAAGGGGTATTCTACCTGCTACCCAAAATCCATAAACCTGGGAATCCTGGACACCCCATTATCTCAGGCATTGGCACCCTGACAGCAGGATTATCTGGCTATGTAGACTCTCTCCTCAGGCCCTATGCTACCAGCACTCGCAGCTATCTTCGAGACACCACTGACTTACTGAGGAAACTACAATCCTTTGGTGATCTTCCAGAAAACACCATTCTAGCCATTATGGATGTAGAAGCCCTCTACACCAACATTCCACACAAAGATGGACTACAAGCCATCAGGAATAGCATCCCCGATACCATCACGGCAAACCTGGTGGCTGAACTTTGTGACTTCGTCCTCACCCACAACTATTTCAGATTTGTGGACAATTTATACCATCAATTTATACCTATGGGTACCTGCATGGCCCCCTTAGTATGCCAACATTTTTATGGCTGACTTAGAACAACGCTTCCTCAGCTCTCGTCCCCTTACGCCCCTACTCTACTTGCGCTACATTGATGACATCTTCATCATCTGGACCCATGGGAAGGAGGCCCTTGAGGAATTCCACCAAGATTTAAACGATTTCCACCCTACCATCAACCTCAGCCTGGACCAGTCCACACAAGAGGTCCACTTCCTAGACACTACAGTGCTAATAAGCGATGGTCACAAACACCACCCTATACAGGAAACCTACTGAACGCTATACTTACCTACACGCCTCCAGCTTTCATCCAGATCACATCACACAATCCATTGTCTACAGCCAAGCTCTAAGATACAACCACATTTGCGCCGATCCCTCAGACAGAGACAAACACCTACAGAATCTCTATCAAGTGTTCTTAAAACTGCAATACCCACCTGGTGAAGTGAAAAAACAGATTGACCCAGCCAGAAGGGTACCGAGAAGTCACCTACTACAAGACAGGCCTAACAAAGAAAGTAACAGAACGCCACTAGCCGTCACCTACAGCCCCCAACTAAAACCAATCCAGTGCATCATCAAGGATCTACAACCTATCCTGAAGGACGATCCCTCACTCTCAAAGACCTTGGGAGACAGGCCAGTCCTCGCTTACAGACAGACCCCCAATCTGAAGCAAATACTCACCAGCAACTAAACACCACACAACAAAAACACTAACCCAGGAACCAAACCCTGCAACAAACCCCGGTGCCAACTCTGTCCACATATCTATTCAAGGGACACCATCATAGGACCTAACTACATCAGCCACACCATCAGGAGCTAGTTCACCTGCACATCTACCAATATGATAAATGCCATCATGTGCCAGCAATGCCCCTCTGCCATGTACATTGGCCAAACCAGACAGTCTCTACGCAAAAGAATAAATGGACACAAATCTGACATGAGGAATCATAACATTCAAAAACTAGTAGGAGAGCACTTCAATCTCTCTGGTCACTCAATAACAGACCTAAAAGTGGCAATTCTTCAACAAAAAAACTTCAAAAACAGACTCCAACGTGAAGCTGCAGAACCGGAATTAATTTGCAAACTGGATACCATCAGATTAGGCCTGAATAAAGACGGGGAGTGGTTGGGTCATTACAAAACCTAAACTTAATTTCCCCAATACTAATTTCTCCCTACTGTTACTCACACCTTCTTGTCAACTGTCTGTAATGGGCCACTCTCTTACCATTTCAAAAGTTATTTTTCCTCATGCATACTACAGGTGTCACAATTTCAAAAGAAAGGGTCATGCCATTATTCCGGCCCCCCCCCCTTTTTTTTTTTACAGTGGCTGCTATTTAACATTTATCCACAGCGTGGTATCTGAGAAACTGNCCCGCCCCCCCCCTCCCTTTTTTTTTTTTTACAGTGGCTGCTATTTAACATTTATCCACAGCGTGGTATCTGAGAAACTGCATTATTAGTTCCCTGTACTCAGAGTAGAAGAAAGCTACAGCAGTATCTTAGACACTGCTCCATGGGAACTGTTGCCCATATAATGGCAACCAGTGTAAGAAGAAAAAAAATTGTAGTCTGACCTCATTATAACTGTGAAAAAACTAGCGGCAAATTCCCAATACCTCTTCTCCGTTGTAAATGGGCTCATCTCCACAATACCCTATCACTTTCCAATGGCTTTCCTAGAGTCAGTGATTATCTGTGACCAAAGATCAAACTGGGAAAAAAAAGGCGGTAATACTCTTCCAAGCTCCACCCACAAAGTAAGCCCCACTCACACAAGATGCTACTCACATTAGATTTTGCAGATGTGCACTCCAAATATACTCTCGGTCTCTGCTACCCTTGGATTCCCTGCAGTGAGGCTCATGTGACCCCAGTGGGCTTCTTGGATTCGGAGAGGCTCCTTGTTGACTGAGGGATGGGAAAAGTGGCAGTATTCTTGGAAACCCACACCCATGGTGCCAAAGTCATCTGCCACTCACAGTACAGTATGAAGATCTTTCATAATAGGATCCCCCTTCTCCTTTTTTACATGGTTTGACAAGCAGTGAAAGTATTATCGTTGGTCAGTACAGTACACTGGACTTCTGGGTTAGAACCCATAGAATCAAATGGGACAATTCACACCTCTCAGAGCTGTTGTCCCAGGTACTGTAAATGCAGGCAGAGGTCACTTACTCATTAGCTTATGCGTTTGAGGCTCTCTCAGTAGCGATAAGAGTGAGAGACTTTTTTTTTTCGTATTAAATGAAAGCTTAGATTCTGGAGAACCAGATGGGTAGAGTAAGAGGTGCTGATGCACTGTACTGTCATATACCGCGGTGTTACAGCCCTGTCTCAGACTCCGACGAGGATCCCTCTTCAGCAGCTTACATATACTGAGCCAGATCCTCTGGTGCAACTGCTTCGTTTCATAGGCTGCATAACTAGCTAAGGGAGCATCACCCCAGTTCAAGAGGGATTCTCAAGTGATGTGGAAACTCCTATACCAACCCTTTCCAGCTGCTAACGTTGGAGACATAACCAGAGGAAGGAAGCCCCTATGTAGTTCCTTTTCTGGTGTCACTAGCGGCTGGTGTAAGATAGAGCAGCCCTCCATCTGCTCTGCCCTACACCAAGGGGACCATACTAGTGCACAGGGGCTCAGGATAAAGGCAAATTGCTACTTTTACACAACCTCTATGGCAAACCTGGGCCATGTGCTCCTCAGCCACAGCCAAGGGTTTGTCCACCAGTTTCCTTGATAAAAGATGCAGAAAAAACTACTAACCTGTTTTCTGGGACTCAGATACCCCAGTGTAGATAACAGTGTTTTGTTCCTCTGTCTATACTCGTAGCAGGTGGATCACAGAAAACCAGACTAAAAGTGATGTTTCTCATGTTAAAACACAGTACACCTTTCTAGACAAACGGCTGTACAATGACTGGTTGTCACTTGTACTATTTCTCCACCCAGACCCTGATCCTGCAGTCCTTACTCAGGCTAAGTGCTCCATAAAGTTAACAGGTATTTTGCAATATCAGCCTCCTTGGTTCTTTTTAAGGCACGAGCCAAGAACAAAAAGTAGGGTTATGAAAGGAGCAACGTTAAGCGCAGTAAACCAAATTTTGCAATACTATAAATCCACACTGAAAAAAAGCATGGCTCAATTGTGACGCTAACTCTTACGGGTAAGAAAAAAAATTTTTTAAGCATAATATATTTCTATACAGCCTTTATAAAGAAAGGTTCTGAACAGCTTTTGGCATTCGAAGAGAATTTCAATAAAGCAGAATGTACTGCAAAAACACTGTCTTACACCTGTCCCAGGAATTTATGTCCAAATGCTATTGTATTATTCTCTGTATTTTGTATGTCTCTGGGGCGATGACTATATTTTATTAAATGAACTGTGATATATTGCTTTTAAAGAGAAAGTATTTATAGGGAACGAAAGGAGCCTTTTTAATGCTAAGAGGAGCTGGCTCCCACTTAACTAACCCCATTAGATAAGTGGCCACCTTAAAATATATATTTATATGTACAGTGCATTTCATCTGAGTCCAGCTGCAGTAATACTTCACTGAACGATACAGTATTTGTCACCTGAAGTAATTTAAGTAGAGCCCTGCATGGATACAAAATTTGTATCCGCCTCCGATCTACAATCCACAAAAATGATCCGCAGATATCCGCAGATTTGCAGGATTTATATCCACATCTGAGCCACGATCCGCAAAACTGGTCCACCGATATCCGCATCCACAGATGCACATATCTGTGGATATAAAATCTGTGGATTTGCAGGGCTCTACATTTAAATGTCTAAATCCTTGTTGCTCTAGGACGGGGTAGGCAACCTATGGCAAGGGTGCCGAAGGCGGCACGTGAGCTGATTTTCAGTGGCACTCACTCTGCCCGGGTCCTGGCCACAAGTCCAGGGGGCTCTGCATTTTAATTTAATTTTAAATGAAGCTTCTTAAACATTTTTAAAACCTTATTTACTTTACATACAACAATAGTTTAGTTATATATTATAGACTTATAGAAAGAGACCTTCTAAAAACGTTAAAATGTATGACTGGCACGCAAAACCTTAAATTAGAGTGACTAAATGAAGACTCGGCACACCACTTCTGAAAGGTTGCCGACCCCTGCTCTAGGATATTCATAAGGCCTTAGCGGTCTCAAAAGAACAGTTAAACATTGATTTTGTTTGACATGTAGAAATATTTCCGCTCCCCCTCACCCCCCGCAAATGAGTTCTCAATATTTATCAAGTACCATTTCCAGTAAACGTAATTGAAGTGTGTAATATGTATTGCAAAGCTATAGTGCTATCAAAAATCCAGATACACATACACACACATATACGGCGCATACTACACATTCTGGCCAAAATGAAACAACAGTAATCATAGCATGTTACAGAACTGGTAGTGCACAGTAGCAGGGTCCACTGGGCTGATGTGTGTGCAGCAGGCTAGACTACCAATTTACAACCCAGCTTGCGGCGCACTAACTCTCTGTATAGATACATCCTTAGATGACTACAGATTTCATGACCTTAGCTTAGGTAACCAAGTTGGAAAATGCTGACCTTCAGTGATACTCACACGGTATAGACTGAGGGAGAAAGGCTTCTCTATTACAAAAAACAGTAGTTACAAGAAACTTAACCAAAACTACCAACGTACCATAAAATATACGTAATACTATTTAAAAAAACACGTTAAGTATAAAACTACACTTCGCGTCATCTTAAAAACATGGCAGATTTTACTTGTCACCCAGCATTTAAACAGCTTCTCTTCGCTGCTGTTAGAGTCTTTGCAAACAAAACAGCATGAATTTGAAGCTGAAATGAATAGTAGCACTTCAATTCCTATTGAAACTGCATTCAACAATATACCTCCACTAACAACATGCAAGGTTTGCACATATTATGAAACATAACCTGCTCTTGGCTCAAAGTGAGCTGCACAAATTAGCTGACAAAATAATTTCCCTCTTGTTTTTCCTCTCTGGAAAGGAGAATAACAATCACTCATGAACTAAGGGAGAAACCTTTATTAAAACCATTAGAAGAACCAAGCATCTTTAATGTTTGTCTTGTAATGATATGCTAAATGCTCAGTATCCAAGGAAACAGTGTTGTAATGAAGTTGGAGAGTACTGTATAAATGTACCTCCTAAATCACCACATAGAATGTAAATTCCAACACCACTGGACAGTTTATTAGTGTGAAAACTGTCAATGCCTCCGACGCACTGATAGCTTAGACATGCTACAGCTTGAAAAAAAAAAAAAGCTAACAAGCTACCTTTAAAGAAAGGACCATTTTATCTGCCATGTATGAACAGTCTCCTCTTAGCATCTTGCTACAGAGCCTCTGCATGTGCCGTGTGATACTTCATGCATGTTAGTCACCTTTGTGAGTTGTTGGGGGGGGGGGGGGGGGGGGGAAAAAACCTTTAATTTTGAGTATCAACCATTAATTTTGAGTATTAATTTTGAGCAACAAACGATACAAAGACATTTTTGTTTGCACACAACTTCCAAGTGGCACTGAAATGTGCATCAGTAGAAAAGTTACAACCTTCAACCGTAGTTAGGGAACCTAGTAGTCTGAAATTTATTTCTTTAATGCTGAGAAATCAGCCTATTCATGGGCTGAGTTACAGCTGCATTACTGGAAGTAATTTAAAAACAAATACTTATTTTCCATCATTTTTATTCCACACACAGTGTTATTTTCTAGGACCACGGGCAATTTTAAGGGCAGGAAGCCAATCTGAAAATGATTTGCACTTTGGGGGGTTAGCACTTGTACCATCACACAGTATTTCTGTTCTTGAAAAGTTTCTGAGGTTTCGTTTAGGAAAACGTTTAGTTGCTCTCATCACTGCCTGAGTAGCTTACTCCATATAACAACCTTAGTTTAAAGAAATTCCACTGTGTTCATTGACCCAGCCATTCTTTCATTGAGCTTTGGTGTCCTCTACTTTTAGCAGCAGACGCAGCTTTGTTGTGTATATACACCTCAGAATTCCAACCTCTTCAGTAATCTCATCTTTCTCCATGACCTTTGCATCCTTGTAGAATTCAAATTTCCTCTTGGTGCATCATTTCCACATCCACAATGCCCTTTATATAAGAATATAGACAAAATTCCATACATTATTTCAAATGTTACCTCCAAAACGTATAGCTACGTGGTAGAACAATCTGCTCAAAACTCCTATCCAAAGACTTATTCTATCAGAGGACTGTCTTTTAGCTGCTATTATGTCAGAAGTCTTAGCCACCCTATCGCCATATCTTTCCTCCTACTTGAGTGTTTTGTCACTTATGGCTCTTGGAGGTTACAGGTCTGTCGCATCTTACGTGGGGGTTACGTTCCGCGGTCAGCGCGTAAAGTGAAAACCGCATATAGCCAAAATCCCATTGACTTTAATGGCGGGCGGAATCGCCCGCACTACAGACACAGTACATAAATTGCTTTTTTTCCTCTCTCTTTTTTTGTGTGTGTGTGTGTGTGTGTTTTCGCCGACCGCGCAAAGCCGAAATCGCGCATGTTAAATGCGCATAAGATGCGACAGACCTGTATATCTCTTTTCCACGGGTAAGGTCATAGACTCATTACCTGTACATTCAGTTCTGAAGGCAACTTATCTGCCGTGCTCTTTTGGCTCTTGTATTGTTTAAGAATATCATTCTTTGAATTTTGCTGTCAGTAAATTTTGTCTCCTTACTGAACATTTCTTCTTCCAGATTAGTGATATATACATGAGACAATCCAGCCCAAATGCTGATTCTTGCAGCAATCCACTAATCTCTTCCCTCCATCACAAACTGTTTTGTCTCACAAATACCCTACTTCTTAATTATCTAAACTGGCTCTGAAGCTCACCTTTATGCCATACTAGCTGATCTTGTTAGATTAATCTTTTTAGTAGGTTACTATACCAAAGAACTTTTGTTAAAGGTCCTAGAAATTATACCCATAGCTTCCCCGGCAACTCCTTTTTCCTCTAACTTTCTCAAAATATCTCATTTGTTACACACGTCCATTCGTTTTTCCTGTACTACATCTTAATTGCTGAAGTCATGCTCGTAGTCCCATAATTACCTGCTTTTTTCCAAAATTTATTCTTAAAAACATAACTGATATTTCTAGCTAGCTGGGCTAGCAAACCCTAACCTCGTTTGCACTGTCCAACTAGCTCTTCCATTTCTCCAGCATTAATTTCTTCCTTTGTCTACCTAACAGTAAGACTGGTCAAGACAAGACAGAGTCCCAGACAATTCCACTCAAATTAACATTGTCCTTACTATTCAGACCACTACAACAATTGTCCATAACTTCCTATGCTCTGGATACAATGACCTAGTTCCAGTCTCACAGTAATTTAAGAGGATATATTGCAGGTATCTTATTGCCCTTAGCTGTATCTCCTCAATATAATCATAAGAAAAAGGAAGATTCCAGTTTAAGAATCCACCCATAACTGATCAGGAAAGTAACCAATGAGGATGTCTTACTTTCCAGTAATCTACACATGCCAATCTGTTGAGCCTATTTCAACATCAGTCATTAATGGACCATTTGGGACAGCAGCTCAAAGAGTCTCTTCCATATCGATGATCATAGGGACTGCCTTATTACAGAAAGAGACAGCTGACTCATATAGCCGTTGAGTCTTACACCTTTGTAAACCCTTATTTTCTTTTCTGTTACAAATAATGATCAGAGATCCATGGGGAACTCCAGGCTCTACTAGACCAAAGACATGGACTTCATTCATGCATTAAAAGCTCACAGTAAGCACTCTCTCTTCTACAGGGACTACTTTGGGATGTTGGAAGCCACTCTACTGTTCCTTCCTAAATACCAAAGTTTGTTTTGCTGCATCTTTCCTCTTTTCATTGTTCCAACAATACCTCTGACGTGGTGGACAGATACATGCACAAGAATTTTATTCCCTGCCCATATTTGTCTTCTTCATGCTTCATACATCCATTAATCTGAGGCTTTCTTCCAGGTTACTATATAGAGTTGTTTTTCCACTGTCCCTTTCCCAAGAGAGCCTCAGCTTTGGAAATGGTTTCACAGCTGTAAGAAGCAGCTAAAAGATCATAGCAGGGAAGTGCAAACAGGAAAATCTGTAGTGAAGTTACCTCCATGAACTGAATTGGGATGGGACTAATCCTGCACTGCCTCCACACTGGACACAGATATTTAAAAGTCCAATGTATTGGTATGAAATAGCAATGCTGTTGTTTTGATGATGACTGAGGGTACAAGTAAAGTTAACTAGAAAATCCTCAGCAAGAAGACTCTATTCAGACCAGGGCAAAACAAAGAGATACCTCCCCTGCCTGGGGCACCTCTCCTGCCGGTACAAGTGTTCTAGTGGTTAGACCTCAGGACTGGCAGTCAGAACTTGTACATTTTCTTCCTAGCTCTGCAACTGATTTTCTGTGTGACCTCAGCCAAGTCATTTATGGCCTGATTACTGAGCACTTGTAGCTCATGTTCACTCCAGTGGGAATGTCAGGTGCTCAGTTCCATGAAAAATCAGGCTACTAACCTCTCTGTGCTTCATCTTATTTATCTGTAAGTTGTGCTTACTGCTTATCTGCCTCACAGGGATGTTGTGAGTTTTAATTAGTTTATGTCTGCAAAGCACTTCAAGATCCCTTGATGAAACGTACTATATGTGTTCACAGTATTACTGTTGACTGCTAAACAATCTACTTGGTGTCTGAGGGATAACTAGCAATAGCAGCTGAAGGAGAATTCCAAAGGGACAGTATTCCTACTCGGCAGCTCCAGTCTCTGTGCTAAGCTGCCCGGGATTCCTAGATGTTTCCGAAAGATTATATGTTTCAGAGGCAGAGTTTCAGCACAATGTGCACTGGATTAGACATGGGAGTTAGCAGCAGTTACACCTTGGCCCTGGGATGGAAAATGTACTTATCTGGTTCTTTCAGCGAAAATAACTAAGTCAGAACATGGAGATGAACAACAACAACAAAAAGTACCAGAAAGGTTTTATTTTTTTAAACACCCCAAATGGCTTAAAGTTGTTCACACTTCTGTACGCATTAATTGCTCAGGACACAGATTTATTTATTTATGGCTCAGAAAAGAATTCCCAGTTCTTAGGATTTCCACAGAACAAGCACCCCCAGTTCTGCCTGGCCACCTTAGCCAACTCACCATGCAGTTCTCCATTATAATGCTAATGCAGTTCAAACAACCAAACCCTGCATATTTTATTTATGCAATAAGCCAGTCTTTAGGTCACTTAGTTGTGTCAGTTTAAACTTCAACGTTCCCATGCAGAGAAACTGATCTTTTATTTACTTGTGAGGGAAGAGACGGCAGAGAAAAAAACACTTCATTATAAAAATACTCTTTTGTTTATTGGGCCTGGTCCCACACCCACTGAAATACATGGTAATTTTTCATTAACTTCAGTGGGCGTTGGATTGGTCCTATGGTGAACAATATTTTAAAGTTTTGAATATTTTTAATTAAATAATTTTATATTATCTTAGAAGTATAAAGCTCCCAACGAATTTTTGTGTGCACACACATGGATACACACAAACACATACATTATTAGGGCCTGATCCAATGTCTACTGAAGTCAAGGAAAAGGCTGCATTGTCTTCAATGGACTTTGGATCAGTCCCTTTAGTGAATTTAAGGCTTGAGTCTACAACCGTTATTCTCACAAACAGACCCATTATTTCTAAAAGGCTCCCCGCAAGAGCAAAGGACAATGAAAGGTGCTGAATTCCCAATAGAGAGAGAGAGACATTTTTTGCAATTAAACTGAAAACAGGGTATTTTCATGCTTAACTGAAAAACCCCTCTATTTCTCTCTCTCTCTTTGACATACACACACACACACACACACAAACAGAAAATCCCACTTTGAGCCCAAATTTGTGACATCTTGTTAAAAAAATAGGGACAATTTTCAACACAATTAGGCTCACATTTGAGCAAAGATGAAGACACAACCGTAACATGTAAAAATTCAGAGCACAAGATTCCCACACTGGCCTTGCAATGATCCTCAACCCTGACCTGCAGGAACCACTGCAGGAAAGTTCTACCATCTCCAGTCAGTCTTTTGCCTCTCTGTACAGAACACTGACAAGGGACACAGTTAAAATCAATTAGTGTCAACTGTGTAATATGCACATCTGTCCATTAAGAACTAGAACGAGACCACCAACTTATATCAGCAAGCCACTAAGACACCAGCTAGTAACAATTTTGGCTAATTACCATCAAGCACTACATTCAAGACAACAATCAAGATATGAAAGCACCAGAGTCTTTTATCAACCCTACTGCCCACAATCCAACTCCCACACCATCTATCACTGCAGACTGGTTGAATGACAGAAACAGCTAGCCCCATGGGGTTTCCCATCAGCAGATGGCACACAAACTGCTCCCCTAGTCTCCCGAGTGCACACTTTTCCATGAGAGGGCTCCATCCTCGGAATAACTAGGAGGGAGTTTGGAAGCAGATAAATGTGTGTGGCCCGGAATGTAAGGTGTGTACATGAGAGACAGACAATGCCCTGAGCTGAACAACCCTAAAAGTACAAAACTGGTGTTGATGACAAACAACCTGGACAGAGTGGGGAAAGGCAAAGGACAGCAGTATGCAGAAAACTAATCCCTTGTTCAGAGAAACTTGGTACTCAGCAATAACCCACACTAAAATAGTGTGGCTCTTTCCCCCCCTCTAGTGGCTGAACCACACAAGAGGTTTATGAATCTTCTGCGGCTGCTCCAAACGGATGGACAGGGTCCTTTACCACAAGTAATGGACGTTTGGGGTTTCAGATACAGAAGTCCCCACTCAATCCCCGCAGACTAGGGCTGTTGTTATACCGTGAGAAAGCAGAGGGGCCAAACCATGACTTCTGAGGTGAATAGGAGACGCCTTATGTTTAGTGGCAGCTGCACACCTGCAGAGTTTAGATTTAGGTAGTCAAAGAAATATTTTGCTGTGAATACCTGCAGATAAGATAACAATAAACCCCTTTTTTCCCTTCAAGAAGCACAAGAGAATCAAATATTCACTGACCAAGAACATCTAAAATTCCCAAGTTTTAACCTAGTTTGAGGACGAAGTTTTATGCCTAAAAGTTATGTGCATGTCAATGGGGATCAGAATCAATCACTGAGAATCTTTAATCAATTCTTTGTCTCAATGATCTTTAATCAATTTCCCCAGAGCCACACAACCATATGGCCATATGATGCCCTTCCATTTCTGAGAGAGAACACAAACAGAAAGAAAAAAAACTTCACATGTCTTCACCAGTCATCATTTTTATGTGGGAACATTCAAGTCACTTTCCCTGGGTTGCCAGTGCTAAAATATGCTAGCAGCATTAAGGCAAGGGAAGACTTGCAAAGAGCTCACAATCTGTATTCAGCATAATTAGCAGATGCCAATTTTTAACTTATTACTGCTTCTTCATTTCTGTACTCTAAGGAGGACATCAGTGGCAACCTGTTATCTAAATGATTGTTTTCTTTGTACGGATATAAAGCAGCAATCATGGGAAAATACAGCCACAGAGCATGTGTTAGCAAATATCCATCCCATTTTGAAATGACATTAAAAAAAAAAACCCCAACTGTTGTAAGTGAAGAAATTCATGCCTTTAGATGGGCCCGCTGTCTCTTTCTTCACACCTTGGATTTTAAAGCACTGCAAACTAAAAGCATTGGGCATTTGGCAGAATTTCCAGTTATTTAAATATGCACAGTAAGATTAGTAAAGGAGCTTGCTCAGCTGAATTCTGCTACTGATCATTTTAAAACAGATGAAACAAAAGCACTTAAAAGGATGCATTTTCTATGCAGAGAACCAAAAACTGTAAATGAATAAATAAGATGGAGCTTTTCAAATTCAGTACCTAATAAAGCAATGCAACCTTTAAAAATGTTATTGCCAAACCACCAAAATAAATAGAATGTGTAACAGTTAAAGGGATCGATCTATAGTAAGTGCATACACTTTCATTCTGCAAAGCCCGAATATGTTTCATAAAACAGAGCCCTCTTGAACTAAGAGCTTTTAAAAGGATGGAGATGGAAAAAATTTCTTTGCTCATCAAGGTTATGGCTTTAACAGGTTACTACAGTATAAAGATCACAATGATACAGTCCAAACAGCATCTTCTGCTGCTTTGTGTTTAGTGAAGGTTTCATTCCTCCCATAACATTTTGCATGTTCCAGTATATCATACACAATTATTCTTACAAATCTGATTATGATTATAAAAAAATAAATGTAAAAGCCTTGTAGGCTGTCCTTGTGTGTAACCACTCATTTTCCTCTGATAACCTTAGATAAAAAAATCCATCAACAACTTAATTTTCTGCTAGACATTACAATAAAACTCTATCATTATTGTGCACAATAGTTAAGAAGAAATAATATCTCACGTGCTTCTCTAAGCCCATATGCATGCACAGCATAGGATAGCTTCAGTGCAAACCAATCTCCCCCCACCTCCCCAGTTAAACTGGTCTTTGTGGAAACTAATAACTTTCCACAGTATGCACTGTAATCCAAGTAATAATTTTAAAACTGGCATAAGCTGCAGTCTGCTGAACTAAGGCATTCTTACCTTGCAAAGAGTGTTTGAGTATATTTAATTAGTGTAAAAGGAAACAATGAACATGCTGCCAAATATTTTGTGTGTATGTGCATGTATATATGTCTCACACACAGAGTATATTTCTTAGTTGGGAAAGAGGAATAGAAAGGATCAGATGCAAAGTTAATATCTTGCCTTTAGACCTCAACCAATGTTGAGTCAAGTGGGGGAACTACTTGCGATGAAAAGGAAAATTTTCAGGAAACAATTTTTCCTCGGATGTAAAGAGCTTTGACTGGATGATGTACAATAGTGTAAGTCAAAAACCCTCATATCCTTCATCCTCATGTGCCAATTAGTTGCAAACATCAAACAAACATTGCACAAAACAATCCACAAAGACATTTAATAGAAAAATTACAGAAGCCCTTACCTCTGAGTCAGAATAAGTGACCAATAAGCATAATAAACTCAGTGGGCACGGTTGCTGTACACATCTCTCTGTGGACTTCTCTCTAGTGGTCCCAAAAGCACTGAACATAAAAAACTCCAGCCTGCCTGCTTCATTCTTCGGCAACAGAGATACATGCTACCACGGTAACAAGGAAAAGCAAAAAGAACTACAGATCTTAATTTCTTAAAAACCCTTGTGCTTATATAAGAAAAGAGAGGCAAAAATAGAGCATACTTTCACTGAGAGGAACTGGCCTTGGCCGTATACCTAACCCACAGCAGAGGATCATTAAGTTTGAATTTCCCTGCTTGCAAGCTTTCTGGAAAAAAATAAAGTCTGTCTTTAGAAAGGAGGGGGGGGGGGAAGCAAATGCCTGGATTGGGGGAAGGGGAGCAAAGGAGGAGGAGGAGACAGCTCCTATGTGACATACATATGGAATGAGCATTAGAACAATGCTAACAGGATAGCCAAGCAACTGCTCTCTAGGGCAGCAGTTTTCAAAGCAGAGCTCCGCAGTTTTGCAGGAAGGAGAGGAAAACAATAAAAATGTATTATTTTTTCCTCCACAAAAAAAGGAGCTAATTCCAAAAATGAACGGGAATGAAACAGTAAGTTGCCAAATTCTGCAAAAATTGCCTTGTCCGCTTTCCAGTAATGCAGGCAGAAGCCTGGATGTCTAATGCACTTACATTTTATGCAGCTCGCCATGGGTTCGTCCTCCCCCCCCAACGAAGCTATCGGTCCCGGGAGGTAAGAATTCCAGGGGACCCAATTAACACTGTACTTTGCTAGCTCCTTAGTATGATCGATATAATATAAGCTGTTTTATAGCAGTGTTGAACAATAAAGCAGCCATCCAATTTGTGACTGTTAGAGGTTGGGAGGTTTTCCACCTCACCCATCCATCTCAGAATGATCCAACAAGAAGGAAAAAAAATCCACCGGTGCAAGTGAGTGACAAGCTATTTGTTAGAAACTTGATAAAAGCATAAGGTTGGTTACTCATTTCAATGAAGACTCCACAGTATATTTAAATAGAACAGATCTTTCAAATCAGTGGACAGAGAACAACTCTCAAACTGACTTTCCCCAGGTCAATTTCTGTTGTCTAATATATCTTTTAATGGTCAGGAAGTTTGACGACGGGTTTTGGGATTGTATCAGAAGCACATTTGTTTTAAGTGGATTCCCCACACTATGATTTCATATTTCAGTAAATAAAATGCATTAACAAGTTCGTTGCTTTAATGGAATTCATCAGTAATGCATTGACTGGCTCATTCCAATAGCACGTGCCACAATGCACTCTTCAAACTGCAAATTATTTTAATTTGAAGGGGAAGAGGGTAGGAAGCAGTAACTCTCTCTGGTCCTATTTTCACTGATCTATCAATCACAGATTGCCATGTAAAAACAATCTGCTACAGGCTTCCACTATGGAGGAAAAGCAATTATTAGACTTAACTGTTGCCATTGCAAATTAATACAATCCAATCTACAACTGACTGATACAGTTTGCACAAGACGCATTAATATAAGAATGATCTAGTATTGTGTTTAAATCTGACCTGTTTGTTTGGGAGTCTCAAGTTAAGAACTTTTCTCCCCTGCACATATTTTTATCCATTTTTTTTAAACCCAGGGGAAATGAAAGACAGTCACTAGCTAGGCAAAGGCAGACATTTTATTTCGCATGGACTAGTACAAATCCAAGCTAACAAAACCCAGAAGTGGACTTGCACACAAATACCAACTTGCATTATCAGTATCTGCTATTTCCTTTTGTTTCTGGTGTGGCCCTAATCTATAAACCAACCACAATAAAAAACACTGAACTAGTTCATTGACTGAACAGCTGGGTTTACAGCAGCAGACTCAAATCCATCCGGTTAAATTAATGGGAGATCGCATTTCCATAAGAATAAGGTCAATTCAAAATGTTCCGGAAGATAGACATTCATGCAGAAGTGCTACTGAAGATATTGAAGAATTAAATAAGGGAATAAAAAACCCATGATTAAATAATTTTAAGGTTATGATACTAACTGAAGGGAGAAAAAACAGAACAAAATACTGGGATTTAATGGCTGTCCTGCGTGAATTCCACTCTGTTTGGCAGTTTCCCCTACATCTTGTATGGTATTTATTAAGGTTATTTGCATTCAGATTATTTTCTTCATCTTTCTGTGATGTCCTCCATGTTTCTGAAGGGTCTTCAGTCATAAGCCACCTTATAGTGTTATCCCATAAAATATCGCATTCTGCTGAGCTAAATTACCCTGCAGTTTTAACTGGAAGTTCATTTCTTATCGTAAATGGTAGTGTAATGCTAACTTCTGTTCCATTCCTTCCCAGAAGTGGCTGCAATTTAGTGGTTCACAAAATAAGCTCTCTCTGTATACAGTGTATCTCAGTTTAAGTTTATGAAAAGCATTGGGATCCCTTCCAAACAATGCTTAGCCAAGTTGTCCTATTGAGGATGCCCACCAAACTTTCACCCTCCTTCCATGAGACAGTGAGATATAAGACGCCAACCTCTGGAGAAAGAGAAAGAGAGGGGTTCACTTTAAGGATTACAAATGCAGCGTGTGAAAAACCAGGTGGAAGGAGCACTGGAGAAAGCCTCAGGGAGAATGGAGAGTCATAGGGCAGCAAGAACTGAGCCCAGGTGTCAAACCAAGGTGTTCACGCAGCAGGAATTCTAATTTTAACAAAATACAAAATACATTTTATTTACATGGATCAGATGGGATCTAATGTGTATTTGTGTATTTGGGAAGGTTGAGTATTCACTACTTTAATGGGGGCCACATAAGTAATTAAGCCCCACACAAGCAATTAATCAATCTCTCTTCCCAACACTTCTGTGCAGTAGAACTGTGTTAGCACCCACATTATACACACAGGGAACTTGAGGCACAGAGAAATTAGGTGATTTCCCCAAAGCCATAGAGGAAAGTCTGGGGCAGAGCACAGTACTGAACCCAGATCTCTCAAGTCCCAGCCCGGTGTGTTAGTCACAAGACTGCTCTCCCCAGGCGTAGACTATAAAATCTGAAATATTTCTAGAGTCAAACTTCAGAGTAGCAGCCGTGTAAGTCTGTATCCGCAAAAAGAACAGGAGTACTTGTGCCACAAGTATTCCTGTTCTAGAGTCAAACTGTTAGTCCCCAAAAACCTTCAGGCTCATTCTAGTCTATTTTAGGCACAACTCAAGGGGCTGGTGATGCTGGTTAAGTGCTGAAAAGGTTGAGAATCTGGCTTCCTTAGGAACTCCCTTCTTATTCCCAACTGCAAGAGCTAAAGAGCAATGGGGCCTAAAGGAGAGAAGCAGTTCCTGTCAGTCCTAAAGGTTGAACTCTTGGGAGTCGGCAGCTCAGCATCCTCAGTAGAAGTTTCTTGCCAGTGGAACATACTCCTCCTCATGTTCCCCACAGAGCACGGGCTGAGCAAGCTTCGCAGCACAGAGCAATGCACACTCAGCTAGTCTCCAAGTTTTTGACAACACCCACATGGATCTGTTTGCCAATGGGCAGAGGGTGACTAACTCTTGGGTTGGCTTCTTTTGTTGTCTATGTGAAGTACAGTATATGATTTGTATACAGTACCCATGTATCACAATCACCAGCAGCAAACGAGAGAGAGAGAGAGAGAGAGAGAGAGAGATAGAGAGAGAGAGCACATGTGCAAGAAGAATTAAGATACTCGGGACACTAAATCAAACTGCACATTTCTGTTTTAGTAGAAGAACATTACAATGGTCATGTGGTGATTCCACAGGGGAGGTGTGAGAATCTGAGTCCCCCATTGGTACCATATTTCTGAGCTAGAAGGAAGCCCTGCAGAAGCAGCTCTCATAGTTACGAGAGAATGCTGGAAAATGTTCCCTCACTATAACCAATGCAGTGGTGTTTTCCTGAGTCTGCAGCCAGCCGGGGAAGAAGCCCCAGGCCCCACATCTCGCACCACAGCAAACCATGCACCCGCTGATCTTGAGGGGCAGGAAGGCAGCTTGCCTTCGTCTATCCTGGCTTGGAGCAAGGGGTTCCCACATATGGGTCCCCCAGAAAGGGGTGCACGTAGGGCCCAACTGCCTTAATTCTGCCCTGCTCGCAGATTCTCCTAGCCTCTGGCTCCCCTTCAATGGAGCTTGAATGCCCCACTGGGCTCTGCAAGACTGGCTACCTGTAAGCATGTGACTCACCGGCCAGCACGCCCTATAGAGGCTGGGCATGCCATAGCAGACTCTCCTCCTTTAGTGCCCGCTGCGGACTGCTGTTCTGGCCCTATGGTGGTCTGCTTCCCCCCCCCCCCCAAGGTCACATACTCCCACCCCTTCTGAGGCAAACCAACAGTTCAACAACTAACAGTCCATCAACTTTCATGCTGGACCCTCAGTCTGAGCCTGAACTCTGGTTCATATCCCTGGGACCAGGGGGTTTCAGTCATCCTTACCCCTAGTTGGAGAGAGGGGATTCCGCTCCGCCTTCCTCAGTGGACTGGTGAGAGAACCCAGGTCCTCCCTCTCCACCAGGTTCTTCTAGTCCAGGGACCTTTGAAGAAGCAGCCACGGACTGACTACATCAGGGGTCGGCAACCTTTCAGAAGTGGTGTGCCGAGTCTTCATTTATTCACTCTAATTTAAGGTTTTGCGTGCCAGTAATACATTTTAACATTTTTAGAAGGTCTCTTTCTATAAGTCTATAACATATAACTAAATTATTGTTGTATGTAAAGTAAATAAGGTTTTTAAAATGTTTAAAAAGCTTCATTTAAAATTAAATTAAAATGCAGAGCCCCCCGGACCGGTGGCCAGGACCCGGGCAGTGTGAGTGCCACTGAAAATCAGCTTGCGTGCCAAAGGCGGCATGCGTGCCATAGGTTGCCTACCCCTGGACTACATAGACCCCTGGCTGCCTCCTGGACCACTTCCCACCTTGCCCTGTCCTGGCTCTTGCCTCAGCCTCTTCCCGGGCTCCCAGCGTGCCAGCTCCCCCCTCTCTAAGCCTCTTCCACAGGTTCACAGCAGGGCTTCTCAGCACTTTCTACATCCCAGCTGGTTCTGCTGCAGGAGAGTTTGCTCCACTCCCCTGGCAGGGCAGTCCCTGACACAGCAGTCATCTTCCTGCTCCCTGCAGGCCCCTCCACAAGTGCACCGAATCCTAGGCGGACTCACTTCCTGCCACTCCTTCCCAACTGCCTTGGGCTCCCTGTTGGAGATCTACCTTCCTTCCAGGAGGCTCTATCTGCCAGCAGTCCCACCTCGCTCCCTGACTCCAGCCATGTTTCTCTCACTGAGAGCCAGAGATCTACTCTCCTTCCTAGTCAGGCCCTACCTGAGCCAGGCTCAGCCCTTTTAGCCTTCCAGATCTGACACTTACTGCAGATGAGTGGGGGTGAGGCTGATTGAGCCCTCAGGCCCTCTTCAGGCCAAGTGTGGGATTGGTACATGCCACCAGAGTTCCCCTCCGTGGGATTCAGTTGGCCCCTACCCCCCAGGGTTCTGGGGGACAGATGAGGGGGAAGAGAAAATGATGACACCCTCCCAACTGCTACATGATGCCAAAATAAAATGCCATGGAATAGACCACAAAAATCTTACTGTTTGGTTTAATATAGTTCAGAGAAAGGAGTGGTAATACAACATGAATCATCCTCTTCCCTCATCATTTGCTTTAGTTACATGGAAGCCCACTCTACAAGAGCAGTAATGAGCACCTAAATAAAAGTCCAAGCTAGAAAGATTTATCAAATCAGCAGAGCTGCTACTAAAAGAGAAAGGCCAATCAGTATTTACTGCTTTGAGGGCAAGAACTAATGACCAGTGCTAATGGAGTAACACTGTACACCACAGAACTGTAATACAAACACTCTGGAGATTTTCCCCCTTTTCTCCCCTAAAAAGAGAAATTATATTAAAAAATGGCAGTACTGAAATAAACAGCAGAGTTCTGCAATTTATACAGATGTTTCCCCAACACCTTTGACCCCAATTGCCGATAAGGGAAATTAAAACAGTAAAAGATACACATTGTTTTACACCACGTAACAGCTAATTCACTTTATTACAAGCATCGTCAACTCTGCTCATTATGTAAACCTTGCAACTGTACTATAAGAGTAAAGCCTGCGGCAATATTTGTTTAGGTTGTTTAGATTGATTTTTAGAAGATACTGTTTTTGATGATTAAAAGGCAAATAAATTAGCAGATTTTTCTCTCCCTTTTCCTTTCAATCCTGTTTAACACAATATATCCAGCTCATTCACAGCCACATAGCTACAAATAAATAAATCCTGACTTCAAAGCACTGATACTTCAAAATAGGAACAATTGAACATACATGCTGACTTGGTCTTTGTACAAGAATGAGAGAAATGTCTGAACATTTTAAATATTTATCAAATGAGGGAGTTTGTATCATGTTTCAGAGTATTAGTTTATACATACTTTTCACAGAGATGATTCATTGAGATCAGTAGGTATGGATTTTTTTTTCCTTTTTCTTTTAAATTACATTTTAATAGAGGAATAAATAGAATGAACACGTAATGGTAGATTTAAAAAAAAAAAGAGAGTAAAAACAACCTTTTACAGAGCTTAGCATCGGAGAAGGTTAGCTAAATAATTACGATTTACAACCACACAATAAACCACCGTGGAGGTTCAGCTGACTAATGGTCTGTCTATTGTGTAGCAAGTACCAAAGATAAAAGGCCAATTTCCTATTTAGAAATTGCATTTCAGTAACTTGCAACCACCGGCCCATAGGCTGGATTATTAGACTCCCACTCTCATTAATCACGGAGACCCATCAAACTGTTGTTGGGAATTTCTGCACCCCATTTCCACTCTCCTCGTCTTAGCCCCACTCAGGAGTTCACTGTTAAACATCTGTACTCCACAACTATATATAAAAGGGTAACTCAGTGATCTATCAAACAACAATGCTCGCAGAGAAAGAATGGCCCTAAGTGAACCAGAATTCAGGAAATCTAACAGGAGTACTTGTGGCACCTTAGAGACTAACAAATTTATTTGAGCATAAGCTTTCGTGGGCTACAGTCCACTTCTTCGGATGCATAGAATGGAACATACAGTAAGAAGATATTTATACATACAGAGAACATGAGAAGGTGGAAGTAGCCATACCAACTGTAAGAGGCTAATTAATTAAGAGAAGCTATTAACAGCAGGGGAGAAAAACTTTTGAAGTGATAATCATGATGGCCCATTTCGGACAGTTGACACGAAAGTGTGAGGCTGCTTCAACATGGGGAAATAGATTCAATTAGTGTAATGACCGAGCCATTCCCAGTCTCTGTTCAAACCTAAGTTGATTGTATCTAGTTTGCATATCAATTCAAGTTCAGCAGCTTCTCGTTGGAGTCTGTTTTTGAAGCTTTTTTGTTGCAAAATTGCCACCTTAACGTCTGTCACTGAGTGATTAGGGAGGTTGAAGTGTTCTCCTACTGGTTTTTGAATGTTATGATTCCTGATGTCAGATTTGTGTCCGTTTATTCTTTTGCGAAGAGACTGTCTGGTTTGGCCAATGT
This sequence comes from Platysternon megacephalum, assembly GCA_003942145.1. NCBI lineage: Eukaryota > Metazoa > Chordata > Testudines > Platysternidae > Platysternon > Platysternon megacephalum. Next base: position 1,610,274 of record QXTE01000135.1, read on the forward strand.
ACATGGCAGAGGGGCATTGCTGGCACATGATGGCATATATCACATTGGTAGATGTGCAGGTGAACGAGCCCCTGATGGCATGGCTGATGTGATTAGGTCCTGTGATGGTGTCACTTGAATAGATATGTGGACAGAGTTGGCAGTGGGGTTTGTTGCAAGGATAGGTTCCTGGGTTAGTGTTTTTGTTGTTTGGTGTGTGGTTGCTGGTGAGTATTTGCTTCAGGTTGGGGGGCTGTCTGTAAGCGAGGACTGGCCTGTCTCCCAAGGTCTTTGAGAGTGAGGGATCATCTTTCAGGATAGGTTGTAGATCTTTGATGATGCGCTGGAGAGGTTTTAGTTGGGGGCTAAAGGTGACGGCTAGGTTCACATCCTGGCTCTGCCACAGACTTCATTTGTGACCTTAGGCAAGTCATGATCTCTCCCTGCCTCGGATCCTCTTCTATAAAATAGGAACATTCCTCCTCCTTTCATCTGTTTTGTCTATTTGGATTATAAATTCTTTGAGGCAGGGACTGTGTCATACTATACTTATGCACAGTGCCTTGCTCAAGGGAGCTTCAAACAAACAACCACATAGGCCCACACAATGTGGAAGAAAGCAGGGAGAAGAAAGACAAGCACAAATAAAAGCACCAATACTAGATGTAATAAATTGCTAAGTGGCATGTCAATGATCCCACAGTGGGGCTGGCAGAATCCCAAAGGCAGCATAGGTGAAAGAGGCCACATCAGCTTTACAGTGTCTCATGAAAGAGCGCGGGAATCCCCAGGTCATGTCCTCTGGCTTTAATTGACCAAGAGATGGCTAAGAGTCTTGTGGAAGTTACCAGAATACATAGCGCAGAAGACAAGGACAAAGATCCACATCTCCATGATAGAGGTAAAAGCCCTGGAGGGAATAACCTTGTAGCAAAATCAGCATCTGAGGCCTAGTTGCAGGAAAGAGGCATGAGGATCATGAATGTTCCAGGAGACACTCTGGAAGACAGCGGACAAAAGGAGCCCAGAACTGGCAGATGAGACAAATCCAATGCTCCACTGGAAGAATGCACATGAGAAGGGAGGGGCTGGGGTTATGGGTAGCTTGATATCACTGGAGAAGGAGGAACCATTCAGTAAAGGAGCGAGGCACTAAGTCACACACCTCACAAACTGGTTTTCACTGGAGCATGATCTACCAGTAGTCAGATATTCTGAGTTAAGCATCAGTGGGCTTAGTCAGTATTTGCATGGGGAAACCCCAAATGTTGCAAAGTGGTGCTGGTGATTCAGTGGGTGAATTCTTCTCTAAGAGTCAGTACTACGCCAATTCTCCTTTCACTCAAGATGTAAAAGCGAGGCCTGGACAGGGCCATGGTCAATCCCATGCTACTTTTGCAAGAATAAGGGTGTTAATCTTTGAACTACACCCATATCTTGAACATAACTGAGGCTGTGCCTACATTACAGCTTATGTCAGCATAATTTACGTCACTCAGGGGTGTGAATAAATCGCCTCCCTGAGCGACGTAAGTGACGCTGATACAAGCACTGGTGTGGACAGCGCTATGTCGGTGGGAGAACTGCTACTGCTGACGACATAGCTTCCGCTGTTTGCAGGTGCTGGAGTAATTAAGCCAACAGGAGAGCTCTCCCCCGTCGGCTTAGCGCGGCTACCTTAGAGAGCTTACAGCAGCGCAACTGCATCAGTGCACCTGTGCCGCTCTAAACTCTCTAATGTAGCCATGCCCTAAGTTTCCCAAGAACGAACTCCTCTTCAAGCTGAGATTGGGGGAGATTCAATGCTGCACTTCTAAGACAGGCAGCACAGAAAAGGAAAGAGGGGCGATTCCCAAGGTGGTTTTAAGGCCACTTTGTATTCTCCTAGTCCTGGGCTGCTCTGGGGGCTGGAAAGAGGCCCATCTAATTTATGGCAGCCTCCCTAGGGTGCTCTATGGGCCACAGTGCTGCCTGAAATCTCTCTGCTGTGTAACGTGGCCCCACCTTTAACCCACCCCTCCTCCTCCCGATAGCAAGGCTTGCATTTGGATCCGCAGAAGGCAGCCTCACCGCTATCTTCCACAGTCCCTAGGCAGGGGCAATCCTCCCCGGTCAGAAAAAGGGCTTTTAGGGGCCTCTTTTACACTGCTCCAGTCCTTTCACCGAGAGTAAAGGGGCCAGAGTAGGGGTGAGATCTCACCCCCTCATGTACTGGTGAAGAAAGGCTACCACAATCCATCCCAGAGGTGGCAACATTTGGTGACGAGCAAATACTGACATGTTACGAGTTAAACGAGGTATCCCAGAGAATATCCATATAAAACACAAATCAGGGTAAAGGAAAAACCAGAGTCCCAATAATACCCATCAATACATCCTGCGAACTCAATGGTGTCATACAGGGTGGAAGCTGATGGGGAATGAGGCTCACTGTGCAAAAAGAATATGCTTTTGTTTAACTGTTAATGTCAATGCCACACCGTGCAAGTAATTAGGTTTATGGAGGTTTCCTGGAAGAGGCGGTGGCGAGGCTAGCCAATCAGGGCAGATAAGTGATGGAGTTTTGTATATTTTTATATGTTTGTTCAGTGCCCAGACACTACAGGCACTTAGAACCCTTTAAATAAATAAAGCATGAAAGGCACTATATAAATTCAAGTTAGCTACTATCGATGGAAGCGGTTATGGAAGATTTACACAGGATGTGGGGATAATTTGAACTCCCAAAGAAGAAACTAAATAAAAATCGAAAAAAATTATAAGGCCAACAGCCGTTCAGCAAGCAACAGATCACGCCAAAGATCTGAGAATAATTCAAGCAGCTACTGAGGAAGAAAATACACCTCTGCTCCTCGCTAAGATTTGCCCATGATAACAGAAGAACATACATCCCATTATAGGGAGCCCGAAATGGGAGATTCTGTAATCACGAGCCAGAACACGTACTCATATATAATTAATACAGAGTATTCTGAAAATGAGCTAAAAATGTAGCCAAGAGCTTCCCTTTAAGGAATCATCCTGCAGTGCTTCTGCAAGGCACTGCTAGAGAAGCAAAAGGTATTAAGATGAAGAGAAAGGGCCACACTTTCTGCTGGTGCAGGTGTAATTTTTCCTGTTTAAGTCAATGGAGCTATAATAACTTACACCAGTAGAGACTCTGGCCCAAGATTTTTACCTTTCTGAAATGAGTGAAAGAAGTTTTAATCTAAGAGCTGTAATTTAAGAGTGCAAAACACTGGTCTAGACATTTTTACAACATCTTAAGGGTGAAATGAAGTTACAAGCAGTGATTTACTGAGATTTAGACAAGTCAGTCTTCCACGGATTGCATTCCTGAAATGTTAGAGGTACTAAACTACGATGCAGCATTATTGACAATACAAATCAAGGGACATTAGCAGTTTTGTCATCACATTCTAGCACTGTGTTTGACTCCTTAGGTATTTATAAGTTGCCCTGTGCACATGTAAAGTTCGTAGATAGTTAAACTGCCTTCTATTTTGCAGGGTCACTAAAATATCTAGTGCTCTTCACTGCATGTCTGTACTTCACATTGACATGAATTGGGAGACAAATACTCAAATAGCAGATCAGAGAACAGACCACAAAAATAAATGATGCACAATGTGGTTAACAGAAACGAACTGAAATTCTATAAACTGTGTAGGACAGAGCATCAATATGATGAAATTGATTAAAAATGGAATATGTAACAATATATCTGGATTCTTTCCAGCACATACAATCAGTCCCAGGATCATGGAGTAGAATATAACCATTTACACATGCACAGGCCCTTGTGATGAGGTATATAGGCCCCACACTCATGAGGAAGGCACCAGAGAAGCCCTATGTGCGGGGCTAGCCCCGCCTCTCCAGCCCTGTCAATCATGTATGGTAGGAAGGAGACCTTTAAAAAGAAGGAAACTGCAGTTAACAGGAGAAGAGATCACCCTAAGCAGAAAAAGGCTGGAGTGACTCCTTAAGCGACAAGGGGAACTCCCATGCAGGAGATCTCCACTCTGACCCTTTGGGGACTAAAGCAAACTCCCAGGGTAAGCCTGACAGAGTTAGCCCCATAGCCACCCAGCCAGGACTCCTAGAAAACCGCTACGCAGACAGCCCGCAAGTGAGAAGGTACTGCTGGCCTTTCCCCCTTTGAGTTGACTCCGGGAAGAAGTTATTCTCAAGTGCATTGGAGCATTTATTGTCCTTTTGATCCCACACTGGAAGAGACACAAGAAGGCCCGCAAAGGGCAGAGTCCCCATTGCAAGAATTGTAAGAAACTGGGACCTGAACATAAGCTACCCAGTGTAGATAACTGAGTGTGGCCAGGGTCTCCCATGATCTGGGTGAAAAACCAAAGAGGGCTCTTTCAGGCTCTGAAAATCCAATTTCAGACTCTGCAGTAGAATGGAAACAAAATAAACCCACAAATATGGAAATGCAAATCAGGTGCAACTGTCAGACTGCATGTGCAAACATAGTTTTCGCAAAGGCAAAATGCATTTCCCCTGGGGCAGATTTTGAAGGAATGTTTTCAGACACAAGTTGAAAATTTAGAGCCATTCCATAACAGGAATAAGCATTACATAGTTAAAGCTGTTAAAACAAATGCTATCAGTTGAAGGGACTTTTTCTTTCACTAGCACTTCTCTGTGACATGAAAACAACGAATTTAGAAGGCTGACCACCTTACTAGATTGCTCTGAAAGAGTTAAGTGCTTTCCTGCTTAGATCTTTTCCTTTCCTGTGTCCCATGGTAAGTACTGGAAGATTTATGTGCAATGAATTTCCAATTACTGATCTCCACCAGCTGGGTTGTCAATCAGACTGCCTATACAACTGGATGTCTTCGCCTCCCTGTTTCCTTGTTATGCACATATGCTCACAAAAGCATATAATTCTACGTGGAGATTCCCATCAACTACAGTAGGTTAAATGTTGTCTTGGCCAGCCCAAGCTTCCACAGTCCTCAGTCTTTGGCTTGGCTTATTTTCTGCTCTGCCCTAGCTACAGAACCCAGGAGAGCAATTCCAGTGGTGGATCTGAAAGACCAAAAATAATTTTAAAAGCAGAATTACATTTTCTGTGACCTTTCTTCCCCCAGCAACCCCCAATGAGGAACTGATGGATTAAGCGAGGAAGCCAGGTCTCTTTTCACATCAGGAGACTGGTGAGAGATTTTTAAGATGTTACAACTGCTCTTTGAACTCTAGGACACCAAAATCCCCATATGGTGATTCAAAAAGCAAGGTTTAAAAGGACAGGCAAAACCACTACCCTCTGCTGACACTTCACCTCATTTCGTCCAGGCAGAAGTGCGTGACGCTTTCAGACCAACTAGGCAGGCCATCACTGGCAACATAGCAGGAGCTCCAAAAAAGCATCCTAGGATTCTCCTGGATTAGGTGGCCCTTGGTGCCATTAACAGCTCCCATGCTCCATCTCATATCCAAGGTTTCCCACCACAGATACAGATGAGCACACAGTGGTAAGTCAGGACCACCAGCTTCTTTTTACCACTTCCCTCTCCCTCCCAACCCAGACATAGGGCCCAATTCCCTTCACATGGAGAACAGCAGCAGCCACAGCTGGAAAGGGCCTTCACACACCCCTCGACAGGATCACTTGCTTATTTCTGAAACAGGCACTCTGGATTTCTCTTTCCACATTTGTTGTGTCACTACTTGCAGCTGGACTCCCCGCTCCCTGTATGCTGTCCCTCTCTGACCACTGCCACCCCTCAGATGCCCAACATTGCTTTACAGAGCCCATTGCCTCACCTACCTTCCTACTCTTCATTCTCTCTTCCTCTAACAATCTCCTCCTCTCCTACATATCTGGTTGCCCCCAAGAGAGGTCCTCTAACACTAAGATTATGTACCTTTTATTAAAAATGGTACGAAACATGAATTATATGTGCCCGTAACTCACCTGATCACTGTTGTTTGGTGTACCCTTCCCCCCACCTCTTTGGTTGTTGTTTTGTCATTTTATCTTGCAAGCTACTCAGGGAAGGGACCAAGTCACCCTATACGTTCATACAAAGATCCCTGATCTCTGCCGGGTTGAAACACAATGTATATAAATAAATAATATGGGCGAAATGGGTAGCACCAAGTTGTGGTTTAAAAAGGATCTTTGAAGCCACTCCGAGCAGGAATTCGGGAAGGCTTATGGGTCATTGTATCTCAATTTAAAACTAAATGGAGCAGCCTGCACTACAGAATCAACAACAGTTCACTCAACCCCTTCCTAGCAGTGACAGTGGCAATGAGGAAAGCAATTTGAATAATACAGTACAGACACTGATCAAAAGAAGATTCATGGAAGCGACAAAGAACTAGGAATATAAGCTGCCAAAGCAGTACACTAAGTCAACCCCTCTCTCACATGAGCCAAGCATTCTGCATCCACAATCTATCCAAGTTCTATCAGCTTAAGGAACAATAGGATTGCTTGATTCCTTTTTTTTTTTTTTTTTTAAGTAACCAAGATGAAAATCTGAATTTTCGCAAGCTGTCTGATGTGACAATGAGAGAACACATATGTATTTTTGCCTCAGTTTACATTGTGCAATTCCTCTTCTCTTACATTGGGGTAACTTGTTTTTCAAAATGATCTACACACAGAATTTGCATGAAGCCAAATTTCACAAATAAAATCTACAGCACTTTCAGCTCCTTGAGAGTGCAGGCCTGCTTCAATACTTAGACTGGAGACCAAGGAAAACCTAGCGTCCTACATGGAGTGCTGGTGCTGACACAGCAGATTTTCAATCACAGATTTCTAGTGTCCAGTCAAGATTGGGGCCCAGTGTGGAAGGCATTGCTCAAAACACAGAAAGATATAATGTCCTGCTTTTGAAAACATGAAGGACATTCTTCCAGTCAAGTCGGTAGGGCACTAGAAGGCACTGAGCTCCTAGCAATTGTGTCTTCTGAATAAGACCTGAGGAATTAACCATTTGTAGCCATAAAAAAGAAAACCTTGTGGCACTTTTACAAGAAAGGAGTGTTAACAATGGAATCCTGTCCAAATTCCAACTGAGTTCAACCACGCTACTCCCATCAGTAACTACTACTCAATCTGGCTCTAACTGTGCAATTATACAGTTATTACATAACTGCCAGTGCTTAGGAAAAGTAGAATCACAACCAAGTGACATTAGCAGTTTTACCATCCATTCCCTTCACTTAGTACAGGTGTGTTCTTTCAGGGTACAGCTACACAGCCTGCGGCCGAGAGCCTCCAAGCCTGGGTCAACAGACTCAGGAAGACAGGGCTCGGGTTACTGTGCAACGCAGGCTCTGAAGCCCACCCCGCCCTCCCTAGGCTTCAGAGCCCAAGCCGCAACGTCTACACAGCTGTTTTTAGTGCAGTAGCACAACCCCCCCAAGACCACATCTGTCGACCAGGGCTTGGCAACTTGCTGCTGCGTGATGCCACTGCCTGTGAAGATGTACCCTAAGTCTCACAGGCAACAATTTCTACAGGGTGAACAGTGGGAGCTGGAGTGCAGCAATCCAGGTCCTGCTATGGAAACACATGCATCCAACACATTCAGAAACTGCTGGGCCTAAAACCAAGTCAAACTCAAACAGCTGAATCAGCACAAAAGCTAGAAACAGATGAAGCTGGAAGATAAATGTGAGTGTGGAAAAAACAGAGCTGGGGGGTATATGCAAGGCAGCACTAACGCTGAGGGCAGGTGTAAACATACATAGTAGGTATCTGAAGGCCAGCCAGCCAAGTTTTAATTCTCAGAACACCGTCATTTCCAGACCGCCAGTCAAATAAATCCTTGAGATAACACCCAGCATTCCTGTTGGCAGCTATGAAAAGACACAGAAAAGTGGCCAGGTTAAAATCATATTTTATAAAATAAGATCTACACCTATGTTACAACATCATATGACATCTTGATTATTAAAACTGAAACAGTTATAAACATCTAATTTCCTTTTCACTATTTATGAGTTGGTGTACTTCGTGTATTTCTCATACCTGGGTTAATGCAAACCGGCTAGTCCCTTTCACTTTTGTTTAGAGTCAGTTTCACTCGCAGGTTCTCATTCATCAGTATAGCGCAGCAATGTTTATGTCACCCACATTGCAAGGATATGTTTATGTTCTGAAACAAAATTTTCCCTGGATTAAAATAACAAAACAAAAACTATTTCTAGTGGTGTCAGGTTTTCTAGGAGCAAGTTTTACAAAAGCTAAATTTTGAGCCACATATGACTCAACATCATCCCATCTTCTGCCCAGAAGCAAGGAACAGTGGCAGTACAAATTTCCCCTATACTGCCCTGCTAACACGGCAGGGCTGAAGTGGGGAGCAAAGGGTTTTATTTTCCTGAAAAGAGGCTCTCACACAGCTTTCAAAAGTTTGTATATATAACTGCAAAGGGTTAAACACCATAAGGTGTTACTCTGATCTGATCTCCTCGGGTCTATGACGTTACAATGGTGTAAAACCAGTGTGAAGCAGAATCAGGCCAAAAAACTATTAATGAAGAGTGAGCTGGATGTCCATATGGATTTCCGAAGGTGAACTGTTTTTGTATCAAGACGCCTCCTACATATTATTGTTTAACCTCTTTCAGGACCTAGATCTTTGATTTCAAACTAACATCCACAGTCAACAAGATCAGCAACATTGAGTAAATCCACAGGTACCGAAGAGACAGTGATATTACATTTACTTGAAACACATGCTTTGCCAGACCTTAACACTCTGGAAAAATAAGTTTACCTCCTACAGAGTTGGATCAACTTTAGTCGTAGCTTTAGTGACAGTAATATCAAATAATCCATTTACCACCTAAAATTGTTACAAGCTAAGAAACGGAATTATTAAAACTTACAGTACATCTGTCCTCTGTCTGTTCAGAGTGCCTTGATTTCAGCTGCAAATAAGAGTCTAAAATATCTCTGATACAATCACTTTCATTTGTGGTTCACTTAGGGTTAAAGTTTGAAAGCCATCCATCTGGGTTTGTAGTCTGTAGTTTATTGCCACCATGACCAGCTGTGAAGCTTAGGCATTTTATCAGGAATTCAGTGGCACAGCAAAGCTTTAAAGTATACACATACATTTCTGATTCCAAGTAAGCAAAAAGCATGCAAATAAAAAATTATGCCATGACTAACCATTCCCATCATTCCTCCCAACTTTCTTCACAATGAGCTGAATCAAGAATTTAAAAGTGGTCACAAAATCACCATTTTTCCCTAGAGAAAGGTTTTTTTAAACCAGAATGCACAGCACCGATTTTTCTGTTTTTGTGATTTAAAAAAAAAAATCTCTTAATTTGTGTTAACAGAATATTTGCAGAGTGGTTCAAAAATGCGACAAGCCTTGCAAATACTGCTCACATTTTCCTTCCCTGCATTGCTGTGAGGTCACAGAGAAGTCAGAATTTAATCACAAGTGTAAGCAGCAGCATATTTTCTCTTTGAAATAGCTGCCACCTGGGGGCATTAGGTGTGTTTGAGCAACCTAGCTCCGTTAAGCCAACACACCACTGTGCAGTGGTATTGTGGAGCTTTTCTGTACACAACACTTGTGAGAGGTGTGACTTAAAATCAAGGGGTGAAAATTGATCAGGGGGAGGAATGCATAAAATTAATATCAGGGTATTAACAGTGCAGATTGCCAACCAAAATGCACGGATGAATGTACTCTTTTTTTTAAAAAAAATAGCTATTACTTCTGTTGCTTTAAAAAAAAAAATTGAGCAAGCAAGAGAGAGAAAAAACAACAGGGATCAGTTATTGAGTGGCACAGTGACACTTGAAGAAATAAAATTGAAAGCAAGCAGAAAAGATGAAGTGCCTGAACACATCTGAAAGATTCTAGCTCCAGGGATGCTTATGTATCCTCCTGACCTCTGACACTGGCAGTTCCAATGGTGACGCGGTGGTGTGCAAGACAGCCTTACAGGAAGTGACAGGGTTTCCTTGCAGAAACGGGCTGATTGGACACTGTCCCACTAATGACAAAAAAAATAGGGTTTCATATGTGAAAAGTGGGTCATGGACAAATACAAATGGGAAAAACCCAGTGTAACAGAGCAGCGCTCCTGGAGTCACGACACTATCAGTGATAATGGAGTAGTCAGTGGCACAAAGCCCAAGGCATTTATTCGTGCCATCATTATTACACACATTTCTAAAACGCCCATCAACCTATCATTGTTGTATTTGGGGGCTGACCTAGGTGAACTTCAGTGTATTTGCCCTCCCCTCCCCTCCTTAGTCCAGTCTACGTCTGTTTTCTTTCAGTCTTATATTTCTATGTGGTCCAATAATTCATCCCTCTTCCCATTCACCCCCCACCCTTCCTTCCTTTCATGGCATTGTGCAGTTGGCCTTTCAATTATGCTCTAGCTCCTCTCCCTCCCCCCTCCCCAAGCAGTCCGGGCCCTCCTCTCTTCCCCCATTCCTTCCTCGACTCTCACACACACTGGCTCGCTCGCTCTCCCCCACCCGGAGTCTCTTTCTCCCCCAGTCACCCACACTCTATTCAGAAGCCCCTTTCTCCATCTTTTCTCCTTCAATCTCTCACCCTCTCTTCTGGGGTTCTCTTCCCCATCACTCACTTTTGCCCCGCCTCTCACCAAATAGAGGGGGTGATTTGGGGTCAGGGGAGCACTAGCAGAGCCAGGCTGCATGAGGGAGGCCAGGAGCCTTCATGAGGCAGAGGGGGGTGAGCAGGCTGGAAGAAGGAAGACTGACAAGCCAGGGCAGCTGCTCCTGAAAGACAGCAGTGAGACTGGGGGCTGGGCGAGCCCGTTCTGTGAGCAGCCCAGAGCCAGGGCCTCTCACACACTCCTCTTTTCGCCTCACGCTCACAGTAACTTTGCAGAAGTGGTGCTGCAGTATCAGCAGCCACCACTACCTGGCTCCAAGGTTTGGCCTCATTCACACGCCTCTCCCTGGGAGTTCAGCTCATCCTATCCCCAGCCAAGGAAAGGCAGGCACCTGAGCAGCCCTCTGTCTCCTCAGAGGAAGTGGGTACGTTCCCTGGAATTCAGCAAAGTGCCTCAAAGGCCACTTGTGGGCACTCTGCAGTAGCATCTGCCTGCCAGAGAAAGGGTAGGGCTGGATGGTATCCTTGGGAAGAGGAGGAGGGATGCAGAATCTGATCAGCAGCACTGGGAGAGGAAAGGATCATCTGTGTGCTGGTATGTCTCACTGGCAGGGTGAGGGAAGGGACAAAAGCACTGGACTGTGAGCTAAGGGTACAATTCCACACCCTGAAATAAACTAGACTTCCCCATTCCCTCCTTAAAAATTAGAAAAAAATCAGATTTCTTAAACACTGCTTAAATGATCCTCTTCCCCAAAAGAATTAAATTACCATGTATTGCCTATTCCTCCTATTAAAAATTTATCAATTTATTCATCACTTCTAGAATAGAGACCTTTCATTTGTTTTATAATGAAGAAACCTTTGATCTGCAATTCTCCACGGCTACTATTTTTTTATTCAGTTCTTCTCATTAAAAATAAATATCTCTGTTCTCCAAAATGCAGCCACAGAGAACTCCAAATACTCACTTTAACAATAAGAAACTTGTTTTAGCCTTATCTTGATTATGTACACTGAAGATGTTAAAGAGGATTTTTTTTTTCCAAATGGGAACAGTACTGTTCTTCAGTAGAAAAATGCCACTCTATAATTAATATGCCTAAGAATCACCAAGGTTGAAGAGTTGCAACTAGCCAGTGCTTAGAGAAGGAGATGGAAGGGCAGTTTCCTCAATAAGTGCAAATGCAAACAGTAATAATAAAGCTGCACACACAATATCCTTGTCCTGGCATAGCATATCAGGCCAACTTTAAGTCAATTTGATGCACTGAATGCTCTTAGCTACATCCCTAGTGTTTACCAAACCACCACAAACAAGGGTTGCTTTTATACTCAAAGCCACAGCTTCAGGAGATAACTCAGAGATCATATTTTAGCCAGATTTTTCCCCTCACCTTGTTCACAATGGCTGGATGTACAAAGACACTCCCAACAAAACAAAAATGTCTTACTACTTGGGTGTAGCTGTCCACAGGATTACATTTATTACACACAGAGACTTAACCATAAGCAAGCATGCGGCTGAGGCACAACCGTTGCTTTGTTTGACATAAAGGGTCTGATTCTGCTCCTACTGAAGTCAATGGTAAAACCCCCAGCTGGGTCGGCCCTGTAATACCTTTGGAACAAAATGTACACATCCGACACGTCTTTCCAGAACCACATGCTTTCATTTCATCCAAGCTTCCATAGCTACAAGAATCTGGGGTGAGAAAACGTACTGCACTGACCCTTTCGGAGGCATACAGAGCCCAATTCAGGGTTGTCCAAAATCCCTTCCTGCTGCTCTATCGTAAAGATTATGTGGAGCTGCCATATTAGTCACTGAGAAATTACCCTGGCCCAGGAGTCGTCCCGCATAGCACAGAGCTGGCTAGGTTGGTGCTACGCCACCTATTCCCATAACATAGGGGGCACAGCAGGAGTTGCTCTCTGCCACAGTTCTCCTAGCTGTTAACCGAGTTCTTTGGATAGGGCTGGTTGAAAATTTTCCACTGAAAAATTGGGATTTTGACTGAACGACGTTCTTCACACTCAGTGTCTGCGTTCCAGGGAAAATTTCAATCTTTTCTTGAAAAACGGACGACCAACATAATTTCATTTTTCATATTTTGATGAAAATTCCAAATTTTCCATGGAAAATGTCAACAAAAAAAGTCATTTTTGCCCACCTTTTCCATGGCAATAAAACCCACTTTTCTGACCAGCTCTGGCCTTGGGACCACCACGAGGCACAAGTTAGAGCAGGCCCCAGAACAGAGAAAGCACAATGGTGGTAAAGCCTGCTTGACCCATTCACATCTCTGTTCTGGTGCTGAGGTCAGCTCAGGTGCAAGGATGGCTCAAGCCCATAGAAGTCACTGAAATATTTAAAACACTGATTTATCAAAACACACACATTGTGGGAAGACCCTCCGCAGTATTGAAAGAAATAAACAGCTAACTTAGTAGAGTACCAACAGGGCCGGCGCTTCCATTAGGCGACCTAGGCGGTCGCTTAGGGCGCTGCTATTTTGGGGGCGCCTGCGCCCCCGCCGCCCGTAAAAATTTGGGGGCGGGACCTTCCGCCGCCGCTGTTGGGGGCGGGATTTCGGGGGCGGGACCTTCCGCCGCCTAGGGCGCCAGCAAAGCTGGCGCCGCTACTGAGTACCAACAATGTACTCCACTGCCAAAGTAAGAGAGTGTATCTCAGGATCAAGAATTACTTAGATTCCAAGCCTCCAACCAGTGGAAAACAAAGACATGGTGAAGGCAAGCCACAGAGTTTCTGGGGAAAGGCAGAGTCATACTACTCAGGCAGCAGCTTTAGCCAACAGACCTACCTGTAGAGAGTACTATCATTGACCCTTGGGGGGGCTGCCAAGCCGCTTACCGGTGATCTCTTCTCCACCTCCTCAACAAAGCTATAGTAAGTAGCTGCTGGAGTTAAGAGGGAGCAGAGATGGGGCAAGCAGGAGGCAGAGAAATCAGGCAACAGCTAAGCATAAAAAACGACTCCATAAAAGACCCCATTGCTAAATAGCGTTAATTACATTTTTGGCACCAAATGCAAGATGAACTGAAAATATACCCTGCCTTCTATACACTGAACACGCAAAAGTATAACCCAGAGATAAGAGTTCTGTGCCAAAACAATTCATCTAAACATAAATGGATTAATTTCACAATTTCATCACCGATCTATAACTGCGCGTCACCAGATGTCACACAGACTATGAAACAGCCACTTGAGTACACTACCCACATGCACTGCACAGTGTTAGATGAGTGCCCTGAATAGGGTATTCCAAGCACTTATCAATCTGCAGTATGTATTATTCCTGTTCAATAATCTAACCCTGTCATCTTGTTCCTGTGTACATTAAAGCTTGCTCAGCATGTTCAATTTGCTATAATTCTAGCAGCCTAATCATTTGGCAAAACGAAGCCGCATTAACAGATACTAGCTTGCCCTCGTTGCAAACAGGAGGCCCATACTAGTGCACTGTCAACTACGAATGCAAAAAGCCAAACAGAAATAAGTAACATTACAATAGCACCTACAGAGGCCACAATTAGGTTCAGGATCCTACTGTGGTGGCACTATAGAAATGACTGCACCACAGCTGAAGTGGGGGAGACATTGTCCGGGCTTGCCAGAGGAAGGTAACAGGGCTTTACAGGAGGGGCTGCAAAAAGGTGCAGGGGGGGAAGGGGGGCGGTCAGCGTGGCGACTCTGACTCATCCCCTGGGAACATACGAGTGAAAGGTTTTAAAAGGTGCAAGCCCGGGCGTTTGAAGCCCTTCCTCCAGAAAGCCAGCACCCACCCTCCCTCCCCTTGAGGTGGGAAGTATCATTCCCATTTCACGGATGGAGAATTGAAGCACAGAGCCTCAAAATATTTAGGTGTCTTACTCTCCCCTTTGAGGATCTGGGCCAGAGGCAATAAGATCACACAGAAAGTCTGTGCAGAGCAAGCAATTCAATCCAGTCTCCCAAGTCCCAATCCAGTTAACCACCCAGTCCAGTTAACCAGTCCATTTTTATTGATCCTGTGTTACGCAGGAGGATACTCAAATAGTCCCTTTTGGACTTAAAATCTATGGATCTATGAACAACCTGTGCATTCACATGTATTTCATATTCTGAAACTCGGTATTCTGGAAAATTACTCCAAATGCTGCCTTTTTTAAAAAATACTTTAAATGCAGCATCCACCTTTTATGAATCCTGGTTGCATTGGGCATGCATACTGAGCACTAGAAAACAGAGAGGTTGCCAGTGGTGTGATTAAACCTACCCTTTTGCATTTTCTGCATGTCTCTGATACTCCTGTATTATTGCCCTCGGTGTTCCTGTAAAGGTCCAAGTCTCTTGAAGTGACCAGTAAAAACAACACATTCACTCTATCAACCTCAGTTGTGCTGCATACTGCTAGTTTGTACAGGAACAAAAAACCCATATTTCTGAGGAAGGGTCCGACAGATTCTTCATGGCAATATATAGAAAGTGCTTTAAATTCTGCTGGACAATATGTCTATATGACCTGATTTTACATTTTCCCTAACCTGCTAATATTTTCTCTCCAAGATTTGGTTACCCTGTGAAAGCAGTGGAGTATTCCTGAAAGAGACTGTAGTTGCTTCATCTGCTGGGACAATGAGATGGCCACAAGGAAGTTTACTTTGAGGGGAAGGAGCTTGAGATGCAGTGGTTTAAGTATCAGAGGGGTAGCCGTGTTAGTCTGGATCTGTAAAAGCAGCAAAGAATCCTGTGGTGTCTGTTAGTCTATAAGGTGCCACAGGATTCTTTGCTGTGGTTTAAGTAGTTCAAAAAGCAACCCAATTAGCTTTCTGAGAAATACGGGAAATTAAGATAAATACACTCTCCTGCCTGAAGTCCTGCAAACGGAGTACTAGGCACAACCAAGGAAAACAAAAGTCCAAAATGCTAAATTTAATGCAAAAATGTCCATGCAACTTACTGATATAAACAAAAACAACAAAATGGCAGAGAATCAATCTACCTACCAAATATTATTTTTTTAAAATGCTTATGTCAAAAGTTCCTGGATGGTTGTCCATGGACTAACCGTGGCACTTGGTGATCTGCAGAGAGCTGGCTGGTCACATGATGCTGGCTCCTTCTCCTCGTCCCCAGGTGCTAAAATGGTATTTTCTAAGTTTCTTTTAATACATGAAATACTTTCCTATTACTTTCCCGTGTAAGCAATTGCTGCAGTTGCCACAGGGATCAGGCATGAGAGAGGAGGTGATCTCCATGGGGAAAAGCAGTTTACAATATAATCCCTCTGTTAAGATGTGCTCCACATAATAAATAAAAAGAAAGTTTGAGACCCCATCGTTTAGTGCAATCAAATTACTTCTTTACTACATCTCCAAGACAGCATCTGCCTGAAGCAACACTGGTACTTGCTATTTAAAAGCTCCAAGGTTCTTCCTCCCTCCTAGACCACCTACTCTCAGGGCATTTCTAAATCAGATTTCCTGGAATCATCCCTACCCTGTATCTTTCTAAGGGTTGCAGGATCAGGCGCCAACCAATCGATAATGAACTAATAATAATACCTAGGCTCTTCTATAGCCCTTTTCATAAGTAGACCTCAAAATACTTTACAAAGGAGGTCAGTATCATTATCCTCCTTCTAGGAGTTCACTCCTCTACTTCTTATTCAAAGGGTTCAGCCACTCAGCTGGGTCCCTGTACTCCCCTAAAATGGCTAGTTATAGACTCTTCCCTGGCAACATGGGGCAGGAACCTTTCTGTAGCTGATTCCAGGCTGGCTGAGTTGAGTGGAGTTTATTTGAATGTTTGTTTTCCATACTGCGGGGTGTATTATGCTGTTGTAAGACTGTCTGTCAGGGGTGCTTGGAACTCCTGCATAGGCACCTTCCTTATCTAAAATCTAAACAAACAAAACTGGGCATTCAGCCCAGTGGGGAAGACCCACGCAAGGCCCTGTGCTAAGGGCTGCAGCGTAGATGAGAACTCATGCTCTGGGGGGAAAATGCACACTGATGGTACAATTCTGCAGCTGTTTCTCAGAAGTACGGTGTCAAGACACTCATGGGTTTGGAGGCTGTAGTTTTGGGGACGCCATTACTTCCAAACCTGATGCTTTAACTACTAAGCTATTCCATCTGGCACTAGTGGCAGTATTTATTATTTTTAATACTGTGCCTTCAGGCACAGGCAAACAAAGTAAAAGAGAATGACAAGTCTCCCTTCAAAGTGAGTGTCAGCTGAAACAAGAAAGCTGTGTGTGCACTTTATACTTTTCACTTTAGAATGTGTGTGTGGCTCCTAGATAAAGCATTACAGATACACTACTTCTGACTCTAACCGTTCCTTTGTATTTAAAGAAACACAGAATGCCACGAGCATTCATACCAGATTTGAACCAGCTAAAAGAACCTAGCTCAGAAAAATGAAAGGCCCATTTTGCTATTGAAAATGGAAAGCTTCTCCTTAAAAGGAAAAAAATTATAATTGTAGGGGGAAAATGTCTCCTTTTAACTACCTACTATTGTTCCTCCCCAACTGTGCTTTGGGCAGTGCAGATTAAGAAAGTATTAAGAAAGAATGTTGAAGGAAACTTGAATAAAGTTTTTAAAAAGTGGAGCTCCCAAGAACTGTAATAGAAGTTTAATCTGATTAAAATATTAATGCAAGTTTCAAAAACCGAGACTTACCTTTTAATAAGGAAGTCTAAATGGCATGACAATTATTTTCACATTTTTGTGAACTATATTGCTACATAATAGGCTATAAAAGGCAATGTGTTCAGTTAGCCACTGCACTTCTCAGAGGCCGATAAACAGCCTATAAATTCAGTTCCCACATCAGAAATATTCTAATATAAGCACACTAGACAATTCATTGCTACTATGTAGGGGCCTGATCCAAAGCATACTGAAGTCTATGTAAGTCTTTCCATTGTTCTCAGTGGGATTTGGATCAGTCCCCACGATATATTAAATAAGATATACTTAAAGATAACTCACAGTAGTAATAACTGGAGGCATGATTCTCCTCTTACTTGCACCATTGTAAATCCGTGGACTTCAATGGAGTTACACCTGATTTTACACCAGCATGAGCAAGGGGGACTCTCACCCAATTTCCTAGAAAGGCAGCTTAGTAGATTTCTCCATCAAAACTCTTCTAGGTGTGTGTGTGGTGTGGGGAAAGACCGTTGGGGTGTCACAAACTCAGATTACAAATCCCAGTCATGGTTTAATGGAGTCTCCATGCAGTTAACATTTTCTGCTCACCCCTCAGTCCTTTATACCAGCCCTTCTAAATACCATCCAGCCGCCCTCCTCTAACTTTCATTTGATTTTACTGCAAGGGTCTACAATGACTTCGCTCATACACTTTGAAATTATTTTTGATAATGTGTAGGCTACTGTACAATTATTTACAGCTAAGTCTGCAGGCTATATTACTAAATCAATATCCTGGCCTAGTATTAAATGGTCTCACAGCAGGTCACAAATCTTCCTTTTATTGTAATTCAAATCCTAAAATATCTGAGGTTCTTTTTTTCTAAAAAATCTCTGCAGGTTTAGTAACTTATGAAAGGGTTTTGTTTCGTTTTTTTTTTTTTTTTTTTTTTTTTTTTTTTTTTTTAAGGTGCAAATATTCTGATTCTATATTTCACTGTCTGCACTTTGTGTGTGTGAATTTAGCTTGGGAGAAGGGTATCAGAACCCCAACCCTGGAGCCAGAAGAGAGAGAGAATGAGCAGTAGCAGAACAAATTTGTTCAAAACCATCCTGTCTGTGTTCTGGTCCTAGAGGGGCCACAATGTTAGGGGTGAGAGAGGATAATTCAGTCTCCACACCAACTAACTCCTTGGCCTATTCACTCAGACTGCCAACAAGGGAGCCAGTCGTGGTGTGATGCTTTTTGTGACACTGACACCTTTCCACTAGGAAATGGACTTGACCCCCCCATTCCCATTACCGGGGCCAAACAGCTATCATATGGTAACAACTTCAGCCAGTGCTCAAATGAACTGACAACCAAGAATTCAACTGCTCTTGTGTAGATGTTCTCAGTGGAAGGGGAATCACTGACAGGTCCTGGAGGATCGCAGACTCTCTCCCTTTGTTTATGGCTAACTGGGAGAAGGGTGCTGAATTGATGGGAGGGGAGAATCTCACAGCTTCTTGCCGTGGTAACGTGGGATCAGGGGATGGAAGAGGTTGAGAACCACTGCTCTAGTGTATAATTCATTACCAGTCCCCTGAATCAACCAATATGCAACCTTTCTCCTTTATTAAAAGAAAAGTCTGCTACATAAATTAAGTTTTTACACACGTCTGATTTTCAAGAATATTCACTGCAGCTAGTACTGACAAGCTATTTTCATCCTAGTCATTTATTACACAGCAATTTATTAAAGCCTTATAAACACAAGTGTAAGCTAGCCAGGAATGCCAGAAAGCAATGGTTCAAGCCTTCAGGTCATGAACCTTCCTGCCAGATGGTACCAGTCAAAGTGGACTTAGCAAATGCTTAAACACCTTAACAGATTCCCTAACATCAAAATATGACAATTACTTCTGGAGCATTTACAACCAAAAAGGAAAGGGAAAGACTAGGTTTAGATCAAATTATTAAAGGCTGTTTGAGAAAAGCTGCAGTACTGGCTAACAGGTTACCATAGCCTAGTGAAAGAATACAGACAGATGACTACAGGAATAAGTTTTCATCCTCCTTCCTCTGCATTCAGAGCAGATCACTACCAAAAATGCTGTCCAGAGGGGATGGCTTACTGATCTAAGCCTCTGGTTTTGAAATACTAACTCTCTCAAACCGCAAACTCAAGTCCCAATGGGATCAACACAGCCCTGCATCCTGAGTTATATGCACTTTACTGCATGGAGAACTTTCAGATATGACCTTTAGAATTTTGTCTGCTCTCCATGGGCAACAAAGATCCCACAGTCCTTTTAGTAAGCTCAGCAGAGGGATTTGCTAACGTGTTTCTGAGCAAAGCTTCCCATCCCCTACACATCAGATGGTCCCCACCCTCCAACCCCAATGGGGGCCACATTTCAGTGGTGCTGGATGGGCTTAAGTTACGTGCTTTAGGATCTTCAAAATGAAAGGCTCCAAATAAATATAAATTATTATTAATAAATAGGAATTATTCAGACATCTTCTTCAGAAGATTGGAGGGCAGTGCTGTAGCAGTAGCCATGATCTGGATGCTAGCATCATGAAGACACAGGTCAAGAGGAAGTACAACCAGTCAGCCTTTAGACGTATGAAATGAAGAGCCTGGGGAAGTGGGAGGGATGAGAAAAAAAGGGAAGAGGGGATTTGTCTCATATAGATGAGATCCCTCAACCCAGAAGACACTGCTGGGTCATTACCCACCCACAGCAGTGGCAGGGCAACTGGACTGAAGGTAGTCCTAGCATCATTTACAGGTTCAGTGCCCTGAATGGAACCCTTTATTAATTGCCTCCTTCTCTGAAGCCGCTGACAACTTTACAGCTCTCTGGGAAACCAACAAAATCCTCACTCATCCTTCAGAGTACAACTGTGGGGAAAATTATCATTTTAAATTAATTCAATTAATTCTTCTTCCCTCTTCTGTGTCAGCCTAGGAGAGCACTGGGAATTCTCTGCCTGAATTAAAAACCTCCTCAGGTGTGCCAGTGAGGCCTGGCTTTATCTGACATCAAGGGCCAGATCCTGCAAAAGCAACGAGTGCCCTCATCTATTGGTTTCAAAGGGAACTGTTGGTACTCTGCATTTTGCAGGAGACAAATAAGCAGCTCATAGAATCAGGACCAGATCCAAAGCCCAGGGAAGTCCATGAGGGTCTTTCCATTCATCATTATCTTTAATTATGTCGCAGTAGCACCTGGAAGCACCGTTGTGCTGGGCACTGCACAACTGCATAGCAAGAGGCAATCTTTGCCTGGAAGAGCTTACAATCTAAGTAGACAAGACAAACATTAAGAATGGGAGTTGAAGTAACTTGCCAAAGGTCATACAACAGGTGACTGGCCAAGCCAGGAACACAAACCAGGTCTCCTGACTTTCAATCCAATGCCTTATCCATAAGATCACACTGCTTCCGGGGGCTCTGGATCAGGCCCTGAGATAGCAGTTAAGCAGAACACCACCAGGGTGCAGAGACAGAGGTAAAATGAGTCATCTTAAGCCAATGCACCAACTGAAATCACTGAAAGTTGCTCCACCTTCTACTGCCACAGGGGATCGTTACCCTCCCCTAGCTGTAATATCATTAGAGCTAGTAAATGGACTAAATGCACCGTCCCAGGCAGCTGGGTTTCTCTTTTGTTTTTAATTAAGATACACCAGTCAGACTACAACGAGATGTAAATTCCAGGTACTGTATTTTCCAGCTTCTAGTTTCGGAGTATCTTTTTCAAAGTATCCTAGTCCCTGACCCATCTTTCCTGTGCGCACTGTATTTTATGTACTCATTTTACACGGTGGAAGTGAATCAATGCTCTTTATTTTTAGTTTTTCTTCCTGTGACTCTATGCCACAAACTCTATTAACACTGTGTCTTAGAACATCGAAGATATTCAAAGATCAATCAAACTGACAAAAATGCTCTCTCTGCTTAAGAAGTGAACCCAGCCGACTTTCTTGTAGGAAAATCAGAAAGCAAACAAAAACAATAAACCCCACCCTGAAAATAAATCAAAACAGCAGATTTTGTGACTATACACTACAATTCCTCGGGGGGGGGGGGGAAATGGAGTAACAATTTTTTAACCACTTGTATGCAGCAAAAGGATAGATCAGTTTGAATTGAGGCCACCTCAACGTGATGGGGTGGGAAAGCAAGACATCATAACTATGCACTTCTGCCTCATTAGAAGCAAACATTTACTGGCCCCTTATATCTCCCTGTCTCCCCCTCTCAATATTCCGACTCTCATCATAGCTGCAAGAAATTTTAACTTAACTCATGACCCTCAGCTCAGTGAGAATCTTCTAATTCACCCAGTTCAAAATGTTGAATTATTAAAGTAATATGCTCCGACCTAAGGCTATTTAAGATACAGTGATATCTCCTCCCTAGGGGGATGGGGAATATGACTTTACATTCCATTCCAGCTCCTCACATAAAACATACTATAATCAATCTCTTCATTCTTTAATTTTCTTCCCAAGCAGGATTAAAAGAGACTGAAAATAAAAATACAATTACTTCAAAACAACAGCCTTCTATATTCTGTAATGGAGTCTGCTCTTAAAAATACCCCCAAAGCCTCCCTCAATTAAAAAAAAAATTGTCTGGAACATACTGCAACTTGTATTTTAGTTGGAGCCTGGGGAAATATGTAAAGCATTAATTGGGAAAAATCTAATACTGCATACATGTCAGCTGACAGAGGGGAAAGAAATTATTATAAAGAGCAACTTGAAGATTAAAGGGATGCTGTCAGCTGTCTAGTTGAAAATTTCTGACGTGCTATTGTTACAATACCTCAGATTATTACAAAAGAAGGATGTGAGCAAATTATTATATTTCTCTGTATCTTCCAGTTTATTTACTCTGTGCATCGTGTAAATAGTCAGTTACCCTTCCTAGTCTCATGTACTAGCATTACGACATCACAGTCACATACTGGTCTGGGGCAAGACTTGACATCTCTGCAGGAATCCTTTTATAGATTTCAGCAGCTGTTGTATGGTCTGAGATATGCATCTAAGTATATGAGTGTCCTACATTGTCAGCCTAGCTCAGGCAACAGGCCGCCAGATCCGGAGTTATAAGACCAGGGTTTTCTATTCCCTGTTCTTCCATTGACTTAGTATGTGTGACCTTGGGTGAGTCACTTAACATTTCTGGGTGAAATCCTGCCCCCACTGAAGTCAATGGGGACAAAAGTTTTCATGCTCTGTGTCTTAGTTTCCCTATTGCCAGTAAGGAATTGAGACACATCGGCCAACTTCCAACTATCTAGCACGCTCGTCCACTGCTATGAACCTTTGAACATGCACATGCTCCCATACAGGTTGAGAGCAGGTAAGAGCAAAAGAAACCATGAAAAGCCTCTTAAATTGATCAAATAAAAAAATCAAAGGACTTGAATAAATTAAGCTTTATAAAGACACTTATACTTTTAAATCTGTTCATCTTCCCCAAATTCAAGTGGACTCAAGTTAGCGCTAGTTGAAAAAGGCACAAACATCTTTGAAATTATTCTTGAAAAAAAGTTTTTGCAACATTTTTTGTCAAAATTACAAAGTTTTGAAAAAAGTTGACCACTTCATAAGCTGGTCAAAGAACAGGTAAAGATTTTTCTCGAAATTTTTGATTTTTTTAAAATTAGAGTAGCAAAAGAAAAGTATTGAGTTTGTCAGTTTTTCAGCACCAAAATCTGTGCTAGCCGCTTTACCAAACAGACACACAGATCACTGCCCCAAAACTATCACAATCCAGTCTTTGATTGTATGTTATCCTCTACCCAAAGGAGCTAACTGAAAACCTGAAGCAATAAAATCTATGCTTATGTAGGCAATTCTTTACAAAATCCCAAACATTGTGGAGTCTATTCCCTCATTTGAGTGCACTATTCTCTTAATGTTAATAGATGTCAAGCATGTACTCATCATGGATAAAAAGTAAACATTTCCCAAGAGTTACCACTACCAGTGTCTCAGGTATTGCCTACTGTTACTTCTGATTTTCCACACATGGGAAAATTACAGTAACTGTTGACAAATGCTCATTTTTTATTGAGAACCACCATACCCCACAGATGGGAGAAAAGACTGTGTTTATTGCTAAAGGTAATCTTATGATTTAAAGGGACTGAGCAAGCAAGTTACCGTAATTCATTTAATCTGCAAAGGTATTTTACCCAATTTAGCCAAGAATTATGGACTCTGCAATGTTATAACACACAGAGCTTTAGTCATGCTTTCAGCAGAGCTTTTTTTTTTTACACATTGTGGTTGTAGCTATCTGGCTGTTGCTATGATGATACAAGAATACTACTTAAAGTAGTATGCAATGTAAACACACAGCAAAGTAATTTCAGAAGCAATCACTACAGTTCAAGCGTGGATTTATATCCATAAATGCCCATCAACATCATGTCATGGCATCAAAAAGCAGTAATAGTTACCGGTAATTACAAAAATTGCATTTACATAGCAATAGATCCAGAGGGCTAAAACTATGTAGCACTACTTACATGAAGCCGCCTTTGAGGTGCAGGGTAGTAACCAACTATTCCACAGCACACTCAGCCGCTGTGGCTCTTTAGGGCTTGGTTTAGGGAGGTGCAGGTACCTGCACTCCCCATCATCTGGCTCAAATATTCAAAATTGCCCATTAATATTTGTCAGCCTCTGATTTCTATTTGGTTTCTCTATAAAACTTCCATCCTACTA
Organism: Platysternon megacephalum; assembly: GCA_003942145.1. Classification (NCBI taxonomy): domain Eukaryota; kingdom Metazoa; phylum Chordata; order Testudines; family Platysternidae; genus Platysternon; species Platysternon megacephalum. The sequence goes on from QXTE01000135.1 coordinate 1,634,265, forward strand.
TAGCCTCTATTGGTTATGTAATAATGCATCTTTTGAGAAAAAGTCTTGTTCTTAACCGTAACCTTGTAGCAAGATGGTAAAATCACTCTGGAAACAGTGATCAGGAACTAATACCCTAGTCGCTGCCTACAGCTCCAGATGTCAATCTCACTTCCTGGTGCAGCCTATAGCTCCTCTCCTCTTTCCCCTGGACATCCAGTGCCCTTTTACACTGTCCCTCCACCTGGAACATGCCCTGCAGCTACCGAGGGGCAAGGCTTCCTGAGTCCAATATTGTTCCGTATCTTGCTCTGGTTTAGTGTGGTGTCCGTAAACCCCATCACACAGAGGACAGGTTCCTTTAAGTTTCTTCTTAGTGAGACACACATCTAGACACTTCACCCTAGGACAGCCAGCCTACTAAAACCACTTCAGTCCTCCTTTGTACAGGCCCTTCGCACTGGGACAAATTTCACCTTAAAGGTAAAAAGACCCTCAGGTTTGTTCATCTTCTAGCCCTGTCTGGTTTGCTAATGCAGACAAAAGCGAACAGCTAAATAATACCTAGATGTTTGGCAAATACAAGGCAGGACTGTAATTCAATATTGTCGATCGGACAGTATTTGCACACAACAGAAATAGAACTAGCCACATTACAAGAAAAATGAACACTATCCAAAATTCTGCCTGCATTAAGAGCAATGCCAAGTTCTATATATAGACACTTTTTAAAAAACTGATTTAGCAAAGCATCAGTGGTGGCAGGAACTGGGAACACTAAAAGCATGCTACTGGGTTTTTTTGTTTTTTATAAAATAGGACACTGAAGATAGAACTTCAAAAACCTGTACTCATTTGTGGGGTGTTTTGTTTGTTTTGGAGGGAGTGTTGCCTTTACTGTAGCTTGGGCAGGGAAACCACCACAGTGGTTATTAGTTTCACTATCTGTTCATAGTCAGTTTCACTTTCTGGCTTCCAGCCCTAGCACAGTGCTATCCTGCCTGAAGGCAGAACGCTGCAGGGACACGTTGGTATTGCACTGAACCTGCTGGCTCCTTACTAGGTTCCTTCCCCTCCACTCTGGCTGAGCTGGAGCGAAGGGACCCGATGAGTGGAGGCCACTCCGCTACCCAATTCTACATCTAACTAATAGAGAGCTCCATAATCCCTCTGGTACAGGAAAGGGAAGTGCAACTCAAAGTCACAGAAGGCCAGGCTGGCCGGACGCAGAACCCTGGGAGCTGGCACTTGAATTCTGAAAGCTGGGCAGAGATTCACGAGCAGGGGGCCAGCAGTACCTTCAGCGGGAGGAAAAAGAGCATCGTCAAAGTGTGGAGGGGTCACACGGAGATTTTTACCTTTATACCCACACAGTGGGCTGCCACTAGGGGCGGGTTGGGAACTGCTGGTTTGAGCTTTGTGTTGTAACAAAGCAACTGGGTAAAGTTTTCAAAAGCATCTAAGTGCCTTAGGAACCTCAGTCCCCTTTTCAAAAAGGGCAGCCACTTTGGAGCCTAAGAATCAATGTAAGTCAATGGGACTTAGGTGCCAAAGTGCCTATGGCATTTTTGAAAATAGTACTTCAGTACTTTTGAAAATTGTATCCACTGTGCTTAGGGTATTTGCACCTTTTACTTCTGGCAGTCACCTGTTACTCAGTATTTGTGAGAACTCACTGAGGGCTAGAGTCTGTGGAGCCTAGTGCTTGGAACACCTACAGCAGTTGCCTCCAAGCTCATGGCATGTAGACTGTACGACCAGATACCAGATGGAACTAGTGTCATCCAACATTTCTTGCAATGGGGGTCTCATACAGTATGAAATCAACTGAATTCCACCAATGCTACACAGGTGTAAACAAGATCAGAATCAGGCCTTCTGTATTTTCCATCCAATGCAATGTCAAAAATGTAAGTATATATTAACAAATGCAGTGATTTACAAGCCCTAAGGATATTTACCTTTTAACCCATAAACATAGTGGGTCTACATTGATTCCATTTTTCAAGCCAAAACAGAGTGCTTGGAACTAATAACAGAGCCTGATCCAACTCCGGTTAGCTTCCATGGGAGTTGGATATGGCTCAATGCTTTCACAGCTTTTTCCTCATCTGCTAGGCTTTGAAGAAAATACCCAGGACTTGAAATTAAACCTGATTGTTCCATACGGAAAAGCCGAGTGTTGAATTATGAGGCCTCTTTTCCTGCCCCTTCATTTTCTTTACATCTTCAATTTTGTTTGCCAGTGCTAACCTAATATACAGTATTAACAGGAGTTAATTTCTTTCCTGACTCAAGATCTCACTAGGGGAATATTGTGTGCTATTGTGGCTGTTGGAAATCATTACTTCCATATAAAAAATTAACCTGTGTCACTACACTAATCTTTCCTTTATTTTACTTACAGAAAAAATACCTGTCTTATTAAAATCAGAGCTAGCACAATCGCTAATGCAAATAACTGAAGCCCCAACCACATTAAATACGCAAATGTTTCCATTTATGAGAGTCCAAGTGTTTTTCCAAATCAATATAATGAAGAATATGACCTTAGTGCCTCAGCTGAAGAATTAAATAAGAGATCTAAAGAATTGTCCTGTTCACTTGTCAGAGATAGTTTTCTATCCTACCCGCCTTGATGACAAACAAGCCATTCATGTGAAATCAACTCCCCACTAAGCCAGCCTTACACAGAAAGAGGACAACGATTATATATATTTCAGAGTAAGATATGAGACTAAACCCTGAAGGGAACAATGTTAAATGGATTGAAAAGGGAAGTGATGGACAGAAAACAACTGAAGCTGTGGAACACACTGAATGTAGTGGTGATATGAACTCTGAGGCTCAACCTGTTAATCTGTAAACTCTTTAATGCTGAAATACATGCCAGGTTTGACCAGGAAAAAACACTATCCACAAAGCATCTGACTATAAGCTGAGAGAATAATTGATTTTTCAGTTCGATGTCTGAAACTAAAAATCTGAAAAGAAAAAAAAAATCAGTTCATTTCAATCCTAAACTGATGTCTTTCAGTTGGTCTTCTTTCCTTGAGACTAAACAAGCCCAGTTTTTTTAACCTTTCCTCATAGGTCAGGCTTTCTAAACATTTTATAATTTTTGTTGCTCTCCTCTGCACTCTCTCCAGTCTGTCCACATCTCTCTTAAACTGTGGCATCCAAACCTGGACACAGTACTCCAAGCAGAGGCCTCATGAGTGCCAAAAAGGGTAAAACAATTACCTCCTGTGTTTTATACACGACAATCCTGTTAACACACCCCAGAATTATAGTAGCCTTTTTCACAACTGCACCACACTGTTGGCTCATATTCAATTTATGATCCACTACTTCTTCTTAGCGTATGCACAATGTGCCTGAGGCAGCACGAGACCAGGATTCATCACCAAATTTGGCCCACTGGTTGGATCATTAGTTTCCCCGGCTTGGGCCGGGTACTGACAGGGAGGACAATGTGAAACCCCAGATCCCTTTCAGCAGTACTACTGCTAGTCAGTTGTTCCCTGTTTTGTAGTTGTGCATTTGATTTTTCCTGGCTAAGTGTAGTAATTTGAACTTGGCTTTATCAAATTTAATCTTGTTAATTTCAGACCAATTCTTCCAAGTGCCTAAAGCCCCTCCCAGCTTGGTGTCATCCACAAATTTTATATCTATATTCTCCACTCCATTATCCAAGCCATTAATGAAAATGGTGACTAGAACCACACCCATGACAGACTCCCGCAGGATCCTACTAGATATGCCCTCCCAGTCTGATGGCAAACCACTAATAATTACAGTTTTTCAATCAGTTGTGCATCCACCTTACAATGATTTCATTTACATTTTTCCGTAGTTTGCTTATGAGAATGTCATGTGAGACTGTGTCAAAAGCCTTATTAAAAATCTGTGAGGGAACCCCACAAAGTCCGAGATGGGATATGTGAAAGGGCGCATATATGTTCCTCCTGCACCTTCAAGAATTACGGCCTCTAAGTATGCCAAAACTCGGCCCCCCGCCCCACACAGGACATTTTAGCCGTTTCAAGACCCAATGCCAAGATGTCTCGTATCTTTTGGAGGCCTCACATACAAGCCACAGTGAAGGCCTTTATGGCCTCTTGTAATGTGCGTGCCCACTTCAAGGCATCTCACAACAAATTCCTGCTGCAACCTCTCGAGACTCCATCTAACCCCTGGACTGTCATCACCCTAGATTTCATAGTAGAACCACTTGAGTCCAACAGGCTTATGACCATCTTGACAGTGATGGACCACCTCATCAAAATGCCACACTTCAGCCTCTGCACTGGTCTGTCCCTTCTTCCAGGAAACCGCCCAACTTTGAGTGGACCAAGTCATCCACCTCAATGACCGCCCAGAGCACATCATGTCTAATTACAGTGCACAATTTATCTCCCGCTACTGACACGAAGTCCTCCAGATGTTGGGCATTCACACTTGTCTCTCCTCTGCCTATCACCCCCAGTCAAATGGTCAGGCGGGGAGAACAAACCAAATTTTATATAAACTACCCACAATGCTATATAAACTACCACCGGGATGACTGGTCCTCGCACCTACCCCCTGCAGAGTTTTCACACAATAATGCAGAACACATGTCTACAAGACAAAGCCCCTTTTTTTCCATCTAAGGGTTCATCCTAGATTTTACCCTAAACTACTCATGACTGCCCCAATCCAGCAACCTTACACTAGGTGTAACAGCTCCACCCAAGATGACCAGAAAAACCACCTAGAGGATACCAAGAAATACGCTGACTCCAGCTTTGACCCTTGGTTTGACCTCTGGCTCCGGTTCCTGGCTCCTGCTCTGACCACTAGGCCTGGCCGCCACCACAGCTCCAACCACTAGCTCTATCTGCCTATATCCGGGTCTACAGCAAAAATCAAGATATATCATGCTAACTGCTTCCCCCACATCCACTAGGTCAGTAACCCTGTCAAAGAAGGAAATTAGATTGGTTTGGCGCGATTTGTTCTTGACAAATCCATGCTGCCCAACCCTGATACCCTCTGTTCTTCTAGGTGCTTACAAACTGAGTGTTGAACAATTTGTTCCAGTATCTTGCCAGGTGTCAAAGTTGGTCTGACTGGTCTATAATTCCCGAAGTCCTCTTTGTTGCCTTTTTTAAGGACAGGTACTACGTTTGCCCTTCTGCATTCCTTTGGGGCCTCCAACCGCTGATCATCACTGATGCTCAGATCTTTCCCAAACTGTAGCAGAGTGAAAATTGTTCAGGGTCTTGGAGGTTTCTACTGCTGCTATTCAGAACCTTGGGCCTGATTAAAAGCTCCCTGAAGTCAATGGGAGACTTTCCATCCACGTCAATGGTCATTGGATCAAGCTCCAAGGGAACAGCAGCAGTGGCACAGCTATTGTTCATCCTGTCCAGTGGTATTTGTTTTCAAGCCATGGACATAGTTAAGAAAGCACTAACTTTCTATTTGCAACCCCTGCGCTCCCTTCCTCTTACACCCCAACCTCTTGTTTATGGCTCTCACTTGTTCAGTCTTGTTTTATATTTCGATTGTAAGCTCTTCTGGTCAGGGAACATGTCTGTCTGATTTAATTGGGTAGCACCTAATAAAAGTATTAATGCCTAAACTCGAATTTAGGTGCAGCCCAGGTTTAAAAGGTTGCCTGAAATATATCCTGGTTTAAAGAAACATTGTTCTACTCGTAACTTAAAATCACTGTTATTGTTTTCAAGTGAAAAATATCAAGCAACAATTCCTTAACATTGTTTTCTTTTAATCTCACAAAAAAATTACCTCATCACCTCTCTTATGCTTCTGTATTGCAGATGATCAAAAATATTCCTACCTATGTACATCTAGGCCAGAGTCCAAACTTTAACTGGGTCTCTTCACTTTTCTCAGATCACGTCTAACAACACTGAATAGCACGGACAGCTGGTGAACTATCGGTTGGTGGAGGCTAGCCCTTGGTTGGCCCCGCCCCCCCGCCTGAGGACCTGTCCCCCTTCCCACACGGGAGCACCCCCCTCACTGCGGCCGGCAGCCCCCCACCCTCCACCACAGCTCCCAAGCTCAGGGCAGCCGGTGCGCGGTCCCCCCCTCCAGCCCACAAGCAGCGCACCCCCCCTCCCAGCACCCGTGCACAGGGCACACGCTTCCCCCTCCCTCCCCCCCAGCCCCTGAGCGAGCAGGCAGTGCGCAGCCCCCTCCAGCCCCAGTGCTCCCAGTCCCCCCATGCACAGGGCGGGCAGCCCCAGGGCTCCAGCCCCGTCCTCCAGCACTGGCGGACGCCCCAGCGCTGGGTAGCCCCAGCCACCCCACTCCCAGCCGCCTTAGCTCCAGCACACTTCCCTGAAGAGGAGCAGCCTGCCTCGGCTGGGGCCAACAGGGAAGGGCAAGCAGGAGGGGGCTTCAGGGTGTGGGCGGGGCCATGCCGGGCTGTTTGGGGAGGCACAACCTTCCCCCGCCTAAGTGATGCACCGCCCATGCTTAATATGTTCTTTTTTGTTTGAAATGTAATTCTGCAGATCTTTCCACCGCTAAATATGATTCCTTACAAAATCCCTAGGGACCCCACCTTTTGATTTATAGAATTTTTGGATATGAAAAAATGATACAGCTTCTGTTTCACTGACTCCCTCTTTCCTGTAATAAGCTACTACTACACTATCCAAGCATAATAAAACAATTTTTCTCCTACTACTCAAACTGTTAAATATCCACACAAAAACAGAACTGGATACCAATCGTTTAAATTCTTTTACTGTCTGTCTGGCATCCTACACATTGGCACAAAATCTGGACGAATTGCAAAGCATTTTAATGGGATATGGGTTTCCTCATTTAAGATACCATTAACACATTTTGATGATTACGGAGGCTAATTTATCATTTAAAAGGCGTGGGCCAGTTATTGCATTCATGATAGCCAGCTACAAAGATACCCAAGCTGATATTACTTGCAGATAGGGAAAGAGGCTGAAAAAAAAGTGGATTGGGGACAAACAAAAATATATTGCAGCTTATGCTCTGATGGCTACAGGTTTATTTAAAGAAACTCTTTCAAAATGTGGAGATTTTTAAACAAGAAACAGCTTACAGATTCATGGCCTGATTTCCAAAGAGGTGAGAACCTGCAATTTCCCAGAGACTTCATTGGGATTTGGGCTTTCTTAGCACTTCTGAAAAGCAGGCCACCAGGTTTTACATAATCCATCACACCTATGCAACTCATGGAGACTGAGCCAGATGTTTTCACGCTGCTTCCATTACATGCCTTCCTGTGGCTGCAGGCTAGAGAGAGAGCCCATAAGGTCCTCATTTTTTCCATCTCAGGTGCCATCTCAGATGACATCTGTGCAATGTTCTTCAGTAAATGTTAATTTCATTTTCTCTCCAGGAACGAACAGCTCAGCTGACGAAGCGCAATCTCAGGCTAAGGGAAATTTTACTGCCCTTACAAGCACCGTGCAATAGCCAAAGTGTTTAAAAAGGGGTAGATAAGGGGAAAAACAGCAATATAAAATCATTACCTTGGATAATTCCAAAATTTTTCCAAAAAAACACAGTGCCATTGCCACGCTGTCTGGATTGACTCACAACAGTGTGTGCCTACCTCAGGTCAGAATGTCGAAAACAGGGCAGACACCCCAAACTGATTATATGTTCTATAATTAGATTTCACCAACCCAGTAACAAATGTGAACCCCTGGATCACTGTAATACTCTTACCATGGAGACATAGACAGTCCCCTTAGGCTCCCCAGTCTATCTTGCCAGGCACACTGGACTTAATGATAATTGGTCACCTACACTAAAGATCACAAAAATATTCAGGTTACTTCCAGTCCCAAGAGACCACCCACATACCTCAGATCACACACCAAAGACGCTTGTAGCCAATCCTGCTGTAATAAATTACCTAAAGATTTAGTAACTAGGAAAAAGAAATAACAGGGTTACTGATAGGTGAAAGCAAGCAAGCATACTTGCACACGAGAATTTCAGTCTGTGATTCAAAAGTGACAGTTGTAGTACTCAGTCAATTCAAAGTGTCTTTGGGAGCTAATCCATGCCAAATAGCATGGGGATCTCTTTGCTCCAGGGTCCAAACTGATGGGATGAGTTCATACATAGGTCTCTCTTTCCTAGAGGGAGTTATGAATGCAGTCAACAAAATCTCTGTCCTTTGATGCTACATGATAGTTCATTTGCCTTCAATGGGCCACAGACGAGCACTTTATCTTAATCAATGCTTCTCTTTTCCTGTTTGGTGAGTTACACAACTACAGAGGTTTACAGTGCAAACACTCAATATAACTTTATACCATGGGCTACAGAGGTTATGAGTGAGATCAATACATGCAGCATCCTACAAGCGTTTTATAAAGTCTAAACACTAAATGCATTCTTATCAACTTAACATCTATCACACAGGTAAGCAAGACTGGTTTCCAGCTATGCATCTGTAAGCGTTCAATGAGGCCTGGGCCCTTGGCATGAGATGGCGCCTGATCTACCCGCGTCACAGCCATCCTCTTGCTGTATAGACAGTGGGGCAGATCAGCAAATGTCAATGTCCTCTACAGAAGTGTGTTGCTTTTTATTTTCACAATAGCTTTTCCAATCTCCAGCCATCTGGAGCAGATATTAGATTAGTGCAGATGACTAAATCCAAGTTTTATGACCGATCCTCCTGGAAGATACTGTTTTCAGATGAAGAAAAGTGTTCAAAAATTTCAATAATAAAAAGAAAATTCAACACGCCTGTTCTAAAATTTAGGGTCTAGTCCCATCATCTTCACTCAAGCAAAACCTTCATCGGCTTCAGTGAACCCCGCAGAATATACATGAGTTCAAAGTGTGAACCGAAGGTGCTGAGCGCTGAAGTGCAGCTGCAGGTAACGCAGAAGCTGGGGACTTTCTCTGTTCTGCCTTGCATTCACTATAGCAACCAGGGTGGCTACACGTTGCATTCCTGTCCCTAAGTCCTTTGCTAGGCATTAATCAAACTGGTAAGTGAAGAAGAGGAATCCAAAGATGGTGCCAATATTCTTCAGTCTGACTAATCTCTGGCCCTGCCTGTCCGTCCCAGAGGAAAAGGAGAAATCTCAGTTCATGCCAAAGCAACCCCACATCTTGGAAAAATCCTATAAAATTCAATTTTAAAAATTATATATCTAAAGGGTTTCCCTTTTAAAACCTTCTTATGGAATCTGATAGAGAATTATATCCCCGCTATAAAATTTCTACAGGGTGCTCAATAAACCTATAGGAAGCATCTCATTCTGTAACAGATTCTAAAGTACTTTTCTACTGCTGGGCCTGTAATAGGGGACAACATGCTATATATTTTCATTACAAAATGTCTCCGTTCTGAGCCAATTGGGCAAAGTACAGAATCCCTCCTGAGTGGTGCTGAGCACTCTCAAATACAGCTGAAATTTGCAGGACTGATCCCCCAGCATGGCTGCACCTTCAACATGCTTTTTTATTGTTCAGCAGCCACATCTCAAAATGCTAGCCACAAGAGAAAATGGTTACATAGAATGATACAAATGTAGGTCTGGAAAGGACCTCAAGAGGTCATCTAGTCCATCCCCCAACAATGAGGCAGGACCAAGTAAACCTAGACCGTCCCTAAGAGTTTGTCTAACTTGTTCTTAAAAACCTACAAGGATGGGGATTCCTAGGTGACCTGTTTCAGTGCTTAACGATCCAGAGTTGGAAAGCTTTTCATAACATCCAAACTAATTCATGCTTGCTGCAAATTAAGCCATTTACTTCTTATCCTATCCTCTGTGGACATGTAGACCAATTGATGACCGCCCTCTTTACAAGAGCCTTTTATATATGGTGGATGTTGTTACTATTCACAACCACCCTCTATTAAAGCCATTCACTGTGTGCTCAGATCTGTACCTGACAACCTGCCCCAAAAGGGTTACAATCTACTGGACAGAAATGGAGGAGATGAGACACTCTGAGACGTCCAGAGGAAGGATTAACTTTAACAATTGTATCACTTTTTTTCTTGTTCACATCTTGCGATCATCAGGGAAGCTTATGAAACTCAAATGGTCGCCATAGCTTCTAAGTGAAAATCTCTGATGATTCTCATCTGGGTCTTATGTTCTTTTCCTTTGTAGGCTGATTTCCACGCGAAGCTTCCAACATTATTTACATGGGGAAAGGCCATTACCATTTGGTAGCTAAGCAACTGTTGCTCAGTTGTGGCAGTCTTTCAAAGCCACTATGTTGTTTTTTTTTAAAGTTAACTTTTTTTAAAATGATGGATTGTCCTCAAACAAACCAAAGAGGGCCCTCATGGGAGAGCAGATAAGGAGCTTTTTGTTTGTTGTTAAATGGTTTCTGCATTTGACCATAGGAGGCCAAGAATGCAGATGACAATGTGTTTGCACGTAGGGGAGTTACTTGTGATTTTTGCTGGACATATTATACATTGCACAAACTTTCCAGCTTCCAAAGGACCCAACATAATCAGAAGGCAAGTGCTGTCGCTTGGAGGAGAGCTTGAGTTTTCCTCCCTCCTGTACAACTTTGCAATCCCCATCTGTGTAGATGGGATAAACTGATTCACAGTCTATCCAGTCTTTCTGATGACCAGGTGGACTGCTTGGGGGCATGAGACCTAAAACCTTCTGCAGCATGGAAAAGGCCACAGGTCACTCTAGCTGGGGAAATGCCATCCTACTGAATTCTAACTTCAGCCACAATGGTGCATATCGCAGTTAGGACTGCACATTCACAGAAATGAATATTTTTCCAAATATTCCTTTATTACCTGGATAATGGTTAAATTTACAGTGTCCCTGCAAATCCAGATACGCTAAGGTATTCAGGCATGATAAAAGTGAATCGGAAGTATGTTATGTGTAAAGTTGTCAGTGATGGTGTGTAAATCAGACAGATGTTTAATAGTGTTTACTAGAGTTGTCGATTAATCGCAGTTAACTCACGCAATTAACTAAAAAAAATTAATCGTGATTAATCGCAGTTTTAATTGCACTGTTAAACAATAGAAGCCCAACTGAAATTTATTAAATATTTTTGGATGTTTTTCTACATTTTCAAATATATTTACTTCAATTACAACACGGAATACAAAGTGTACACTGCTCACTTTATATTATTATTTTTATTACAAATATTTGCACTGTAAAAATAACAAAAGAAACAGTGTTTTTCAATTCACCTCATACAGGTACTGTAGTGCAATCTCTATCGTGAAAGTGCAAGTTACAAATATAGATTTTTTTACATAACTGCACTCAAAACCAAAACATTATAAAACTTTAGAGCCTACAAGTCCACTCAGTCCTACTTCTTGTTCAGCCAATCGCTAAGACAAACAAGTTTGTTTACATTTACGGGAGATAGTGCTGCCTGCTTCTTATTTACAATGTCCCCTGAAAGTGAGAACAGATGTTCGCATGGCACTTTTGTAGCCGCTATTGCAAGGTATTTACATGCCAGATATGCTAAACGTTCATATGCCCCTTCATGCTTTGGCCACCATTCCAGAGGACATGCTTGCATGCTAATGGCGTGTGATGCTCTGTACCTCGGGGGAACACCCTATACTCCCTTGTTCATCTTTATAAAATGATTGTGTGGCATCCAATGCAAAGTTTGGCATGTTGGGGGTCTTCGGAAGGCTCACGATGCACTGAGCATGGTTGTTATAGTGATGTTATAGTAATTGTTACAGTAATGTTATAGCTTTTAATTTCATGTATGTAGTTATGAGGCTGAAAATGTATCCTCATGGTTTAAAGCAAGCCCAGGCAAAAACTCTCCAAGAACAGTAGAATGTACTCACTCATCCATCACCCCTCTGTTGTATTCATCTCCTTTCCCCAACACACAGACTGAACATAGCAGAGCTTAAGACCTTTGCGGAGAGGGATAACAAAATTATTCCAAACCGGCTTTTGGATTTGCATGTTATGCCTTTAGTTATTAATATCGCATCATAAACGTACACTGCGCTATACAAAGCAAATCAGACCAATCTGGATAGTTCATAATGTACATTGATTTCTCTGCACTTTTACTTTACATTTGGTACCATGCCATTGTGAAACTGCCATTGAATTAGAGTTTTACAATGATGCCAAGATGGATTTACAATTGCTACACATTGTGAAGACAACAGCAATACAACAGGAATTGTTGAGGCAACTTTTAGCATTCCCCAACGTGGGCCCAAATTAATACTTCCGCAATATTATTTTGCACTGGATTCTCCCATTGAACTATCAATGCAAGGACCAGGAGTGATTCCAGCAGAGGAGGAGATGGCTATGCAAGGGTTAAGAGAGTTGGCACTTTAACATGTGAATCTTGATCACCTCTGTGCCCTGCTACTGAGTGGCACAATGAACAGAGAGCATGTGCAGCATGAACCACATGGGTTTTGACAGGGATCCGGGAAAGAGACAAGTCTTCTCCCCAGCTAAGATTTAAAAAAACATCAATCCCCAACTGTATCAAGCTTTGGTCCACATCATGTCTGTATAACTTATCAGTCATTAAAGGTTTGGCCAGTATTCTCCTATTACAGTTGTGCAATTTAATTTGCCCTCCCTGGTGTGCATTCAGATATGAGGTGATGAGTGCAGCATAAACGTCACAATACCCTTCATTTGGCTATGCCATATCTTTTGCACATTTCTTAGGCTGGCTCCACAGAATCCAGCCCTGGAAAACAAACACCACAAACATAAGTAACTATGTAAGCGGTTTAATTTCAGTAGGAACTGTTGGTGTTTCATATTACTCTGGGCCATGTAATAGGTGTCTAAGTATGGGTTTAGATGCCTAACTTTAGGCACCAGAGTTTGAAAGTGTTGGTGTAGGGCCTGTAAAAAACTATTAACAACATTTCTGTAACTGTTGTTTTTCAAGATGTGTTGGGCATGTCCATTCCAACGTAGGTGTGTGCGTGCCCTGATCACAGTTGCTGGAATTTTTTCCCTTAGTGGTATCTGTCGGGTCAGCTCCAGCATCCTCGGGTGCCGCGTGCTCATAGAACTGGTACAAGGGGCCCTACTGACCCCACACTCCCTCAGTTTCTTCTTACCAACTGACTCTGATAAGAGGGGACGGAAGGCGGGTCTTGGAATGGACGTGTGCAACACATCTCAAAGAACAACCGTTACAGAAAGGTTAGTAACCGTTTTTTCTTGTTCAAGTGCTTGCCTAAGTCCATTCCAATGTAGGTGACCCACAAGCAGTTGAACAGGAGGTAGGCTCAGTCAAGGACAAGCTGACTGCAAGACTGCGCAGCCAAAGTTGGCATCGTCTCTTGCCTGTTAAGTAATGGCATAGTGCACTGAGAATGTGTGCTCCAAGGACCAGATTGCTGCCCTGAAGATATCTTGAATAGAACTTACGCTAGAGAACAGCCAAAGAGGCCTGAGATCTTTGGGATGTGCAGCCAGGTTAATTGGAGGTAGGACTCCTAGGAGTTTATAACATGCACAGATACATGAGGTAATCCAAGATGAAATCCTCTGGGCAGAGATGGGGGAGTCTCTTCATTCTCTCAGCTATCTCTATGAGCAGCTGAGTTGATCTGCGGAATGGTTTGGTTCTTTGAATATAAAACGCCAGGACTCATCTAACAACTAAGGAGTGTAGGCGCTGTTCCTCCCTATTCACATGTGATTTAGGTAGAATACGGATAGAAAAAATTGCTTGGCTGCCGTGAAATTGTGAGACCACTTTCAGGAGGAACTTTGGATGCGGGCACAACTGTATGTTATCTTTGAAGATCATATACAGAGGTTCTGATGTGAGGGCTCAGATCTCCAAAATCCTCCTGGCCAAAGTGATGGCCACTAACAAGGCCACTTTCCAGGAAAGGTGCAACAGCAAGCACGTCATTAGCAGTTCAAAGGGTGGGCCTATAATCTTTGACAGGATGAGGTTAGGTCCCAGGGAGGGATCGGTTGCTTTACTTGAGGGTACACCCTCTCCAGGCCTTTGAGAAAATGGATTACCATTTCGTGCAAAAAGACCAATCTGTTGTCAGATTAGGATGGAATACTGAAATGGCCGCCAGACTGAAGGCCAGGCCTGGCTGCTTCAAGAGCAGAAAGTATTCCAAAATACGTTGCAATGAGGACTGTGCAGGTGGAACTCCGTGCTGGGAAGACTAGTGGAAGAACTGTTTCCACTTTGCCAGGTGAGTCACTCTGATGGAGGGTTTTCTATTGCCTAGTAGGATTCTACAGACCTGCTCCAAGCAAGCCTGCTCTTCCGAATTCAGCCAGGAGGGAGGGAAGCGGGGGTCTGCCAGAGCACTCTAACTGGGTCCATGATTGCCTCATTAAGGGGTAGAACCACTCTTGAGGGACCTGCTGCAGACAAAATGTCTAGTAAACTGTGTGTTGTCTCTTTGACCTCTTCGGCATGGGTATTCAAGTTTGAGGCTACCCGCTTTAATAAGTCCTGGTAGGCCAGTGGTGGGCAACCTGCGGCCCATCAGGGTAATCCGCTGGCGGGCCGCAAGACAGTTTGTTTACATTGACCGTCCACAGGCACAGATGCCCACAGCTCCCAGTGGCCACTGTTTGCCATTCACGGCCAATGGGAGCTGCAGGAAGCAGCAGCCAGCACGTCCCTGTAGCCTACGCCGCTTCCTGCAGCTCCCATTGGCCGGGAATGGCGAACTGCGGCCACTGGGAGCTGCGGGCGGCCGTGCCTTCAGACCGTCAATGTAAACACTGTCTTACGGCCCACCAGTGGATTACCCTGACGGGCCACAGGTTACCCACCACTGTGGTAGGCCTTGTGGTCATCTTCAGGTAAGGCACACCGGAAGCCACCACTGCCTCATCTAGGGAAGAGGAGGCAGTGGCTACGGCTGTTTGAGGGGCCTCCTCCCCTCCCCCCTCTGTCTCGACTGAGACCGCTGGGACCTCCTCCTCTTGAGGTTCAACACCAGGCTTGGCACCATTGGGGATCTCGCGGTATGGTACCAGAGGTACCCTACTTTCTGAGGCCACAGAATACAAATGCCTTGAAACAGTGCCCTGGCCCAGGGGAAACCCCAACAGGTTCCAAAAAGGCCACGGCCTCTGGGACCATGGGGACTGGCACCCATGCAGTGCATTTGGGGAAATATTGCAGAGTAGGATTGGTGAGGGGGGCAGTGCGGACGGTCCTGACGGTGGGGAGAGTAGGACTCCAATGAGGAAGATAAGCTGCAGCAGGGAGCCCAAGGTGGTGCCGACCCTCTCGGTGCGGGCGAACAGTGTCACAAAGAAGTCTGAGCCGAGGCTACCATGGGAGTTTTCCCCTAGAGAGTGGCCCGGGTGCCACACAAAAACTCGGGGATGGCCCTCTGCCGCTCATCGGTACTGGTGGTGCCAAGTCCTGAATCTCTGAGAACCCTGGGACCGGAAGAGTGAGGTGGTCTCTAGCAGCTGCAAATGCCTCTGAGGTTGATGCTACCACAACCTGATCGGTACACTGTCTCCTGGAGGATTGCTTTCCCATGCTCGAGTTAGCAGAACTCGAGGGGGTACCGAGGCTGACGGAGGTGGCTACTGCAGTGCTGGGGAGCGAAAGTGGCCCGACGCGGGTCTCGCTCTATCCCAATCCCCTTGCCTGCTTACTTTCAGCACCGGGAACGACTCTTCTCCTGGTGCTTATGGTGTTTCTTCTTAGGCACCAGGAAAGAGGATCAGTGCTGGGACTCTCAACTGGTGGGAGGAACACTCCACACCAAAGCTGAGCTGCTTGGTGCTTAGTCCAAGCACAGCTCCAACGCTGGTGTTAGGGCTGCCTCCGTGAGGAGGACCTTCAACCTCGTTTCCCGGTCTTTCTTAGTGCTGGGTTTGAAGTCCCTGCAGATCTGGCAATGGTCTTTCCTATGAGCTTCCCCTAAGCACTTGAGACAGCTCGAATGCACATTGCTCAAGGGCATCGACTTGCCACAGGAAGCGCAGGGCTTGAAGCCCGGTGACCAAGGTGTGCTCCGGCACCAGGGAACGGACCAGCCTTGCCAACTAAATATGGAGTTGTCCAAAACTAACGACTAAAACTACAACTAACTAACAAACTAAGTAAACTACAATAAATATATACACGGGAAAAGCAAAGGAAAACCACTGGGAGAAATTGCCTGAGCAATGAGGGAAGTTCCAGCAACCGTCACGGGTGCTAAGAAGGAACTGAAGAGGTCTTGTATAGCGATGTTATGAGTGCGCGGCACCAGAGCACCCTGGAGCTGACCCGAGGGATACCGCTAAGGGAAAAAACTCTGGCAACCGTGCTCGGGGCACGCACGCACCTACGTTGGAATGGACATGTGCAAGCACTCAAAGAAGAACAACAGGGCTTTGAAAACAGAAGCGTAGTGCTTCTGTTACCCCATACCTTTGGGCAGCTCAACAGCCATAGGGACTGAACCTGGGACTTCTCGATCTAAAAGCATGAGTCTTTTCTATCTCATCTAAGAGAACCAGGTCTCTTAGCCAAGCTTGCAGCAGGCCCATCAATATCTGTATGTGGCCCAGTCACCACTGGAGAGGGACAGAGTGTCACACTGAGTGGGTGTGGGTTACACCTGGCTATGTAAGCTGGAGCTGCATTAATGTCTGCTCCCATAACCTGAATCTCATTGCATACAAATATCTCCTCTACTCTCCAAGGACAATTCCAAGGTCTTTGCCTCTGGTGCTACTGCCACTTGCTGCATAGACAAAGGGACTTATAAAACTATTTCACTACATTCTAGCAGGTCCCATGCAGCTATACTTACTCAATTTCTGCCCTGGCAGGTGTTGGGTGCAGATTTCTGTAGATCCGAGCACTTTGCCTCTCCCTTTACTGTCATTATCCCCAACAAAATACCTGTTAAAACATCCACAAACTGCCCTGCCCACCTCAGCACTTTGAATCTGAGCTGTCCCTTTAACCCAACCACATTGGTTGGGGAACATTTGTTTGGGGTAAATGACTTTTTACCAATGTAGCCCTCATGCACTTGTCCCTACAGCCCTGTAGAGATGTCTCAGTCTGCGCTGGTTGTAAACATCCCATGGAGTCACCATCAGGCACTCCTGACAGAGTTTGCTTAATGAAGGACCTATATGGGGTTGGGTCTTGTGTGTTAGGTACAGTGCAGGGCCAATCCAGTGTCTTTAAGAAGGCACTAAATAAACGGGGAACTGTAGAGAGAGTCCTTCCAGACTGACCCAT
The DNA here is from genome assembly GCA_003942145.1 of Platysternon megacephalum. Taxonomy (NCBI): domain Eukaryota; kingdom Metazoa; phylum Chordata; order Testudines; family Platysternidae; genus Platysternon; species Platysternon megacephalum. The sequence continues at coordinate 1,651,482 of QXTE01000135.1, forward strand.
CTTTTTCAGGGCGCTCTCATGAGAAATACCCCTAGTTTCTGGCAGATACTGATGAGAATAAAGTTGGATGCAGTATCACCCAGAAAAGAGAAAGTTTCCTTTGCACTACGAGGCAGCCTGTTTTCTTTCCCAAGCAGCAGACATTCCGCTGGCCCAAATTATGGTATATCCCCCTTTATGATCTATGTGCAGTAGATCTGGTATTAACATATTGGTCTACTTTGGCTTTGGCTACAGCAATGGGGTTTCTGAACCCTAGCCAAACTTTAAGATCATCTTGTCAAACCTTTAAGAGCTACCAAAACATGCATCAGCAAAATCATTGAAAGCGACAGCAATACCCCTACAACTGCCTATGCACACACTCACAGCTTTCCTCACAGAAGTGGCCCAATTGATTTCAGGGGGATAGTTCAACGGCTGATAACTAAGGGTTTTGCAAATACTTATACACATGCTTAACTATTACATCATTTTTATTCTATACAGCACCTTGTGAAATTTCACTTAAGTTCAATGAGCTGGTTAACTATATTGTGCAATGAATGTTTCTCAAGGATATTCACAGTTCTTCTATTAAGTTTTATGTTGCTATTTTTGATAAGTGAGGGAAAAGATAATGAGGTGCTACAGGGAAAAGCCAGAACCTAGTTTAATATTTTAGAAATAGCTTGATGCTTTATAGATACTATGAAGTAATGCTTTGGGGTGCTTTCCCCTTGGTCTCTTGTGTGTCCTTTTCAGCCATGCAGCTTGATGTGTCTACCATCTTGGTATTATCCAATCCCTTCTTAATCTAGCTGTCTGATTAATCATTTCAACCCTACGTAGAATTAAGCAAACAGAACTGATGCAAATGAATTTCTCCTGAAATAGAGTGCATCTCATGTATCCATCTATGAAATTAATGCTATTGATGCCACAAACAAGCCAGCATATGACAAAGAATGAATGCAAGCAACAACACTGAGCACGCTGGTGAGATGCAGTTATACAAACACACCTGACCCAAGAATGCAACTGAACCAAAAGTCACTGTATTCATCTCTTTACAAACAAAACCTCCTTGGAACAGGACTATTCCCCCATTGTAATAACTGGGGCCTTACAGGGAGGTTCATATCCACTAACAGGATGTGTAGAAAATAATCACATGAAAGCAGAATGGACCTGATTCTTTTAAGGTTTTCCACACATTTTAAGACTAGAAGGGACCCTTAATCTGACCTCCTGCATAACACAGGTCAGAGAATTTCACCAAGTATTCCTGCATCAGGCCCATAATTTCTAGACAAGCTAGAACATCTCTTTAGAAAGACATCCAATGTTTATCTAAAGTCTTTAAGTGACAGTGTATCTACCACAAGCGCTAGGTAAATTGTTCCAATGGTGAATTACACTAGCTGTTTAAAAAAAAAAAAAAAAGGTCTTGTTTCTACTCTAAATTTGTCTAGCTTCAGCTTCCAACTATTGGGTCTTGTTACACCTTTGTCTGCTAGATTAAAGAGCACTTTCTTCTCCCTATGTAGCTACTTAGAGACTATGTCACCTTTATTATTGCTGCTTTCACTTCCTTTCTTAACCAGGATGATTTGGATTTCCTAAAACCAACAAAGCCTACTTTTGCGATAGCAAAGTTGTGGCGTTTGGGGGCATCTGATCAGTTTTCTTAAACTTCCATTTTTGTTTTGTTTAGATGTTCTTCCCGATCAGTTTTGCTCATAAGTGGTGCCAGATGCAAAGATCCCACTTGTACCATTGAAACCAACGCAACCGCAATCTGCTGAGCAACTTGACAGACTAGGATTGTGACATTACACTCCATATTCTTTATGAAAATATGCTGATGACATGGCTATGACATCACATGTACTTTATGCAAGATGGCTCATGTAAGATATCATGGGAAAAGTTATGATTTACTGAATGTGGCTATCCAATTTGTATGTGTAATACCACTCGTCAGTGGGCAGGATTGAACTGGGGACCTCTGGAGCTTAGTGCATGAGCTTCTACCGCATGAACTAAAAGCCAACTGGCTGTTAGCTAAGGCTGTGGAGCAGACTCATTTTATATCTCTCTCTAAGTGGTCTCAGTACCACCAGATGGGACAGAGCACCATACCCAGAAGGTGTGTGGATTACATATGCATGTATCATTTCTGTATCTAAAGTTAGGAATATGGACTATGTAACAATTACAACTGGGTGTGTACTGGGAAGACACCCACCAGACGACAGGCCATCAGATTTGATGGGCCATTAGGAAGGAACAAGACTATGAAGATACTAATCTCTCCCCATCCTGGGAGGCGTCCAGGGACGTAACTGTGACACTACTAGGTCAGGTGTTCGTGTCACCTGATACTAAACATTACCTGGGACTTCTTGTAACTTTCCACTAAAAGGAAAGGGGGGGGGGGAAGTCCGGTTTGGGAAACAAAGGATTCCCGTCTTATGTAAACCTTATTTAAGGGTGAGGAGGAAGAAAAAGGGGACTCCACTCCATGGCCGGTCTGCCCAAGAAGAAAGACTGCTAAAGACACCTGAAGGGCAGGCAAGGGGGGAGTGCAGACTGAGCCAGGGGTCCAGTCTGAAAAGAAATATAACTGGACCTCTAAGCTACAGAAACTTTGTAACCTGCCTAAAATAACATTTAGGGTAAGAAATTGCATTTTGTAACCAGTTTCTTAAGTATATTAAGATTTAGCTTGCGTATTTTGTTTTATTTGCTCAGTAATCTGCTTTGTTCTGTCTGTTATCTCTTATATTCACTTAAAAGTCACCTTTTGTAGTTAATAAACTTATTTCTTGTTTAAAATATAACCCAGTTTGTGCAATGTATAATGTGGGGGAGGGGGGTAAGAGGCTGTGCACATCTTCTTCCACACTGAGGGAGGAACTGGATTTCATAATATCCCTTTGGGTCTGCACTCCAAGGGAGGTGGACACCTGAGAGCTGGGGCAAGTCCCTTAAACCGAGTCTTCCCAGAGCTGATCTCAGTGTCTGTGTTGTTCTGCAGTTGGGTGTGGCCCTGCCTGTGTGTGTGCTGGAGGAGGCTTAATAGCCTGGCTCACAAGATAGGTAAAAAGGGGGCCCAGGCTGGCAGAACAGGCGGGCTGGCTCAGTGGTATCTCAGCACATCAAGTGGCCTCCTAAGGGGGGCAACCCATCACAAGGATCAACATGCAAAAGTTGAATGATGCACCATGCAAATAATTAACAAGAATAGAACAACATCAGAATGACCATATGAGTCAGACCAATGGTCCATCTCGCCCAGTATCCTATCTCTGACAGTGACCAGTGCCAAATGTTACCGGCAACTGGAAATTTAGGGACACGAGAGCACAGGGTTGCACCCCTAACCATCCTGACTAGAAGCTATTGATGGATCTATCCTACATGAAATTATCTAATTCTGGTTGGAATCCATTTATGCATATAACAACATACTTATTTTATTATATACATGGAAGTAGGCAAAACTTACATTGACTTCCATGGGAGATTTGCCTAACAGAAACACAGGATTTGATCCTCAGCTGATTTCCACACAGCAACGTTTTAAGAGTTGGTGTCAGCCTGTTAAAATAGTACAAGAGGTGCAGCCTCTAAATTCACTCTGCAAACTCCTGGCAGCTAAGGATAAGGTCATTACTGAAGTTTATGCTGCCAGTGTACCAACACTGCATTTTCTCTTCTCCATCTCCCCTTTCTCCACTTAGAGAAAATGTAACTCTTGACATTGAATGTACAAGTGATTTCGCCCTACCCAATAACTGAGAGGACAGAAGTACAGTTGAAAAATAAAGACTGCTTTGTGATTTTCAAAATAGTTTCAGAATGATGCACCATACATATAAAATTGCTAAAGCATTTCACACTCCCGAGTGAAGATTCAATCTCATCCAAATGATACTTGTAACTTTAAAACAACCCTGATTCCAGACTTGTTAAAGCACTCAGAGATTAAATATTTCAGACAGGAAAGCTCCACTTGATTTTCTCTTCATCTCAAACAAGCAACAAGGAACAAAATGAAGTAGAAGTCAAATATCCTGATATGACACCATATTTTTCTCTGTCTCTCTCTTATACACCTCTACCTCGATATAACGCTGTCCTCAGGAGCCAAAAAATCTTACCGCGTTATAGGTGCAACCGCGTTATATCCAACTTGCTTTGATCCGCCGGAGTGCGCAGCCCCCACCCCCACCCCCCCGGAGCGCTGCTTTACCGCGTTATATCAGAATTCGTGTTATATCAGGTTGAGTTATATTGGGCGGGGTAGAAGTGTGTGTGTATATATATACACACACACACACACACACACACAGTAACTCCCCACTTAACATCCTCTCGCTTAACATTGTTTCGATCTTATCTCCCTGCTCAATTACAGAACATGCTCCATTTAAAGTTGTGCAATGCTTCGCTATAACGTCGTTTGGCTGTCTGNTGCCGGAGTGCGCAGCCCCCTCCCCCCTCCCCCCGGAGCACTGCTTTACCGCGTTATATCAGAATTCGTGTTATATCAGGTTGAGTTATATCGGGCGGGGTAGAGGTGTGTGTGTGTGTGTATATATATATATATACACACACAGAGTAACTCCCCACTTAACATCCTCTCGCTTAACATTGTTTCGATCTTATGTCCCTGCTCAATTATAGAACATGCTCCATTTAAAGTTGTGCAATGCTTCGCTATAACGTCGTTTGGCTGTCTGCTTTGTCCATAGCTGGCAGCCCCCCTATCAGCTCCCTTATGCCCCCCACACAGCACCTCCTGCCTGCCGGCAGACCCCGCCGATCAGCGCCTTCTCCAGCCCTAATCCCCCTTCTCCCCCCGCTCCTGCCCGCGGCAATCAGCTGGCTTGTGGCGTTCAGGAGGGAGGGGGGAGGAGCGAGGACTCGACGCGCAGGCTCCCCCTACCTCCCCTGCCTCCTGAACGCTGCAAACCAGCTGACTGTCGTGGGCAGGAGGCAGAGGAGGGAGGGGGCTTGCCTGGGCCAAGTCCTCACTCCTCCCCCCTCCCTCCTGCCCCCTGAACATCGCAAGCCAGCTGATTGCCGCAGGCAGGAGTAAAGGGGTGGGAGTGCAGAGTAAAGGGGGGGAGACGAGGTGGGTTAAGGGTGGGCACTTGGGGGAAGGGGGGGCGTGGGCAGGCCGAGGGTTGAGCCCCCCCGCCCCTGGTGCTTGCAGAGTAGAGGAAGCTGCCGCTGCTGCTGCACAACATGCTTCTCCTAGCCTACAGCACCTTCAGCCTCCTTGCCTGCCTCACTGTCTCCAGTGCCAGTGGTATGTGCCTGTGTGAGGTAAGGCGGGGGTACCTCCCAACTATAGTACTATTCTGTACTGTATGGCAAAAAAAAATTTCCCTGGAACCTAATCCCCCCATTTACATTCATTCTTATGGTTGAGATTGGATTCGCTTAACATCGTTTCACTTAGAGTCGCATTTTTCAGGAACATAACTACAACGTTAAATGAGGAGTTACTGTATATATACACACACATACATACATATATACACACACACAATAATTCTCAGCTCCAAGAACCATCAAACATCATTGTTAATTACAAATGCTATAGTTAATTTATGGAATTATTTTAGCCGCACATGCAGGCATACTGAAGTCTTTTGAGTAAAGATTTCACCTTTCATCCACATATGGAAATAAGCTGTATTTATTATTGTGCTTGCTTAGTAACAAACACCAGGCATTAAGCTTGAGAAACAGTTTTAGTGATTATCCAACCAAGATCTCCTTCCCCATCTTCACATATTTCTGCACTACTGCAAAAATTCACTTTTTAGACTGACATTCTCCAGCCCTAATCTCTGGCCAAAAGGTAATTTTTGTTTTGTTTTGTTTTTTTGTTCTTGTTGTTTTAGCAAAATCTCTTTAGCCATGTTGGAATTCTGAAAGGGTGTGGTTAACCCCTCAGTGACCCTGAATATATTACCTTCAACAGCCACAACGGGAGACAGAGCCTGATGCTCCCTTTTAGGTACCTGATCCTGCAACCCTACCACTATCTTCAGCCCGCACTTCAGTATTTGCAGGATCAGGGCTCAAGTATATTAGTAACATTATGCATGTGAGTAGTCCAATTCAAATCAACCGGATCACTGGCTTGCAGGATCGGGGCCTCAGTGAGTAATATCACAGGATTGGGAGCAAAAGGACAAATGTGTACTACGGAGCATAATCCCTCTCCCTCATCCACTCACAGATCTTCATATTTTGGCAGTTCCATGCCACCACATGGCCTAATAAAGCAAAGGTAAGATTTTTGGCCCAGATCCTAAAAAGGACCCAAATACCACTCATTTTGATGAGACAAGTTGGATGAGATAGTATCTTTTATTGGCTCCACTTCTGTTGGTGAGAGCTCTATGTAGCTCAAAAGCTTGTCTCCTTCACCAACAGAAATGGGTCCAATAGAAGATATTACCTCACCCACCGTTTTTCCTCTAATATCCTGGGACTAACATAGCTACAACAACACTGCAAACATTGATTTCAATGGGAGTCAGGCACCTAAATAGTTCTGATGATCTAGGCCTTTGTCTGCATTCTTAGTATTAAGCATTGCACTGATCTGCAAAATCAGTCCACTTTTGTGGCATGCATTTCATCTCCAAGTTGTGTGGATGGCCTCGCGTTCCGTTACGATGCTGCATGAAGGAAGCTATGTAATGGCACTAAGGAGAGAAGCAGGGAAGCTGAAGCATCCCCCTGACTGTGAGTAGAGTATCAATCTTTCCAGATACCAGAAACAGAAAACAAGACAAAGCAAAGTAAGAGGCCTCCCTAAATAAAGTGATTTATGAACTGGTAAAACCCAAGAAGTCAATCACTAGGTAATGAAGTAAAAAAGCAGGTGTGACAGAACACTTGGTTGATAGCAATTACTCTGACATGTCTGGATTGAAAAGATTCAGCTCATTTACACAGAAGTTCTGCACTTCTGATAACTACTGATTGATGTGCAAGGTTCACGTGCATTTTAGTGCAGAGGTTTGACTTGTTTTTTCTCTTTAATATACCAATTGTCACCACAAGTCATGGTGCCTCTGCATGAATAAATTCTTTTTCTTCTTCTATCAGGCTCAGGTTTCCACCAGCATATTAAATATCTATCTGTTCCTGTTTGTTTCTATTACGGAACTGCAGTCCTTGTAGGCCTACATGATTAGTTTAGTCAACCCGGTGCCAATAATGAGACACAATGCACTTTAGGGTCATCTTAATATTAGAAAGATCTCCTGTGTTCCACGAAATCATTCTAGCATACAAGTATATCTGTGATTGAGTTTGAATGAGAGAAGATCTAAAGCCTGGAAATTGACATATCCCCAGCTTCTGAACGTGCTCATTTGGTCATCTTTTCCTTTTTCTTTGACAGCTGTAATATCTGCAATTAAAAGCCGAATCAGCGGGGGCTGTTTTAAGAACAAAGAAGGTATTGCAGTTCAGTGAAGCTCTGCAAGATCCAGAGGGATACGCTAGAATCAGCATTCCAGTTCATTAATTTGTTCATTCTAACAGCATTTTGCAACTGTACATACACAATATAGTATCATTCGCTACTGAAACACAGCCAACTCTAGGGTTGAAAGTGACAGCCATCATGCACCAATAATACTACAGAACAATCCTTATGAGCGGAACTGAACAATATCCTCTATAAACTTAAACTACAAGGTGAATGAATTTTAGGGGGATAGAATAATTGTTCCACTGGAATTTGACCAAAAAAAACCTGAATGTTTAATACCCTCCGCACTTCCATGAAGCATCATGGGAACTCTTCTTTAATGACTACACATGATCAGGAATTTGGTTTTTTTTTTTTTAGAAAAATTCAAAGTCTGGATCTGTAACAGAAACGTAAGAGGATCCTGATTGCAAATTCCTAATGAATCTTAAAGTGGCTCTTGGAAGAATACTTATTTGCACACATGGGGGCATGTGGGGGGAAATAAAGGAGTTCCAAAAATGCTGGGCACCTGCAGATTGAGCCTTAGGTGTGTCTAATGGGTAAATACTAATCAGAATTATGGCCTTAATCTGTTTCTCAATTACCTCATCTCTTAAATGGGGATAGTTATACTTACTCACCATGGTGCTGCTAAATTACTTTATGACCATTGGGTGCGAGGCACTACTGCAGTATTGGAAACTGCAAGGATTACAAAAGTATGAGTGAGGACCCAAAAATCATGAGACTGGCATAGAAATCTTGAGGGTTGTTGTTGGGTTTTTTTAAAGTAATCTGGGGTTCTTTTTATTTGCCTTCTGATTCACATTTTTCAAGCTTTTTCTCTACAAACACTTAATTCCTCCCATCCCCAACTTAAATCATAACACTTCAGGGTTTTCAGAAAACCCAACAAATTGTGAAACTTGAGATAAATAGTGCCATCATAAGTGAAAATAATTAGAAGTCTGATCACACTGCTAATGTTTCCTGTTTGGTGCAGTATTCCTGCATTTAGGCAACATCGAGCTATGGTAGAAACACTACAGAGGGAAAGATGTGTGTTCTGAGAGAACTGACTACAAAAAAAGATCGGGCATGTTATCTCTGTGTGTGAACATGTGCAATGGATGCAAGTTTTTTTTGTTTTGTTTTTGTTTTTTTTAAAGACACAGATTCTACGGCCAGAAGGGCCCATTGTGATCATCTGTATTCTGACTTCCTATATAGCACCGGCCATACAAATTCCCCAAAATAATTCCTTGTAGCGTTTTATTTATTTAATGTTAATTGTACTGCAGTAGGTTCAGCTCTGGCGGCTACAGTCTCAAGTTCAACAAAGTTATCTCTGTTTGTTCTGGATCTAGAGTCCACAGGATGTGGAAAAAGCTAATGTACTCAATGCTTTTTTTGCCTCTGTCTTCATGAACAAGGTCCGCTCTCAGACTACTGCACTGGGCAGCACAGTATGGGGAGGAGGTGACCAGCCCTCTGTGGAGAAAGAAGTTGTTCAGGACTATTTAGAAAAGCTGGACGAGCACAAGTCCATGGGGCTGGATGCGCTGCATCCGAGGGTGCTAAAGGAGTTGGCGGATGTGATTGCAGAGCCATTGGCCATTATCTTTGAAAACTCATGGCGATCAGGGGAAGTCCCGGATGACTGGAAAAAGGCTAATGTAGTGCCCATCTTTAAAAAAGGGAAGAAGGAGGATCCAAGGAACTACAGGCCAGTCAGCCTCACCTCAGTCCCTGGAAAAATCATGAAGTAGGTCCTCAAGGAATCAATTTTGAAGCACTTAGAGAAGAGGAAAGTGATCAGGAACAGTCAGCATGGATTCACCAAGGGCAAGTCATGTCTGACTAACCTAACTGCCTTCTATGATGAGATAACTGGCTCTGTGGATGAGGGGAAAGCAGTGGACGTGTTATTCCTTGACTTTAGCAAAGCTTTTGATACGGTCTCCCACAGTATTCTTGCCAGCACGTTAAAGAAGTATGGGCTGGATAAATGGACTATAAGGTAGATAGAAAGCTGGCTAGATCATCGGGCTCAACGGGTAGTGATCAATGGCTCCATGTCTAGTTGGCAGCGGGTATCAAGCGGAATACCCCAAGGGTCGGTTCTGGGGCCGGTTTTGTTCAATATCTTCATTAATGATCTGGAGGATGGCATGGACTGCACCCTCAGCAAGTTTGCAGATGACCCTAAACTGGGAGGAGTGGTAAATACGCTGGAGGGTAGGGATAGGATACAGAGGGACCTAGACAAATTAGAGGATTGGGCCAAAAGTAATCTGATGAGGTTCAACAAGCACAAGTGCAGAGTCCTGCACTTAGGACGGAAGAATCCCATGCACTGCTACAGACTAGGGACCGAGTGGCTAGGCAGCAGTTCTGCAGAAAAGGACCTAGGGGTTACAGTGTATGATATGAGTCAACAGTGTGCCCTTGTTGCCAAGAAGGCTAACAGCATTTTGGGCTGTATAAGTAGGGGCATTGCCAGCAGACCGAGGGACATGATCATTCCCCTCTATTCGGCATTGGTGAGGCCTCATCTGGAGTACTGTGTCCAGTTTTGGGCCCCACACTACAAGGAAGATGTGGAAAAATTGGAAAGAGTCCAGCAGAGGGCAACAAAAATGATTAGGGGGCTGGAGCACATTACTTATGAGGAGAGGCTGAGGGAACTGGGATTATTTAGTCTGCAGAAGAGAAGAATGAGAGGGATTTGATAGCTGCTTTCAACTACCTGAAAGGGGGTTCCAAAGAGGATGGATCTAGACTGTTCTCAGTGGTACCAGATGACAGAACAAGGAGTAATGGTCTCAAGTTGCAGTGGGGGAGGTTTACGTTGGATATTAGGAAAAACTTTTGTACTAGGAGGGTGGTGAAGCACTGGAATGGGTTACCTAGGGAGGTGGTGGAATCTCCTTCCTTAGAGGTTTTTAAGGTCAGGCTTGACAAAGCCCTGGCTGGGATGATTTAGTTGGGGATTAGTCCTGCTTTGAGCAGGGAGTTGGACTAGATGACCTCCTGAGGTCCTTTCCAACCCTGATATTCTATGGTTCTATGAACACATGAAACACAGGCAAATAACACAATTACAAGAGCATCCATCTTTTAGCAGTTTTATTAAGGTTACCAACAAAGCTATAAATGTCACAGCATCTACAATTCCTAAAGATAAGTACCATGTACCAGTTATACCTACAGACATCCTCACATCCTCCTAGATGGTGTTAGAGTGTGTTGGCCCTCTCATGGATTGATCAGCAATACGGGAGTGGTACCTGCTGGAGTTTTCCATAGGAAGCTCAATTTTCCTGCTCTGGACACCCTTTTTTATATTGTGATTCTGTCTATACCTACATTCTGTGCATGTACATGAAAGTGTCAACCCTCTTTCTTATTGATCTGTGTCTCCTAGAAACACAAGGGACCCCGAATTCTATAGGCTGTGTAGGTTCTCGTGAACATTGACATACCACCTTTATCTTGTGGTTAAGGCACATGTTGGAGACAATATTTACTGTTACAGCATTTTATAATTTAAATGTAATCTTCGCGGCTATACTTTCCATTATTACCAGTTGGTACCTCTTTTCCCATAATCTTTCAGGTTACTTCTCGGTCATTGACTTATACCATCGTTTCTTGTCTCCAAGGCGCAAAATAGCTAAGCTAAAATCTTGCAGGCCTCAGCATACAGGTTCTTGTGTTTCAGCTTGTCTTACTTATGTCTACTACATGGTTTCTCTAAATACTGATCAATCTTATACTTTTATAATCCTACAAATTAACTCTAATTAACATACAATATATATGGTATAACATTGATTAATCATAACATCACACAATAAAGGGATAATAAAATCATTAGGTACATCCTAGAGCATAACATTCAGAAAAAACATCCAGTCTTGATTTAAAATTTGTCAGTGATGGAGAATCCACCACGACCCTTGGTACAGTAGAACCTCAGAGTTACAAACACCTCAGAAACGGAGGCTGTTCGTAACTCTGAAACATTCGTAACACTGAACAAAACGTTATGGTTGTTCTTTCAAAAGTTTACAATTGAACATTGACTTAATACAGCTTTGAAACTTTACTATGCAAAAGAAAAATACTGCTTTCCCTTTTAAAAAAAAATAGTTTACATTTAACACAGTACTGTACTGTATTTGCTTTTTTTTTTTTTTGGTCTCTGCTGCTGTCTGATTGTGTCCTTCCGGTTCCAAATGAGCTATGTGGTTGACTGGTCAGTTCAGAACTCAGGTGTTCGTACCTCTGAGGTTCTCCTGTATATTGTTCCAATGATCAATTACTCTCACTGTTAAGAATTTATGCCTGATTTCCAGTCTGAATTAGTCTACCTTAAACTTCCAGCCGTTGGATTGTGTTACACCTTTCTCTGCTAGATAAAAGTCCCCTTTCAACTCATCCTCACTGAACACTCCACTGAGAGAGAGAACCTTCCAACTTGTTAACCAATGAGTACACTAGTGTAAAATGGAACAGCTTCAAATGACTTCTCATTTTGCGTGGGAGAGGGGCGGGAGGGACGACGCTGCACTGAGTGACGACAATGCCTCCTTCCTCCCCCCCTTCCAGCTATCACTTAGTTATCTGAGTAGCACCTCACTTGCTAAAGTGTAAAGCCACTGCCACCGGATGTCAACATTTAAGGGGAGAGTCCACAGGTAAGAGGTGTGGAGAAATGCTACAGCCATTCTTATGTAAAAAGATGACTGCCCAGATAATTCCTTAGCTCTTAGGAAAACAATGTGCATGAGTTCTCTCACTGCTGACATTTTAGTCATTTCAACAAATGTGCTCCCCCATCATTAAGAAAAGGCTATTTCTGCCAACAAAGTTTCACAGTTTGAGTCATCTATTACGCATCGCCTGCTATAGCCATTAGCACTCTTCAAGGAAGCTTGTTGAAAATAGCAATGCACCTGGGGAATGTCTTCAGTAGAGCCGGTTGGAAAATTTCCAGTTTTCAAAGCTATACTGGTTTTGACAAGGTTTTCATTGGAAATGGAATAGGGGAAGGAGAAAGAGAGCAGTTTTCTATAGATGGGTGGTAAGGGACACTTGAACCTGGGTCTTCCACCCTCCAGACCAGTACCCTACCACTAGGCCACGGACCCACTTATATGTCCATTGTTCATTCCAACATGAAATGTAAACAAATTCTGAAACCTCAGAATTGGACTGGAGTTGTCGCTCTCCAGCCAGTTCTTGTCTTCTCTACAGAGTTAGCCCAGCTGATTGGCACCCAGGTTAGCCTACTCAAGGCCTGCTCAAATTACTGCCTGCTCACTAGTGCTGTGCTCGCCCATGTGTGTCACTAGGACAGCTGGAGGCACTTCAGAGTGGAACATGGGTTTTTCCACCCAATAAATTTTGGGAGAAACCGTCTGTCCTTCTGGGCAGAAGGGTGGGGGAAAGGCACTGGACAAGATTAGCATTCGAGTGATTTAGCCTGCATCCTCACTGGAGGTTACCAGCCCAAAAGGAGGTTACCAGCCCAAGTGGAAGTGGCACTGGTTTCTAGCCCACACATCCCAGATGGCCAGCTAGCCTTGACAGAAAGCACCACTAAACTAAGGTGAGAGGTTTGTGTGTGGGGACAGGAGGGGAATTAGGAAATGCATAGGCTAAATCTGCAATGAAGACAAACCCTAGCTAGCTGCTCTAGCATTCCTTACTCCTGGGGGAATTGGCACAGAATTTATGTCATCCGCAGATTTCTTTGCTTCCCATCAGAAAAATTACTTCTGAGGGGAAGTAAAGGGAAGCCACAAAAGCGGTCACTTGCTCCTCCCCGGCAGCCTGGAGCAGACAGCAGAGACGTAAATCAGTGCGGGGTGCGGTGGCTGGGTGCGCTTGTATGAGGAGATGTCAATCGCTGCCGGGGGCGGGGTTGGGCAGGCGTATGAGCGAGTGAGCAAGAGAGACTCTGTCCCTCTGGCTCACTACTGCACCGTGCCCGGCATGGAGGAGCAGGGCTTTAGGAGGTAGGGATGAGGCAGGCGCTGTCCCCTCACACAGAGCATATGTAGCAGCCTGCCTATTTAGCTGTTCCCATTCTTGTTGGTGAATTGTTCTCATTCTTAGTGAATTCCCCCAGGAGCATAAAACAGGTGTAAAGGTTTTAAAGTTCCTTTACACTTCCAGAGGCTGGAAAGAAGCCGTACTGTAAATGACAGTGTGGCCTTGTAAATGCTTATCGTGCTGTAATTATTAGAATTGGTCTACATTTTCAGACTGAAAAATTTTCCTATCAAAATGTGCTCCATTACTACTGACCTTTCTGGAGATGGTCAGTAGCCAATATACATTGTGAGTTTGATTCCCCAGCCCTCGCTTGCTCTTCAGTTGCCTATAATGTAACACTGAGCATATGGCCGCCTATATTTGTTGACTAATAACGAGAAATAAAGGGTCAAACCTAGTTACATTACTATTAGACAAAGGGAGTTTGGGGATTTCCTCCAATACTACCTACTTCCATTCTCCATCCATTTGATTGTAGCTTAAATAAATTACCAAAATAATTGAAACTGGCATGATTATATTGCGTTATTTTGACAAACAAAATATGCAGAATTTTAAAGTAGTGTGTGCAGAATTTTTAATTTTTTGGTGCAGAATTCCCGCAGGAGTACTCTTCTGCTTTCTCTATATCAGCTGCTGCTATGATTGGCTTAATATCTGGACAGCCACAGCATTAACTCCGTTTCTCAATATTATACCCTGTTCTCATGTCTCAGGGCTCCTAAGAATTAGGAAGTCAGATTCCAGCCCTCACTTCTGTAGCAACAATAGTTCACCAACAGCAGCCCTCTCACTAAATGGCTTCCCTTGCAGTATAATAAAGAAGAGCTTTCAAAGAGGCAAGGGCAAATCACTCCTTAACATGCAATATCGGAAAATTACAGAGCAAGAGAGCTCATCTAAACGTACAAGGAAGTCCACCTCAAACAGATATCTTCATAAGATAAATCTAAAAGGATGTCAGAAAACTGGCTAGATGGTCGGGCTCAACGGGTAGTGATCAATGGTTCCTTGTCTAGTTGGCAGCCGGTATCAAGTGGAGTGCCCCAAGGGTCGGTGCTGGGGCCGGTTTTATTCAATATCTTCATTAACGATCTGGAAGATGGTGTGGACTGCACCCTTAGCAAGTTTGCAGATGACACTAAACTGGGAGGAGTGGTTGATACGCTGGAGGGTAGGGATAGGATACAGAGGGACCTAGACAAATTAGAGGATTGGGCCAAAAGAAATATGATGAGGTTCAACAAGGACAAGTGCAGAGTCCTGCATTTAGGACGAAAGAATCCCATGCACTGCTATAGACTAGGGACCGAATGGCTGGGCAGCAGTTCTGCAGAAAAGGACCTAGGGGTTACGGTGGACGAAAAGCTGAATATGAGTCAACAGTGTGCCCTTGTTGCCAAGAAGGCTAATGGCATTTTGGGTTGTATAAGTAGGGGCATTTCCAGCAGATCGAGGGATGTGATCATTCCCCTCTACTCAGCACTGGTGAGGCCTCATTTGGAGTACTGTGTCCAGTTTTGGGCCCCACACTACAAGAAGGATGTGGATAAATTGGAGAGAGTCCAGCGGAGGGCAACAAAAATGATTAGGGGGCTGGAGCACATGACTTACGAGGAGAGGCTGAGGGAACTGGGATTGTTTAGTCTGCAGAAGAGAAGAATGAGGGGCGATTTGATAGCTGCTTTCAACTACCTGAAAGGGGGTTCCAAAGAGGATGGATCTAGACTGTTCTCAGTGATAGAAGATGACAGAACAAGGAGTAATGGTCTCAAGTTGCAGAGGGGGAGGTTTAGGTTGGACATTAGGAAAAACTTTTTCACTAGTAGGGTGGTGAAGAACTGGAATGGGTTACCTAGGGAGGTAGTGGAATCTCCTTCCTTAGAGGTTTTTAAAGTCAGGCTTGACAAAGCCCTGGCTGGGCTGATTTAGTTGGGTTTGGTCCTGCTTTGAGCAGGGGGTTGGACTAGATGACCTCCTGAGGTCCCTTCCAACCCTGAGATTCTATGATTCTATGATTCTATGATTCAGAAGAACATTAGCAACAATGGGAAGTTATTCAAAGTTTCCTTAGAGTAGACAAGGCCAAACACACTAGGCTGCCATGTTCCATGTGCCGACCCACTACCTCCTCAATTTCCATTTTGTTGCTGCTCTTATGGGCAGACACAGATGTAGTGTTTGGGGAACAGTGTGCACATGAGGAAGTGATATCATTATGCTAGAGTACGAGACAGGAAGTGCAAGAGACCAAACACAGCAAGCGACAATCCACAAAGTAAACAAGCTGAAAAAATACAAAACAATATTATTTTCACTAACTTCTTACAGTTTTAATAATCTTGTGTGTTACTTTTAACTATAGGAGCTGCAAAATGTTCAGACAAATATGATTATCTAGTTAATGGATGCTAAATGGATGCTGCATGGACATTCTGCTTCAGAGACCCATAATGCTGTCCAGAGGCAGAGAAGGTGGGGATCATAAAATCAAATTGAGTATGTTTTATTTAATAAGTGATAATATGTAGCACTTGCAAAGTGCTTTACACTTTTAAAATGCGGAATAAATATTCAGAAGTGTATTACAGCCCCACACAGGGTAATTACATGGTTAACTCTCTTGAATGTGTTCTGTAATGAGCATTTAGGAACAAGTTTTGCCACTGAATACAATAGATGACCTCCCTGCATCTCATTTACATTTTAATTATGTGTGACAAAAGCACTGAGTCACAAAGTATAATTTTGTTTCTAATCCTTGCTTTATGTTGATTCCACACTCGGCAATATTCAATGGTAAGAAAATCTCAAGGCTTTCGTCAATGGGGAAAAAAGTTGCAGAATAGCTTATAACAAACTATGAACTTAAAGTATTACTTCATTTTTCTTCTCTTGAGTCTAGCAGTGCATGACAAAAAAAAAATGAAGTCTCTGGAACATTTCCACAATGAGAATATGTAAATAAATTACCGACTTATGTTGATTGATGAGAGTTATTTTGGTTGAAAACAATGCAAGTCACCCTCACTTTACAAAACAATATATATCAATAAAATGAGTCAGACATGCTAAAGAAAATATTTGTTGTAGCCTTATGCTATTTTTACAGAGCCTTCAATTACAGTTTTTAGAGAAAGTGTGCCAATTTCATGCACCTATTACCGACTGTTAAAATGAGACACAATTCTCCTCAAATAGTAAAGCATCTCTTAATATACTAGTTAAAAATACACACAGGAAGATTATGGAGAACACATCATCATCCTTCAAGATTCCAGCTACAAGTGGTGAAAAAACTGAAGGCACTCAGAGAACTTTACAGAAATAGCTTTCTATCAAAAAAAATAAATACTTCACAGCATCCAGTGTCTCAGTTTCTCCCAGCGTGTTTTTCAGAATCTATACATACTTGCATAAGGGAGAAAAATATAACCCAGTTCAAACAAAGCATTGCTGCAGGTAAACTCATGTTTTCGAACCAAAGTTTAAAAATGCCTAACAGTATCATCCAAAAAGCGTCAAGCTCTATTCCAGCCTCTATATGCTGCTCAGGCAGCATACAGGGGATGTAAAGAGGTTGCAGGAGGCTAGGGGATAATTATCCTGCCACAGGAGCAGAACAAGCCTCAGCACAGAGGGCCTGCCTAGGAGTGGCAGGAGGCATACATCTCAAGGTATTCAGCACTACCGGGACTCGGAGCTGCAGAGAAACCAACAGGCAGCCCTGAGGCTGCTCTGCTTTATGTTGAGGGGTCTTTTCAGCCTCCCCAACAGCCAAGAGTCCAGAGGTACAACGTTGGTGAAGTCTTTTGTACTGTGTCTTATGCAGGAAAATTATGAACGTCTGAAAATGTATCAATGTTTGGAATCATCTACAATCATGATACCAAGGGGACATCAAGGATCTGGATGGCACACAAATGTCACTGGACACTTGAGACACATAGGCCAACAGTTTTCAAACTTAGGTACCTAACTTTTGTCATCCAAGTCCATAGACAGGCCGCCTAAATAACAGTGGCCTGAATTTTTCAGAAGTGCTGAGCCCCTGCAACACATGCACTGAAGTCAATGGGAGCTCCAAGTACTGGGCACCTCTGGACAAAAAAAACCATCAAGCCACTTTTATTTAGGTGCCTTTGGGCACACAGCTTTGAAAATATTGGCTTAAATGTTTAATAGCAAAAATATCCTCTAGATATCAAAATATACACCAAATCCACACATGTACACAAAAATCTGTGTGGGGCATGTTTGTTTTTTAAGACCCAGACATACCAAACTCCACGTGACAAATACTCAGTGCACACTAAATACAGAATAACATATATTGCAGGGATCGAAACGTTTACCAGACATCTATGAGCTGGAGGACTTGACCTACTAGTCAAAAATCAATGCGACAGGGGAGGGATAGCTCAGTGGAGGGGAGGGATAGCTCAGTGGTTTGAGCATTGGCCTGCTAAACCCAGCGTTGTGAGTTCAATCCTTGAGGGGGCCACTTAGGGATCTGGGGCAAAATTGGTCCTGCTAGTGAAGGCAGGGGGCTGGACTCGATGACCCTTCGGGGTCCCTTCCAGCTCTATGAGATAGGTATCTCTCCATTTATTATTATATTTAAGTTAGGGTACTCCACCACCAGGGTCAACAGGTAATGCCCTACTAGACAAGCTCTCTCCTAGCCACAGTCCCAGCTACTAGGAAAGGAAGGTTCTGGGATTTCTACCGAGGAGTTGGCCCTGGGCTCTAGCTCTATCTGACGGCTCAATCTTCTGTATCATCCTCAACAAATGAAACCTCACACCCCTCCTACCACACAATATTCCCATTTGCTGGAAGAAGCTCTCTCCTTCTCTCTCCATTCTCCTTCCAGAGCTTCCTTGGGAGAGTGAAGTCTCAACCACTCACCCTCTCCCTCAGCCTCCACTATTGGGTGCTTCTGTGTGAATATCTCTAGTATCTGCTGCTGCTGCTCAGATCTTCTCAAAAACTGTAGCTGCATGAAACGGACATGGTGGTTGTCGCTTTAATCATCTAGAGCAGGGTTCTGAACACTAGCAGTGAAACAAACCGTATCGCAGGTATTTACAATCTGTAGCTGCTGGGCAGAGCTATGAGCACACAAAAGGTACTGGAGCTCTCTGCATCAGATGACAGTACAGTATTAATATTACCGTAGACGTAGAGCCCATGAGCCCTAGTCATGGACCAAGACCCCTATGTGCTAGGTGCTGCACAAACACAGAACAAAAAGATGGCCCTTGCCCCCAAAGAGAGCTTTCTGAATTAATGTAATAGATTGCAAGTTCTCTACAAGCACAAGAGCTAGGAAATCAGTATTTTTTTTAAGTGTAAGCTAAAATTCTGCAAAAATTGACAGCTTAGCCCTCCCTCCCCCCTCTCTCACACAACGAGAGAGAGAAGGCTCCTAATTACAGATGGGGAGTAGATTTTCAAACCTTGATATGTTGACATTATAACTCTAAACCATGTACCCCATTAGAATATTCCCATATCATGTGTAAGATAAAAAAAAATTGTAATGGGATTATTATCCAGATCCAATTAATGGTGGGAGTAATAAATACTCTGAGACCTGCACCACTTTATGCTAGAGTCTTACTGAGTCTACGTGACACTACCAAAGATCATAAGAAACGACTTGAGCAAGCTTTCCTCATGGCAAAGAAATTAATTTTAATGAGATGGAAATCATCATATGCACCACAAATTAGCAAACAGAGTGTGGGGCTAAATTAACTCACTGTAATGGAAAGGATATTTTACAAAATACCAGATAACTTAAACTTGCAATAATATCTGAGCCACAAATTCTTTGAACTACAAATATATGAAAAGATGTAACCTAATACGTATCTTGTTCTTATGAACACTTATTTTTCTTCCTCTCACTTCCTCTTAGCTATGTATATTAGATAATCCTTGTATTTTTTTTCCAGAAAGTAATGAAAAAATACACTTGTTTATAAGCTGTGGACAACTTGAAATTAAATTCTAAGGAAACAGGTATCCAAGGATTTTGTTTTTATTTTTTCCAGCTAGGGTAGGTAGATATTAACCTGACACAATGCACGCCACTTTATGTCACAATGATGATGTTACATCAGAAGATCCAGAGTCTTTTAAAATACCATCCTCCCATAGCCCCTAAGCAATGGAAAGGGCAAAGGGAGTAGGCACACATCTCCAAAACCATCATTCTAATTAGAACCCAACTGTTTATTTTTGGCTGCAAATTTACACACTGAGCAGCTGCTGCTATTTTACTTGATCTCTCTCTATTTAAAATTAAATAAAGAAACAAGACAGATGATGAGTTTTCTGCTGGTACAGTTTGAAGTTCGGAACACACGGACTCACTGAGTCTGTAAAAAAAAACAGGCCAGGATGGCAGAAAGGAAGAAAATCTGTTTCATTGAATATTGGATCTGGAAGTAGAAACCTCCCTAATGCAGCAAAATTAGACCTACAGCTTGTGGGACGTTATTCCTAGCCTACTAAACTGAGGACTCCTTCTAAAGTGCCAAGTTTTTTCTGAAGACATTCTGGATAAAAGGCATTGTAGAGTTCTATGGGGGGGCGGGGGGAGTTGGGGGAGATTGTAGGGGGCAGCTGTATCTCAGCAGCTTCATTATCTGACTTTAAAAAAGTGAAAACATGTATTGTAAATAGCTTGACCTGCAAACTCAGCCTGGGATCTGCAAATCAGGCTGAGAGCTTTCCTTCTTACAGATCATCATCAGTACCACAGATTTTGCTAGATAAATTCTTCCCTCAGTTACACCTGTGCAACCCCCAATTGGAGCTGATGTGCTTGCGCAAAAGCAATTGAGGATATAAACTAAAGACAGAGATGCAGAGGTGTGAGAGAGTCCGTAGGCCAAATTCTGCTCTATTGTCACAGGAAACGTGTGAGAAGAAATGAACCAAGCTCAACTCTAAAATCCAAGGGTTGAGCATGCAGGGCTGCCAATAGATGAAAAAAGCCATGTTTTTAGTTATAAATTCATCACATCAGTTAAGGAGACCACTGAGACTTAAAAAAAAAATGGACTCCAAAAAGATATGTCTCTTTTCAGAGTACACCTGCACTTTAAGAAATAGCTGGACGATTACAACTGCCATGTGATAGAAACAGATGCAACATACTCCTAGAAGCTTCAGTCTGGGTTGTCTTCAATTTGTTTGGCGAGGATGTTGTAGACTAGAGATAATGGGTCAATTCATTCCTGTTGTCAGTTTATTAACTTACAAGAGGATGAATCTGTTCCACTGCTTTTATGTGCTCAGGATATTGAACTTATCTTGTGGTCACTGTTACTTAGTGACTCGACTAGAGTTACTTCTTGAACCGGTTCCAGTATATTACTGTGTGTTAAATCAAGAATGGCCTGCCCTCTTGAGAGCTCTGGAACTAACTGTTCCAAAAGGTAATCTTGCAAGGCAGGGATAGTCTATTTTTTGTCAAGGTCCAAATCTCTTGGTCAAGGTATAGTCAAGGTCCAGACTACAGAGAAAATAAAAAAACAACAACAACAAGAAGTAGTAAATAAAAAGACTTCAAAAGCATCTGCTGGATGATTTCATTTTGCCCCAAAAGATCCCCGATGGCTAACAGATTTAATATCTTCCTCTTTACACCTACTTCTCATCCATTCATGCATTGAGACCCACGGGCTCCCCCTTTATAGCTAGCCTTACAACGTTTCAGAGAAAGCGACCACAGAGGATAATCCCAGGTCACAAGTCTTTTTTTCCCCTAGTAATCCAAATTTAGCTTCCCTCTCCTACAGCTCCTTGCAGCACAGGTACCAATATGTACCATGACCACAGCTTCCTCTCCAGCATGCATTGATCTTTGTCTAGAAGATGTCCTTTTAGACTCAAACAGTTCTCATGGTCACCATGCCTGAATAATGATATTTCTAACTATTTCATTTCCCATCGCCACAGTCTGTTTCCATCTCACAACTGCAACCCCTTCTTTCGGAGTGACCTCCTCATTGCGTGAAGAATAATCAGCCTCTTCTATCTTGGTTCCTTCATTCCACCTTGGTCCCTCTCCCATCCTGAGGCTGCCTCCTCAACCAGAGCATTGGGGCATCCAAGGTCTCATGGGGGCCCATTCTGCAATATCTCTGTACAACAATGGTCTATAAAGAACTCTCTCTTTCTCTCTGGTTCACCAGCTCTGGCTTCAGGACACCGTACTTAGGCTCGGAGGGTCACAAGCTGCTTGCATAAGGCACATACATACAACCAGTTGGCTACAGGCCGGTAGCCCTATATCCTGTACTCTGTTAAGCAATCTGGATAGTCCCCACCATGATTAATCTGCTGCTGGCCTCTGCCTCCATAGCTGAATCAGGGTTTTTGCTCTGCATCTGGATAAAAGCTTGAGCTTGATTTTATCTTTAGCTGTAAGTTAGAATTTATGGCTCTCTCAGTGGCTGAGTTTACTTAATGGATTTTCTTTACTCTAGATCATGAACAACCAATTAAACCACCTACACCACCTTAGTGCCAAATTCCCCTGGGCTCATTCTGTCAGTGCTGCAACGTGCCTGGGGCCTCTCTCAGCGAACTGAGCTACACAGCTTTAGGACAGAATTAGATGGCCTAATAACTCTTTTCCCTCTCTCATTTCTATATTGCTTGATAACTACAGACTAGTTCCCCCACTCCTAACTTGCTGCAGGTCTTAAGTCTAAAAAAAAACAAAAACACTTTATGAAAACCAAACTACTCTACACTTTTTACAGCTGGCGAACCCAGAAACCCCATCACCAGCAGCTAAACACTCTGGCTCTTCAGTACAAAAGAAACCTAGATAGTGACATATCTGCTTTTCCCTGTTCTTAAGAGGTCATCAAACATCACCTGCATTTCTCTCACTAACCCCCTTTCCAAAGCAGACAGCAGTTGGCACTGAATTAACTCACCTTCAAATTAAAAACCAAAAAAAACAAATATATAAATCGAGGCTGCTGGTGGAGCAGAGTGGTGTAACTTAATGCCTAAAGCCTTCATCTACATATCCGTATAATCTTTTCACTTGAATGACAGCTGCAATATGGTGTAACATACATCTAGCACTCAGAGATGGCTCCGGACTGCCCTGGAGTTTATACCCAGGCAACATATCAAAAAGCTCTTTCGTCTAAAGAACCGTACGTTATCTACCTTTTAATTACTTCTAATTATCTTTACACTATTATTAAGGATTTCTTATGGGGGAGAAAAACCTAAGTATAATCAATACATGCCGTACGTCCTAGCTGATTAGCACAATTCTTACTTCACTGTCATGCTGGAGATGTGCCAAACTTACCTTGTGCACAATTAAGTGTCTACTAATGCCTGCTGCTACTCAGCAGGCCTCAGGAGTTAACAGTAAAACAACTGGGATTTATGTTTTCTCTCTCCCATCCCCTCCGCGTTCCTCTCTCGTCTGTTTTAGCTCACACGTGCCTGAAGAAAACAGCCAACTGTAAAAGGAAGTAGTTACAAAGAAAGAAACTCTTGAGCGCAGAACTGCCCCGTCATGGTGTTCAGAGCATAGGGCCAGATTCTTGTTCGGGCCAAATTACACCTGGCACTAAACATGAGCGTCAGGAAGCAAAGATGTCCTAAACCTTTGCACTCTCCTGATTCTAGATTCAACAAGGAGTCTGTGTAGCCACTGTTTTAACTTTAGACCAGCCCTGAAGTTGCTCTAACTTAGGCCAGGCTTAGATAGTGTGAAATGGCCTTGGCACACAATGTAGGAGTGGTCATATGGAAACAGAAATGCCGAGCTGATGTGTTAAGACAGCTTTCCAAGCCCTTTGCACCACAGCAGGTGCATAGGCCAGATCTGTTGTCACTAAGGCCTGGTCTACACTACAAACAAAAGAATAAACGGACACAAATCTGACATCAGGAATCATAACATTCAAAAACCAGTAGGAGAACACTTCAACCTCCCTAATCACTCAGTGACAGACGTTAAGGTGGCAATTTTGCAACAAAAAAGCTTCAAAAACAGACTCCAACGAGAAGCTGTTGAACTCGAATTGATATGCAAACTAGATACAATCAACTTAGGTTTGAACAGAGACTGGGAATGGCTCAGTCATTACACTAATTGAATCTATGTCCCCATGTTGAAGCAGCCTCACACTTTCGTGTCAACTGTCCGAAATGGGCCATCATGATTATCACTTCAAAAGTTTTTCTCCCCTGCTGTTAATACCTTCTCTTAATTAATTAGCCTATTACAGTTGGTACGGCTACTTCCACCTTCTCATGTGCTCTGTATGTATAAATATCTTCTTACTGTATGTTCCATTCTATGCATCCGAAGAAGTGGACTGTAGCCCACGAAAGCTTATGCTCAAATAAATTTGTTAGTCTCTAAGGTGCCACAAGTACTCCTGTTCTTTTTACTACAAACTTAGGTCGACATAAGCCACGTTAAGTCGATCTAATAATGTATGTGTCTACACTACCGAGTTCCTTCCGCCAGCCTAAGTGGCCTGTAAAGTTGATTTCTGTACTCCACTTCCGCAAGAGGTGTAGCACTTGATTCGACATCCACGGGTCGACATGGGGATAGTGTAGACACTGCATTGTGTAATTTGAAATAATTGGCCTCCAGGAGGTGTCCCATAGTGCTCTGCTGTGACGCACTTTCAACTCCGCTGCACTTCAGCCAGGTACACAGGAAACAACCGCTCCCCTGTTAAAGCCCCAGGAACTTTTGAATTTTGATTTCCTGTTTGATCAGTGTGGAGAGCTTGTCAGCACAGCTGATCATGGAGACTCAAGGCTGCAAATGCACTCCAGAATGGAGTACACAGGAGGTGGTGGATCTTATTGCTGTGTGGAGAGAAGAGTCTGTGCAGGCAGAGTTCCAATCCAGGAGAAGAAACGCTGACATATATGCCATGATTACACAGGGCCTGGAGGAGAAGGGCTACACCAGGGACACGCAGCAGTGCTGCATTAAAATAAAGGAGCTTCGGCAAGAAGACAAGAGACCAGAAGACAAAACCAGAAGACAAGAGATGCAAACAGTCGTTCTGGTTCTGCCCCACAGACATGCCGCTTTTATGAGGAGCTGCATGCAATTCTCGGCGGCAACCCCACCACTTCCCCAAAACACTCCGTGGATACCTCCCAGGAGCCCCGGGCGACCTTGAGCAACAATGAGGAAGACACTGTTGATGAGGAGGAGGAGGAGAATGTGAGGCAGGCAAGTGGAGGATCCATTCTCCCCGACAGCCAAGAACTGTTTTTAACCCCAGAGACCATCCCTTCACAGGACCAGTTGGCGGAGGAGTGTGACGCCAGGGCAGGTACCTCTGGTGAGTACACATTTCCAATCAAACTGCAGGGGTTACTGCGACATTACACTCCACATTCTTCATAGAAACATTGTTATGATATGAATATGGCATAACTAAGATAGGTTTTATGCAAGATGGGTCATGTGAGAAATCATTGGAAAGGTTATGATTTGCTGAATGTGTTTATCCAATTTGTATGCATGTATCATTTCTGTATCTGGAGTTAGGAATATTAACTATGTAACAATTACAACTGTGTTTTCACTTGGGAAACGCCCACCAGACAGTAGACAAAGAGCCTGGAGAACAACAGAATTTTGAAAATGCTAATCTCACTCCTTCCTGATAAATTTACGGGGATGCTGCATTGACACAGCAGGATGGTACTGGACAATGTCTTAACTTGCTGGTACTTTTCCACTGTAGGGGGATGGGGATCAAACAAAGGATTCCCACCTTAGGTAAATCCCTTTTAAGGCTGGGGTGGGGGTTAATCTTGATTCTCCTCCATTGCCTGCCCAGGAAGGAAGATTGCTAAAAACACCTGGAGGGGAAGGCAGGGTTGACTCCAGACTGAGACAGGGGTCCAGTCTGTAAAGAGAAATAACTGGAACTCTAAGCCACAGAAACTCTGCAACCTGCCTAAAACAACATTGAGGGTGAGAAATTACACTTTGTAACCTGTTTCTTAAGTGTATTAAGCCTAGTTTGCATGTTTTGTTTTATTTGCTCAGTCATCTGCTTTGTTCTGTTTGCTATCCCTTATAATCACTTAAAATTTACCTTTTGTAGTTAATAAACTTATTTCTTGTTCATTTCAAAACCCAGTTTGTGCAATTCATGTAGGGGGAGGGAGGTAGGCAAAAGGCTATGCATCTCTCTCTCTACATGGAGGGAGAGGGCGAATTTTTATGAGCTTGCGGTGTGCAGATCTTTCTACACAGCGCAAGACAATATTATTTTGGGGTTATACACCAAAGGAGGTGTGCACGTGTGTGCTGGGTGAATCCCAGAGCTGATTCCTCCCACACAGAGCTGATCACAGTGTTTGTGTGTCCATTTGCCGCAGGGTGTGTCCCTACCTGTGTGTGTGGCGGAGAAGGCTTGAGGGCCTGGCACAACTAAGACAGGGTGAGGAAACCCAGGCTGGTGGAATGGGCAGACCCAGTGGGACCCCAGTACATCAGGTGGCATCCCGGATGGAGGGTCCAAGCCATCACAGTTACATGCTATTATTATTTAATGTTTAATCTGAACAGAAAAGTGGGTGTCGTGGGTATCGGTGGCCACTCCAGCTATGCAGAGGGTGCTCTCCTAAAAAGATTGATTATGTGCACGGGGATGGCCCTGGAAACCTCCATGGAGATCTCTAGCAAGCTTTCATGGAGGTACTCTGCAATCCTTTGCAGGTTTCTGGGAAGAGCTGCCTTATTTCGTCCACCACGGTAAGACACTTTCCCGCAACACTCCAGTATTAGCTCTGCTGGCATCATTGCAGCACACAGCATTGTAGCATAAGGACCAGGTCTGTACCCAGACGCTTGCAGCATCTGCTCCCTTACTGTCTCTCTCACCCTCAGGAGAGTGATATTGCATAGGGTCACCTATGGGAAACGGGGGAAGTTTTCAATGCTAGCCCTTAAGCCACAAACAATTCAACAAGTAATCCGCCCCCCGTTTGGTGAAATCTTGGTCACACAACCATGCTTTCCCAAACGTGCCATGGTTGTGGTTGGAAGGGACCACCGTGTATTGAAAGCAGCATTGGGGGGAAAAAAAAAGGGGGGGGGCTTCCTGTCTGTCTCCCTTCCCCCCAACCTGGTGCTGCTTTTGTAAAGAACTATTTGGGGGGCTTTACACTGGTGCCTGTCCTCAAGCACCATCCAGGCTGCTAGGGGAAAGGGGGCTTTTCTGAGGTTGGAACCATTGATCCCAACAATGTCCTCACAAAAGCTGCAGCACAAGACCTCTCGCCCACGCCTTGTGGCCTTACTCACCATGGCTGGCGCAGCAAACCGACTCTTGCAGTAGCCAGCAGTTGTGATTACGTTGTGGCTTGCAGTGAAGGGTATTGAGGGGTGTTTTTTTATTTAAAAAAATTAACCTTGCACCAGAAACAATGTATGCACTGTCAATGGTACCCTTGTGCTTTGCATTCCTTGCAGCTGAAACCATGTCGGTAGGCGCATCCACCACACCAAGACAGAGACTTTCCCAAATTAGAAGGCGGAAAAAGACGACTCGGAAGGACATATTCAATGAGTTAATACGCGCCTCCGAAAGTGACAAGATGGAGCTCAGAGCATGGACGATTGCACTGTCCAAGAACCTGGACATGGACAGGAAAAACAGGAGAGCATGCAGGAACAAGAGTGTGCCACGCAGGAAGAGATGCTGCCGATTATGAAGAAGCAAATCAGACATATTGAGGTGCCGGGTTGAGGTTCAAGAAAGGCATCTAGATGCTAGAGTCCCTCTGCAGCCTATGCTGAACCTGCTGCCATCTCCCAGTTCTACATCCTCCTCCCCCAAAGTCCTATGGGGGGGGAAAGGGGAGTTCAGTATCCCTTGCACTCAACACCAGGGGAGGGTACAAAAACTAGAAGGTGCCCATTCCTACACCTTTGATTGTTATTGCAGTGCATCTGTGAGCAAGCTTTCCTTGTTTCTCCCCCCCCCCCCCCCCCTCCAGTGTTATCAGCCCTTCTGCCCCAGGTTAGCTTACTTTTCTTTGCTGTCTCTGTGTGTTTGTGTGCATAATAAAACTAAACGGATTGAGGAGAAAAGGCTCTTTATTCATTCAACACACAGTGGTTGGTGGGGGTAGAGTTTAGAGGGGAGAAAATGCAATGGGGGACAGTTTGGTAGGGAACAACACAGATAAGTGTCGCATTACTCTGGCTCATTGCTGAAACTGGTTTTCAAAGCCTCACAGAGATGCAGAGCTCCTCAATGTGCTCTTCTTATTGCCCTGCTGTCTGGCTCAAACCCCCACCTCAGTGGAAACTTTTTTCCCTTTGTTTCACAGATATTATGGAGCTCACAGCAAGCAACTATAACAATGGGGATATTGCTTTCACTGAAGTCTAACCTAGTAAGCAAACAACGCCAACAACCTTTTAAATGTCCAAAGGCACATTCCACCACCATTCTGCACTTGCTCAGCCTAAGGTTGAACCACTCCTTACTGCTATCCAGGCTGCTGGTGTATGGCTTCATCAGCCATGGGAGCAAGGGGTTGGCTGGGTCTCCCAGGATCACAATTGGCATTTCAACAACACGAATGGTTATTTTGCAATCTGGAAAGAAAGTCCCTGCTTGCAGCTTTCTCAACAGACCTGTGTTCCTAAAGATGCACGTGTCATGCACCTTTCCAGACCATCCCATGTTGATGTCGGTGAAACGGCCCCTGTGATCCACCAGTGCTTACAACACCATTGAGAAGTATCCCTTTCGGTTTATGTACTCTTTGGCAAGGTGGTCTGGTGCCACACATATCCCTATCACCCCACCGCAGTTAGGGAACCCCATCGTGGCAAAACCATCCACTATGTCCTGCACATTGCCCAGAGTCACTACACTTCTTAGCAGAAGTCTACTAATGGCCCTGCAAACTTGGATCACAGCAGATTTACCCACTCCAAATTGACGCTCCACTGCCCGGTAGCAGTCTGGAGTTGCAAGCTTCCACAGAGCTATCGCCGCTCGCTTCTCCACTGTCAGAGCAGCTCTCATTTTAGTATTGCTGCGCTTCAGGGCTGGGGAAAGCTCTTCACACAGTTCCATGAAAGTGGCCTTATGCACTCAAAAGTTCTGCAGCCACTGCTCATCATCCCATAGCTGCATAATGATGTGGTCCCACCAGTCAGTGCTTGTTTCCCGGGTCCAGAAACGGTGCTCCACCATGTCAAGGGGATGTGGGACTGTCGCCAGCAACTGCGAATTGCTCTGCTCTATGCCTTCCAGCAAGGCTGCTTGCATGGCATCACATTGTTCTGCATGGCAGCTCCTGTATCAGCTGTGTAAATACTGCAGGATAAGGCACGAGGTGTTTGTAATGCTCACAACAACAGTGTACAGCTGAGCGGGGTCCATGCTTATCGTGCTATGGCATCGGCGCTGGTAACACAGGCTTATGAAAAAAGGCGCGGTAAAGGCTTGGTTTGTTTCCTGTTGATTTCAGGGAGGGAGGTAAGTGCATCATGGGAGGCTAATGCCACGTTTCCATAACCACCCGCGCCAATGTTTTGGTCCCATAAGGCATTGCAAGCCAAACCCAAAATTCCACTCGGCTACGTTGACTGTGGGATAGCTACCCATAGTGCAGTGCTCCGTGCGTCGATGCAAGCCCTGCTAGTGAGGATGCACTCCACCGACACAATGAGCGTACTGTGGACACGCAAGATCGACTTGCTTAAATCAGAGGCTTCATGTCAACTTACATAAAGTCGACTTAACTTTGTAGTGCAGACATGGCCTAAGTGTGTCAATATCTCATGTATTCTTTTAGGGCAAGGAGGAATAGCTGAATGGTCTGCAGCACCAACAAATTTATTCTATGATTTGCCTCCTCCTGCAACCACAGCTCTGTACAACATAATATGATAGGTAAAAACCCCATAGCAAAAGAAGCTGGCATCAGTGCAGCCATCTCGCAGTGTAGTCTCCAGTCGGTGTCCTTAGATAAGTTAATGGAGCTGGTCAGGGATGCAACCCCACGCTCTGAGTGTCCCTAAACCTCCCACTACCAGAATCTGGGACTGGATCACTCAAAATTGCCCTGTTCTGTTTATTCCCTCTGAAGCATCTGACACTGGCCACTGTCAGAAGGCAGGATACTGGCCTAGATGAACCATTGGTCTGACCCAGTGTGGCTGTTCTTATGTTCTTGTATATGAAGTGGTTTGTGGCTGATAACCAGGCTGGAATGGAGCTCACATCTGGAAGGACCACAACCTTGCATTGTTGCTGGAGCCACATCCTCAGTAAATAGGTGCAGTAGAAACTTTTTCAGAGGACACATGTGAAGCCCAGGCTAATACAGCAGATCTATACAGGACACCAGCATTCTAAGAGCACTCAACAGCACTTTGATAAGAGACACTGAGTAAAATCCTGTCTGATGAGTTCCCTGACTCAGCTGTCACTCCTCTTTGAGTGATGTCCTGTGCACTCTGGCATCTAACGAGATACCTAGGTGCTGAATATTCTGAAATGGGATGAGCTAGAAGTTAACTAGAAGGCCATGGGCGAAAGAAATACAATGTCTTTACAGTCCCACTTTCATTCTCAAGGGAGGTACAAATCTGATCTTTGCTGTGCAACACACTGATTTGTATCACTTCCTCCTTGACAGCCAAGACCTTTGAGGACACTCCTGGAGATGAGGCTAGGTCACAGGGTAAAGCCCTGCATCAATAACTTCTGTCCATAAGAGAAGCTGAGGAATCATTTGTGGGGAGGCCTGATCAGGATGTGTAGTTAGGCCTCTCCAAAATAATATGAAGCCAGAAATCTCTTCGCACCATATAGTTGCTAGTGTGGATTTCAAGGTTTCCATCTCTAACCTGGATCTCCTGACCCATTGGTTCACGTTCCTCACAAGGAGGATTCCTCCAGAGCTGGGGTAGGCAACCCATCAGTGGCACTCACACTGCCCGGGTCCTGGCCACGGTCCGGGGGGCTCTGCATTTTAACTTAATTTTAAATGAAGCTTCTTAAACATTTTAAAAACCTTATTTACTTTACATACAACAATAGTTTAGTTATATATTATAGACTTATAGAAAGAGACCTTCTAAAAACATTAAAATGTATTACTGGCACGCAAAACCTTAAATTAGAGTGAATAAATGAAGACTCGGCACACCACTTCTGAAAGGTTGCCGATCCCTGCTCCAGAGCAACTGGAAACACAAAAGATGGAATAGGTTCCTTGGGGATCTTTTGATTTGGAGATTGGCTCCATGACCCCAATAACTAGTAAATGAGGATAATGACTGATTTTTTTTTTTATTTTTTTTTTGAGAATTTGGGTACTGAAGGAACTTTATGGATGGGGACTGTCCAGCAGACATTGCCAACTATTTCTATCACCCATCGTTCCAAAGATGCAGCAACCCACTGAAGAAACTTGCCCCATCTAGGTCCTTAGAATGACGACAAAAGGCATCAGGAGTTGTTCTTGATGATGGAAGGCTGCTTGGAAAAGTTGCTTCTGATCCAAGATCTGCTCTACTGTCCCCTTGAAGAGTTATCAGCTGCAGAACCTAGTCAATTAACAGCCTGAAAAGTTTTGCTGAGACCTTGACAAGGACTCATACAAGAGAGCAAGTTTGTAAAAGGCATTTTAAAAACAAAATCTAGCTACTTGATTACTTTCCACAGTCGAACGTGTATTATACTTTTGTCTAGTTCCTCGCTTTAATTTTGTTTGGCTCTCATAAAATACTGTGAACTGAAACTAAGAGGCTCAGATCTGTATCAATTCAAAGGGTAGATCTACACCAGAGCTGGAAGGCGTAATTCCCAGCTCCCAGGACATATCCATGCTAGTGCGCTAAAAAAAGAGGGTAGCCATGGTGGCACAAGTGCAGGACAGGCTAGCCAATCCAAGTATGGTCACAGATGGGGTCATACTCAGGGCAGAGAGTCCCTCCGCTTCTGTTTTTAGCATGCTACCAGAGCTAGTGCAGGTAGGTCTACTTAAGCTGGAAGTTACACCTCCAGCGCCAATGTGCATAAGAACGGCCATACTGGGTCAGACCAGAGGTCCATCTAGCCCAGCATCCTGTCTTCCGACAGTGGCCAATGCCAGGGGCTTCAGAGGGAATGAACAGAACAGGTAATCATCAAGTGATCCATCCCCTGTGGTCCATTCCCAGCTTCTGGCAAACAGAGGCTAGGGACACCATCCCTGCCCATCCTGTCTAATAGCCATTGATGGACCGATCCTCCATGAATGTATCTAGTTATTTTTTTAACCCTGTTATAGTCTTGGCCTTCACAACATCCTCTGGCAAGGAATTCCACAGGTTGACTGTGCGTTATGTGAAGAAATACTTCCCTTTGTTTGTTTTAAACCTTCTGCCTATTAAAGACATACCCTAAGACCTGGAGGTAGGAAATAAAAGAAAGAAAAAGAAGAAAAAGCTACACAATAAATCTGTCCTAGCAACCGCATCCAAAACTAATTCAACATTTTCACTTTATAAAAAAATAACATGGCAATGGTCCTAACAGAAGAGACTTCAAATGTTTTGTTTTTCCTTTGGTTACAGGGCCTTACTTTGGTTTTAGTAAGACATACTTGATCAAATGCCATGCCACAAGCCAACTTGCTTTAGAGGGATGTTTTGCTAGCTCTCCCACTGCACAGTACTATAGATAGGGCTAAATTCTATCCTCAGATGTACCCATGTATTGTAATTCCTGTTGTCTTCAGTAAGAGTTGCATAACCAAGCACAGTATTAGGCCCTAAATTAAAATTCAGGCTAATGTTTTTAAATATTTGCTATCGTTACTGCTAAATATTTTGCTGTGAAACTCAAACAACCTGATGAGTAGAAGGTTAAGTCATCTAGTCTCTTTTGGCAGAGAAACTAACACATGAAAAAGCGTCAAAGAACCAGATTCTAATCTCAGTTACGCTGCAGTAAATCTAAAGCATCTCCACTAATGTCAAAGGACCGACTCTAGATTTACATCAGTTAACTGAGATGAGAATAAGTTCTAAATCGTTCTATTAACTTTCAGCAAAGTTTTAACTTTCAGCAAGAAATATATTTATGCACTCAGTACAACAAGTAAAACGCTCCCATAAAATTCACCCTGTAGATCTTGGATTGTATCATCAGTGACTTTAAAAACTTTAAGATCACTTAAGCACAGCTTTACTTACTTCATAAAAGTATATTGCAATAATATTTATGAACCCAGTCCTACAAATGCTCTGCACACAGAGTGCTTTAATGGATTATGCCCTATATTGTTTCTAATAAAAATCTGATTCTGCAAGCATTATTCATATGAATTGTTCCAATTAAGTCAAATGAGTAAGGGATGTAAGCTTGCTCCCAAAGAGCTAACTCTTCTTTAGCATCTAGCAATGAGGAAACAAATTACTTTTCAATATATGTGGGATGTGTCTTCCATATTGGCATATTGCTCTTCTCCAGCAGAATTCTCATTCACAGACCAAATACACACTAGCCTATGCAAAAATAAAAGGGGGAGGGGGGTAGACTATATGCACAAGAAGAGATCATTAGAGGATGTTTCTAAATCATTCCCTTGCCAGTTATCCTTTTCATGTAGATTCAAAGTACACCAGAAAGACTAACTCTGGGCAGCGTGTGCAGTTCAAGCAGACTGTGAATGATCAGCTATGTCTGCAGGAATGATGGAATGCTAGATTTGTTTTAAAAACACTCTGGGTAAGAAACATATTTATAGAGTGGAGAAATGATAAAAATGAAGATCTCTCCGAAGTGACTGAAAGAGTTAGCTTCCAAATTAATGTTTAACTTATTGAAGCACATTTACAACTTGACTTTCAAATGTAAACAAGTACAAGTGAAAATCAGCTTGGGCTTATATGAAAAGCATTTTTCAATAGCCTTAGCCTGCTAATCACAATGAACACGTATAGCTCTTTTCTTGTGAAGATTCCAAAGTGCTTTACATAAAGAAAGCTAGGCAAGCCTTAGTATCCCCATTTTGCAGATAAAATAACTGAGGCAGAGAGAAGTTAAGTGGCTTGCCCAAGTCACCACCGGAGCTAGGAATTTGAGGGACACTCTAAGCAGGATTCCCTACCCATTAGACCACACTGCTTCCCAGATATTATACACACCCAAACAAGTTTTCTGCTTGCAAATACAATTAATGATGAAGAAAACTGAAAGCGTGTTTTAAAGTAGCCCAGCTAATACTCCAAATGGTATTACTTATGCTGCTTTATCCACATTGAAAACTTTAGGTGGTTAAAGTTTTAAATCTAGAAAATGTTACGCTTAACATGGATAAGAGTCTCTTCCTATCGCTGTCCCTCTTCATGTCCCCCACTCAGCTCCCTTCTGTGCCCCTCTCTGTAGATCTCCATCAATCACACCCCAAACCTTGCCATTGCCAGCTTCCTGCCCTCCTCCAGCCGCCCTCCCCTGGTTCCAAGACCAGGTAGCACCCTATACACCATCTGGATCCCTCCTGGACTGCTATTCCTCCACATTTCCACTCCCTCTCCTAGCCTCCTACCCTTCCGATCCACGTCTGGAGTCAGTAGCAAGTCAATTGATATTTTATAGACATTTAACCATCATTTCAGAACTTGCTCTGTGTACATAGGAAGACAACTGTGTTCAATTGTGACCCATGCGGTAGACGTGGAGGGGAAATGGTTGCAGGTTGGGGAGGAGGAGCAAAAAAGAACCAAATACTGCCCCCTCCTGCTTTAAGGCACACCTACCTACCATTCTGTAGAGCATTTCTGAGCCCGGGCCTATAGTATAGGGAATCTAATCTGGGCACAAAGGGACACCAGCAAGGAAGCTTGTTTCAGCCTGAGGAGAACCAATTAATTACAAAGCCTCTTAAACGATATATAGTCCTTCCCCGTTCTTCCTGACCCGGTGGCATGGCTGGGCAAGGACTTCCTCTAGGTGGCACAGAGTACATACATGTAGCACTAATTATACATATCAAAGTGCTTTTGAGTAATCAGATAAAACTATCCTGAGAGAGTCTTCAGCTGTGTTTTGAAATATTCTGCTGCGCAAATAACATAGGCTAAAGACCCCCAGAAAAACAGGAGCAACACCAAGTTGTTGGAAACTGCAAACAGAAGGTACAAGGAGGTCAAGTCTAAGAAAGGCCCTTAAAAAAATGGCAAGTAGCACAAATCTGAACCAAAGCGCACAAATCGTTCAAACGTTGAAGATCGACAGCAAGATTTTAAAAACGCTTCCCAATTTTAAAAGGCAACTAATCTAACTGCACAAATAATGAGCCCATCAAAACAAATTAAAGGAGCAGCAGGATTCTGTATCAGCTGTAAGTTTTTAAAAAAAGAAACTGAAAGGCCAGCAAAAAGAGCATTCCCTAAATGGGGACTAAACCTATATGTCAGCCACAGATACAAAAGAGGAGAGGGAAGCCCCGCTGCCCAGGTGAGATGCAGGAACTGATAAGCCCTGAACAGCTCAGCCATACCTAACCCCAGGCTTCTGGGAAGTGGTGAAGGCAATGGGATTCTTACCAGAATGCACCATCTTTCAAATCAGCCTCTAGCTAGTAAGGTCTCTGGTAAAATGGAAGCCTTCCTCTGGCCACTGGAAAAAAGCAATTGCATTTTCCTCTCTGTTCCCATCCAGGTCTGCGATGAAAAACCTTCAGCTTCAAATATTTTTGCATAGTTGGTGTTGCTTCCCCACCTTATTCACTAGGGAAACTTCATGCCTACTAGCCAGCCGGGAGTGAAGTTTTTGAGGTGTGGCCAGTACAACAGAGGTAACAATGACATGCACTAAAGTTTCAGGGACAATGAGAGTACAGAAAGTGACACAGACTATCCAGAACACTGACGATACAAAGAAGCAAGTTGAGATTTTTCAAGGTGCCCAAGGGAGTTAGGCTCCCCTGAAGATCTCAGCTGTAAATTCTAGCCTGTGGACCACTACTACAAAATACTGTAACAAAGCTACGGAGCAAAAAGGGGGGGCAGGGGAGGGAGGCATAGCTCACGGTTTTGAGCATTGGCTTGCTAAACCCAGGGTTGTGAGTTCAATCCTTGAGGGGGCCACTTAGAGATCTGGGGAAAAATCAGTACTTGGTCCTCCTAGTGAAGGCAGGGGGCTGGACTTGATGACCTTTCAGGGTCCCTTCCAGTTCTATGAGATAGGTATATCTCCATATATTTCTATTTCTTAAAAAGGAGTACAAACAAAATCTCTGCTTTAGGTCCATATTTATGGTCAGCCTATCCCTAGTATGCATTGAACTGCAGGGGGGGAGGGGAAAATCTATAAAGATAGGTCATTCCAAAGAAATAGCAGCTGACAACCCTACTCCACATGGAATCATGCCATATGATTCACAGCTTACATGACTCCACATAACTCAACCAATAACAGCGTTGCCGTCATTTAATCACCACTTAAAGGAAACCTAGCAAAGAATTCTAAATCCCAGCCTCAAAAATAGCCATGTAAACGTCAAAATTATTAGCTCAACATTTAAATCTGAAGAGTCAACAGAACATTTCACCCTATGGCAGAACACAGTCTAGTTTAAGCAGCAAAGAATCCTGTGGCACCTTATAGACTAACAGAGGTTTTGCAGCATNTTTAAGACTCTCTAGATGCCATAATTCATATAAGCAATGCAAAACATCAATGTTTAACATTTAAAAGAACAGTGCAACAGATCTGATGGCAAAATGGACATTTATACCGTCATTATATGCATTTGTCACTAAATTTAATCTGCATTACCCTGAGAAGTGCTCAGATGGTTATAAGGCAAAACGTATGTTCAATGTTATTTAGAAGTATTAATAACCTCCTTTACTTCAAAACGTGAACACTTATAGCTCCTCTAGAGATGGCTCACTTTTAACCTTTAACAACATTCAAATGGCTGTAATTTTTATCAGATTGTTTGGAATTTGATTTAGTTCAAGTCCTGAAGCTACAATTAAACTCACAGCTACCTTTTCTAACTATGCTTCATTCAACAGCTAGAATAATCTTTCAAATCTGGAGGAAAAGGGGGGGTGGAAGAACAGGACACAAAATGCTATTTACAACTGGTTTGCACAACACAAGTATCAGCAAGTTGAATTATGTATTTTCTGAGTTGGTGGAAAACAAACCATTTCTTACCAGCACTGCAGGAAAATCATCAAAGTGACTTCCTCTCCCCACCTTTCACTCCCTCAAGCCCAGATGCTATTCAAGGCTGAAACCAAAATTGCTGTGTAATTTTCCTGGGAACACGCACAAAGGGATTTCCAGAAGCCCTCAGCATTGGCCTAACTGTTCTCTCACTGCAGTCAATGGTGAAACTCCCCTTGACTTCAATGGAAGAATTAGCCAACTTTGAGGACTTTTGAAAATCTCACCTGTAGAATCCAATAAGTTTAAGGATCAGGTACTAAATCCGTAAAGAATGATACACCCTTTTTACAGTCTAAAGAAATCCACCCAGTTAAGTGAAGCTGGAAGGGAATTTCAAGTCAGAAGAGCCGCCTTCGGTGGGATCCACAAAGGAGTTTAGGCGCCTGACCCCCAGGTTTGGCTCCACTGCAATCCACAGAACTCCTGCCGAACCCTGTAGGCACCTAAATGCACTTGGCACCTAAGTTTTTCAAGGAGAAATTCCCTTCGCCCTCAGAGCACGTGCACTGCGGTCTCCCTCCCACCTAAGCCCCAGAGTGATTCATGAATCACAGAAAAGGCACCTTCAGCCACCTAAATCGCATGTGGGGCCATATCTGGTCAGCAGCCTCCGAGCACGCCTACTGGAACAGGTGCTACTCAAACTTCTCCTGCAGGAGGTGGTGTGCACCCAATTACTGGTTTGGCCCAGTAATTAAAGCACATCTGGGTGTGGGAGATCCTAGGTTCAATTCTCCTGTCTCTGCCAGGGGGAGAAAAGGGATCTGAACCTGGGTCTCCCACCTCTCTCTACCCACAGAACCGTAGGATGTGCTGATGCGGGACTCCCTCAACCACGCCTGTTGAACCTGTTGCACTCTGGATAGTTAAGAGTGGTTGGAGCAGGGGCACGGGATCTTGGGTCTCCCACCTCCCAGGCAGTTCCCTAACCACTGGACTACACAGTCATTCTCAGACTCTCGCTCTCTGACCCAGTGACTGTTCAGCTGTGGATAAATACTTAAACAGTCATTGAGCCAGAGAAAGTGGAAACAACTCTGTATTCCAGTGTGTCCAGTCCCACTACTCCAATCTCTTCTCTAGTTATTTCTTCAGAGTGCAGCAACTTCAACAGGAGAGATTAAGGAAGCTCCATCTCAGACTATCCCAAAGCCCAATGGTTAGAGCTCTGTCATGAGAGGTGGGAGAATTCTGTTCAACTCCTCTCCCCCTCTGGCAGAGGGGAGAATTGAACCTGGTCTCCCACACCCCATTTGAGTGCTCTAACCACTAGGCTAACAGTTGTAAGTTGGGCAGCAGCACACTACCGCCTTTTCCTCCATCTGCTGTGTGTGTGGCATGAGGCAGGCACCTAATCCACCTGCCTGAAGGCAGCAGGTTCCCATTTGTGGATCACTAAGCAGAGATAGAGGGGGGTGGAGCATAGGAAACATAATCATCTCCCATTGGTAGCATAGGTGGCTCCCCGCCTAGCAAGCTGGCTTTTGTAGATCACTTTCTTTTGGACCTCTCTCCCCGCAGCTGTGAATTGCATGCTGCGTCTCAGGGCATGGCTACACTGGAAACTTCAAAGCGCTGTCACGGGAGCGCTGTCACGGGAACGCTCCCACGGCAACACTTTGAAGTGCAAGTGTGGTCGCGCGTGAGCGCTGGGAGAGAGCTCTCCCAGCGCTTCTGGTAATCCACCTCCACGAGGGGATTAGCTCCCAGCGCTCGGAGCCTGTTTACACTGGCGATTTAAAGCACTCAGACTTGCTGCACTCAGGGGGGTGAGTAAGTGTAGCTAGGTGCTGTGACACTGCGCACAGCAATGCCTAAATCCCTTTGTGGATCCCAGCCCTAGTTCTTAAGTCTCCCAAATCAGTTCTCTACCCTGATGATAAGAGAATGTCTCTTCAGACTTCTCCCACAGCATAAGACAGAGTTCATGAAAACCAGAGGGAGGCTGGGTGAGCAGAAAGGGTGGTACATTTGCAACACCTCAAGGCAACACCTACTGACATGGCAGTACAATTAGAATAGTTATAACCCAGGAAGAAGAAGTGGCTGACTGCTGGTACACAGTTTAGGTATATTACTTCTCCTATCCTGGCATCCAGGCACATTACTAGAAAACATCAACTAATGATAACGGAGAATTTTCCAACACAAACACCCTCAGCCACCCACGTACAGCCCAGATCACTCCCCCGCTCCCCCCAGGGAAAAACAGAGAGTGAAATCCAGGCCTTATTGAAGTCAGTCAATTTTTTTTTTCCCCCATTGATTTCAGTAGGGGCAAGTTTTCACCCAGAGCGAATAAATAAACTTTGCAGCTTGCCTGGAAAATCAACAAAAATAGGACTCTGCCAGAGTCATTGGCCAGCCACTGTAAGTGACCTGCCTCCGGCTCCCAGAGCTACAAGATCTAAGACTGTTGGCTGGAGCGGAGCGTGCCAGCTGATATCAGCAATCAGGTTAGAACACAAGGAAAGGAATGGCCTTCAGGAGTCACATAACCCAAACCACAAAGGGCTTTAGAGATCAAAATCAACTCCCTGCATTGCACTCAGAAATGAACTGGGAGTCAGTGCAGCCCAGGGAAAAGTAGTACAATACTGGATCTCATCAGCCTCTCACTGCCATACTGCCTTTTGTGTAGCAGCAGGTTGAACACAGTCAGGGGGCTCAATTCTGATCTCAAATCTGTTTTGCACTGGTGCAACTCCAAAGACTTCAATGAACTTACACAGAATTCAGGGTCTACTCCTGCTCCCACTCCCACCTAAGTTAATGACAAAATACCCATTGACTATAATAGTGCAAGACTAGGTCCTTCCACTGGTTTAACAGAAAGGAGAATCAAGATCGTTCTGTTTTAGTCACCTTTTTTTCCACAAATACAACTAAGAGATACTAACGGGGTATAAATTGCATTTTTTAAACAAATACCTTTATTTTTATGAAAGCCTCTTAATTTCCATAAACCTGCTCAAAGTTTTTAAAAGAAATTTAGTTTTCCAAAATGAATGCTGACTGAATTCCAAAAAGCACTCATCTTTGTTTGCGATCAATTTTACTTTTAATTCTGGTGCAAACCCCACAAGGAAGCATTATCTGGGTTGAATGCACTGCACAAAAACTGTTTGAACCTAAATGTAAAACTCTCTATATAGGAATTAAAAACAAAAAAAGCCTCATGTAAATGTTTCATTTTCCAGTTCTGTGAAAACTTTTCCACAAAAGGTAATATTTATACCCAATGTCACATCACAATTTTTGTTCTACTCTCTCAAATTCTCCTCCCTCCCACTGAATCATAGGTGCTGACTCCGTGGGTACTCTGGGGCTGGAGCATCCACGGGAAAACAAATAGTGGGTGCTCAGCACCCACCGGCGGCCATGCCAATCAGCTTCTCCCCACCCCCAGTGCCTCCCGCCTGCCGGCGGGCCCTGCCAATCAGCTCCTCCTCCTTCCCCCCCAGCACTCACCGCCCGCCCCACCAATCAGCTCCTCTCCCTCCCTCAGAGGGAAGAGACAGGGCAGGGGCGGGGCCTTGGGGGAAGGGGAGGAGTGGGGCCTGAGTCAGAGCGGGAGTCGAGCACCCCCAGGCAAATGACAAAGTCAGCGTCTGTGCACTGAATACTGTAAAAACCTACTGAAACCCCACATTCCAACTGAACAGATAACTCTAACCCAACCTGGAACTGTGCTTGTGAAAAGCACTGGCTGGACAATCCAAGAGACTTCCTCAACAAGAGGCGTACAGCTTTCTGCGCCGGGGCTACAGCATTGTGGTGCCAGTGTAGACACTGTGGTCGATCCGGGAGGTGTCCCACAATGCCTGTTCTCATTTCTCTGGTCATCAGTTTAAACTCTACTGCCCTGCCCTTAGGTGACCATCATCCCCACCCCGTAAATTCCTTTGAAAAGGTTTGCACAGTAAGGCATGCAGTGGTCTCAGCACATCTTTCCAGGTGGCCATGCCTGTCCACGCACCAGGCAATCCCCCGCTTGGAGCAATGCAGAGCTGCTGGACCTCATCAGCATTTGGGGAGAGGAGGCTGTCCACTCCCAGCTGCACTCCAGTTGTAGGAATTATGATACTTATGGACAGATTTCACAATGCATGACAGAAAGGGGCCATGACCGGGACACACTGCAGTGCTGGGTCAAAGTGAAGGAGCTGCAGAACACCTACCACAAGGCGCGGGAGGCAAACTGCCGCTCTGGTGCTGCGCCCACGAGCTGCCGGTTCTACAAACTGCTGGACGCGATACTCGGTGGCGACTCCACCTCCACTGCGAAGGCCACTGTGGATACTTCAGTGGGTCACATGCCAGTCGAGAGTAGACCGAGTCGGGAGGAGGAAATCTTGGATGAGGATGTGGCGAGGGAGGGGGACCCAGAGGCAGAGGATGACTTGGAGGTCACAGATGCATGCAGCCAGGAGCTCTTTTCTTCCCCGGAGGAGGCTAGCCAGTCACAGCTGTCGGAGATTGGCGAAGCACAAACAGGAGAGGAGGCCCCTGGTAAGTGGATCTGATTTTGGGAATCGCTGAAGCGAGTTGTTGGGGGCAGGAGGGTTGCAGAAAGCAGGCTTGTCTCCCACCGCATGCCTAGTCTGGGCGGCGGAACAGGCTGTTGATTGACTCCCTCACTTTACAGGAATCTGCCTCAAAGATCTCAAGCAAAACTCTCATGGAGATACTGGGCAATCCACTGCTGCAGTTTCTTGCCCCATTAATGGTAACTTTCCCGCGCCACTGTGCTGCACACAGGCGAGCCGCATAGGGGCCGGGGCGGAAGCCGCAGTATTGGAGAAGACCCTCCCTTGATTCCCTGCTCACCCTCAGCAGCGAGATATTTTCCATAATGATCACAACCTGTGGAAGGTGTGGGGACAGGAATGATTATCAGCCCCCGACCCCCGCCACACACACACACACACACATTGCTGGCTCTCACCAAGAGCCACGTGCCCAGTGTACAGCAGGGGCTGGGAAGAGTGATTTACCTTGCCCCTGCAGCTACTCACCATTTTGGGGGTCTTGTGGCTGATGTGTGCTTGCCTGGGTTCAGCCAGTTAGTGACAGGTGTGTGAGTACTGGCTGTGTTTTAAAGCACTGAATCAGTGTTGTCTGTGTTGCAAACAATACTGCTTCTGTAAAAAGTTGCGTTTAAACTTCACAGAGATGTGACTTTGGGAGCCGACTCTCCCTCTTTGTTATCGG
This sequence comes from Platysternon megacephalum, assembly GCA_003942145.1. Lineage (NCBI taxonomy): Eukaryota > Metazoa > Chordata > Testudines > Platysternidae > Platysternon > Platysternon megacephalum. The sequence goes on from QXTE01000135.1 coordinate 1,693,506, forward strand.
CGGCTGAACGGCTGTGCAGAATGAGAAAGTGATCAAGAAGAACTAAGAAGGACTTTCTGTGTGATATTATGCTGCACTCCACGGCCGAGAAACAGGAATTGAAGGAGTGGCGGGACAGCAAGAAGAGGGACTGAAAGGAGAATGCGGCACGCCAGAATGAAGCCACGGAGCGGCTCTTAAACGTTATGGAGCGCCAAGCGGACACGCTCCAGGCGATACTCCCAGGCACCCCCCAGACATCACCAACACACTCTTATCTACCTCCTGGCTCCAGTCTGTATCCACGGCATTCCACTCCTCCCCCCTCACAGTCCAGCACTGCAGACTCCCACTACCCACCACACTCAACACCCATCCCTCTGCAGTTTGGCCCAGCTGAAGTACAGTACCCACTGCATTGTACTCCAAAGAAGAAAGTTGGGTATGATCCCTGGACGTACACAAATCTTTAGCCGTCCCGGGATCCCTCCTCCTCTTGGGACCTTCCCTTCTCCCATCCCCATCACTGTTGAGGTTTCTTTTGGTTTGACTCTCTCCTCCAATTGTTGTTTTTTAATAAAAGAATTGTGTTGGTTTGAAAGCAATCTTTATTCTATTAATTGAAAGCAAACAGAGCCCTGCAAAGCAACAGACAATTATGTTAAACCTTCATATTGCATTGTCTGCACCAATCACAATCACCTCCTAGCATTACAAGCACTGCACTCCCGAGCATAGCAACTAATATTGGTGGCTTTCAGCTTCAAATTGCTGCCTCAAGGCATCCCTGATCCTTATGGCCCCGCGCTGCGCCCCTCTAATAGCCCAAATCTCTGGCTGCTCAAACTCAGCCTCCAGGCGCTGAGCCTCTGCAGTCCAGCCCTGAGTGAAGCTTTCACCATTCCCTTCACAAATATTATGGAGCGTACAGCATGCGGCTATAAGCATAGGGATATTGTCATCAGCCAGGTCCAGCTTCCCATAGAGGCAGCACCATCGGGCCTTTAGACGTCCAAAAGCACACTCAACAGTCATTCTACACTTGCTCAGCCTGTTGCTGAACTGCTCCTTGCTGCTGTCAAGTTGCCCCAGGTATGGCTTCATAAGCCACGGCATTAAGGGGTAGGCAGGGTCTCCCAGGATCACAATGGGCATTTTGACTTCCCCTACGGTGATCTTCTGGTCCGGGAAGAAAGTTCCTGCTTCCAGCTTCCTGAACAGGCCAGTGTCCGAAAGATGCGTGCATCGTGCACCTTTCCAAACCAGCCTGCGTTAATGTCTGTGAAACGCCCACAGTGATCCACATTGAGAAATTCCCCTTGTGATTAATGTAGCTAGCTGGTCTAGTGCCAGAATTGGAATATGCGTGCCATCTATCACTCCTCCACAGTTAGGGAAGCCCATTTGTGCAAAGCCATCCACAATGTCACGCACGTTGCCCAGAGTCACAGTCTTTCGGAGCAGGATGCAATTAATGGCCCTGCACACTTCCGTCAACACGAGTCCAACAGTCGACTTTCCCACTCCGAACCGGTTAGCAACCGATCGGTGGCAGTCTGGAGTAGCCGGCTTCCACAGTGCAATCACCACACGCTTCTCCAAAGGCAGGGCAGCTCTCATTCTCGTGTCCTTGTGCCATAGGGCTGGGGTGAGCTCATCACACAGTCCCATGAATGTGGCTTTCCTCATCCGAAAGATCTGCAGCCACTGCTCGTCATCCCAGACATGCATGACGATGTGATCCCACCACTCAGTGCTTGTTTCCCGAGCCCAAAAGTGGCGTTCCACTGTGGTCAGCACCTCCGTGAATGCCACAAGCAATCTCGTGTCGTAGCTACTACGCGTGGCGAGATCAATGTTGCACTCCTCTTGCCTTTGTAGTTTAAGGAATAACTCCACTGCCACTTGTGATGTGTTGGTCAGAGCGAGCAGAATACTGGTCAACTGTTTGGGATCCATTCCTGCAGCCCGAAGAGGCAGGGCGCACAGTAGACAAACTGTTGAAAGATGGCACCAAATGCAGACCGAAGCACAGGGATTGCTGGGATGTGAAGCAATGCATCATGGGACAGGACCCAGGATGCCCCACAACCCCCTCCGCCTTCCCACAACTCTTAGCGGCAGAAAAGGAAGACATGCTCTGTAGGATAGCTACCCAGAGTGCATCGCTCCGAATACCGCTGCAAGTGCCACAAGTGTGAACATGCTATTGCGTAGGCAGCTGACAGCATGAACACACAACAGCGGTTTCTCTTCAGTACTCTCTGAGCGGTGCTGTAACTCTGCCAGTGGAGACATACCCAGAGCGTCACAGCTAAATACAAGGTGGAACACATGGTTTAGCATAGGTAGTTAACACATATTTCAAGGGACCATTCAAGGTGAAGAGGCCCATTAACCTCTGCAGTCATGGGGGAGAAAAAAAAAAAAAAAAAGATGGGAGAGGGGTTAAGTGGGTTATATATTACTGTAATGAGCCATAAAATCCGGTGTCTCTATTCAGTCCATGATTTTTAGTATCTAGCTATGTTATGAATTTAAGCTCCTGGGCTTGTCTTTTGAAGGTATTGGGCAGATTTCCTTTGAGAATGAGGACTGATAAGTCAGATATAAACTGATGGCTTTGTGAAAAGTGTTCACCCACAGGTGATATGGTGTTTGTGTCTTATTTTTCTGTCTGAGTTCATTTGAGAGCATAGTGATTGTCTGGTTTCATCCACATAGTTGTTTGGGGGCATTTAGTGCACTGGATGAGGTACACCACATGTTGTGATAGGAATGGATCTTGACAGATGTGTTGTGGGGGTAGATGTATTGTAGCGGTGGAGATATGTCTACAGGTTTTGCTGTTTCTCTGGCAGGGTCTGGTGCTGCTTTGAGTTGCTGTAACCTGGCCTGTGGAGAGCTTGCTGAATAGAGACACTGGATTTATGGCATATTACAACAATCTATAACCTACTTACGCCCCCTACCGCCTTTTTTCCCCACCTGTCCTTTCCCCACTATGACTGGAGAAGTGTTAATGGGCCATTTCACCTTGAATGATCCCTTGAAATATGCATAAACTACTTACACTAAACAAGTGGTTTCACCTTGTATTTACCTGTGACACTCCGAGTACATTTCCCAGTCCCGAGGAAGAGCTCTGTGTAGCTCAAAAGCTCGTCTCTCTCACCAACAGAAGCTGGTCCAATAAAAGATATTAGCTCACCCACCCTGTCTCCCTTAAAACTTCTGTTGAGCCATTGAACAGACACAGCATGGGTGGCAGCAGTGAAAGCTTCTCCACACTACATACCAGCATGCCTCCCAGACTAGTAGGGATTACTTTAGTGTGAAACTCTGGTCCCACTAAAGCCTGGGGCAAAGCTGCCATTGACTTCAGCTGAGGCAGGATTTCACCACTGGTCTAGTAGTTCTGTCTCCCCGCCCATTCTGTCTTTGGCCTTCTAGCCAAAACCATCAGGATGCTAATTGTGCAAGCAGCTTTGGTGATGTGAACTAGAGACAAGTCACGAAACCCTTCACATAAGCCATCAAAGAGCCATAAAATGGTAAAAAAAGAAAGAAAAAAGAAAAGAAACACAAAACCAAAAAGCTTGTAGTCACTACTGACCTGTGCTTGATTCAAACCTGCATCCAAGAGGTGAAAGGTATTCTATACCCTGTATTGGGACTGCATGGGATAACAAATCCTATCCTACCCTACCCCCCAGATTTTTCTCAATAGAGTAAAAGAAAACTATTAATCTGAGCAACATTTGTACTGTTTGCATGTGTCAGAAACATCTGAGAACTCCAAACATATTTATGTTCGTAATGGAATAAGAGCTACTAAATCCTACCAGCAAGTAATGGCTAGACACACTACTCAGTTATAATTGCCCACTTCATTCTATTTGACATAATCTATCAACTAGGTTACATCAGGTCGCATTGCCGTATTTGAGAATGGCAACAATGAAAACATAACTTGATCAAATAGAATGCACTTATGTCAGGAACAAGGACTGCACTAAAAGAACCTAGTGTTTTATACTGCCATCCATCACAGTAGTAAAATAGCATCGTAACACACAGGTCAATGGGCACCCTCAGCTTATTGCTAGTTAACAGGTGTTACTATACAGATATTAAGATTCCAAAAGATACAACTTTTAGTTAGAAAGCAAGGCTCTTGTCCTTTAAAAAAAAGCTCAACATCTGAAGGCAAGTACAGTCAAGGCAACCTACTGATTATTTGCGATAACACTAGATGCACTGGCACGCGTCTGACGAAGTGGGCATTCACCCACGAAAGCTCATGCTCCAATACTTCTGTTAGTCTATAAGGTGCCACAGGACTCTTTGTGGCTTTTTACTAGATGCATAGGCACTGGAAAAAAATGAGCAGAGCTACATCATTGGTTTCTGGAGCTCCAGTAAATTGGTTCTAATTTGGGTTTCTCAACCAGCCTGCAACATCTTTTGGGCACAATGATAACTGTACGGTTCTGTGAACTCTTTCACAGCAGCATCTTGGGAACACAGACTGACTTCAGAGGGATTGTTTGTTCTTTTCCTAGCGCCACCAACACGTTTTCTTCAAGGAAACAAGGTAACTTTGGCTAAATTTAAAGGATAAACTCCATGTCAGCAAAAAAAGGGGCAGCAACAACTGGACCCACGCTGTTTTATGGCGTCTTGGTTTCCCAACTCAGGTTTATACCCCCTATATACCTGCTTCAAGTCAGAACTAAGCGACCAGTGAAAGCAAGGGCACTCCCTCAGCGGTTAGTGAACGGTGCAGAATTTCTCCTCCCTAATTCTCAGAGCTCTCTCTCTCTTTTCCAGTTGCTAATTCCTCTGCCAGGAACCTGATCATTCATAAGTAAAGCCTCTGCTAAATACTAACGGATGTTCAATGACTATGCCGGTGGAGAATACATTTTCTACTGGACAGAGGCGAGTCATATTTTTGACAAACACTGAGCAAAGGATGCTCCTCGCCGAGTCTGACAGCAATGCAAAGGGACAGAAAAAGGAGGAGAGAGGGAACGCACGCATTTCCCGGAGCATTGTCTCTGTAACAAGGTAAGCTTGCTGCTCCGTAGCGCTATCAGAGTTTTTCCTTCTTTTATGTCCCATTTACTTGCATTTATTTTAATTGGATCCGGGACTGAGGACAATCGTCAAACCTTAAGCCTCCGAACAACAAAGCAAGGGCACGAAGCCACCAAGAACCAAATACAAGGCACACAGCGATACGTCTCTTTAGCGACTGGGGGGAGGGGGGGTTGCCCCTGTAAATAATCCGGCCGGGTTCAAGAAGTAGCAAAAGAGGTTCAACTGTCTCTTAATCATAGAGATTAAAGGTGGGAAAGCCACATTTACCAGTCCCCACACCAGGGCGGGTTTTGTTCCATGCCTACATTTAGCAGCAAGTGGAAACACGGTCATTTGATCATTTGTTTTAGTTCCTTTATGCTGGCAATGGAAATTCAGTCCCCTTTGGAAACCAATGCACCGGGGATGGAAACGGTCCGAGGCCCCAGCAACCCTCCCGCGGCTGCCCTACAAAGGCTGAACTAATCATTAACTGCAGAGGCAAAGCGAGGTCTGTTCCCTCCGCCTGATCCCAGGCAGCAGCAGCCCAGGGAGAGGTGAGTGGTTATTATTGCAACTCACACACACACACACACACACACACACACACAAGCCTTCCTGCAAAAAAACAAACTTGTTTCAAACGTGCAGAAATCCAAAGGAAAGCGATCGGCCCCCAGGGCACGATGGGGAGCGATGGGGAAAGCAGTCTCCCCTCCCCCCGCACTGCCCATTGCAAGCACTTTCCCTGTGCGACCCCCACCGGGCAGAGTCCGCGCTGCCAGCCCCCAAGCAGGGAGCAGCTGAGCGATTCTCTCTCCTGGTCTCCAGGAGCCCGGGCAGCAGCAGCAGCAGCCCCGTCGCCACCTCCCGGGGAAACCCCCCGCTGCAGCCATGCAAACCGCAGCACAGTCACGGCCCCTTTCCCCCGTACCTCCAACGAGCAAGTCACGCCGCGAGGAGACGGGGTTGGGGAAAGCGAATTCGCCTTCAAATCGGGAGTCCCTTCCCTGCTTGCTGCATCCCGCCCCCAGCAGCAGCAAGCCTCCGCCAGGCACCGCGATCGGCTGGGCTAGTAACAAACGCAGCTAAACAGCATAAGCAGACCCCCCCCCCCCTCCAGCCTCCGACCGTGTTTAAATCTGGTGCAAAGCAGGAGAAGACTCACTAGCAGCCGGAATGCACTGGGGGGGGGGGGGGAGAGAGACTCACTTGCTTCCTCCCTTTGCAAAAGTACAGCTCACCGGGAGAGCCATTGAACTAGAGATAAAGATCAAACACATCGGAGGGGCTGGAGTCAGCAATTTGCATTGGCCTAAGGGGAGTTTCTCCTGCTTTACGAAAGCCGAACAGGTTTAAGTTTTGCAACTTGCACATGGAAACTTCCCTGTCGCGCTGAGCCCCTTCGGAGCGTGCACTGGGCTGCTGCACCTTCCTCGGCGTCCCACGCGAGCGGCAGCGCGGGCTGTGCACGCCCAGGCAAGTTTGCAAGGTGGAAAGTTTCCACGCGTTGCCCCCAGCCCCCCTCCTGCCCGCCCGGCTCTGCAAAGGGACCGGCCAACCCCAAGAAGCAAAGGCGACGCACCCTTCCCTCCAGCGGCATCAGCTCCGGAGCTTCCCCCTCTGCCTCCGCTGCATGGTCTCCATGAGCCAGCCCCGCTGCGCCCTCCTAGTGCAGCGCGCAGCCCGGGACTGGGGCCGGGAGGAGAAGGCTGGAGGCGCGGCGCATTGGGCTCGCAGCTCCGGACTCTGCCTGGGGGCTCTGAGCGGAGCGGGAAGGGGGCGATCCCAACCCGCCGGTCTGATCACAGCGCAGCCTACCGGGAGCAGAGCCCGCTCCCGTGTATCCGCCTCTTCTTCCCCCCACGGATCACTGCCCCCGCCTCTCCCTCTTGCCAGCGGAGAGACAGACCCACACTCACCCCACTCCTGCCGCCTGCTCTCTGGCAAACACGGACACTCAGCCTCTGTGTCCGCTCATCCCGGCAGAGAGACGCAGACTCGCTCGCTTTCTCTCCACAGCCTCCCTGCTGCCTCTTCCCATCAAAGACACACACAGCTCACCCTGGATCCTCTCAAGCGCCTGCCTCCTTCCCGTCACAGTTCTTCTCTCCCATCCCCAGCTGCTTCGCTCCTACACACCCACCCTATATCCTCTCACATCTGCCTCAACCCATCCCACCGGCGCAGGGAAGGCTCCACAGGATACACCCTCAGCTCAATGCAATAGGACTTCAGTGGCAGGGCGAGCCACACGGTGCATTGTAAAAGCCTGAGGTCTGGACAGGGCTTCCCAGTGTGTTTCTGCTTTTATCCCATGGCCCTTGGTCCTTACTGTTGTTTTTACCCCATCCCCTGGCAGGTGGTTATGTGTGATGAGTCACTATCTATGGCCCTTACTGCTGTAGTATCTGACTTGCTCACAATATTTAATGTGTCTTTCTTGCCAACATCCTTATGAGGTAGGGATCTGCTATTATCCCCCTTTTAGAGATGAGGAACTGAAAGATTAAGGGTGAGACTTTCAAAAGCACCTAAGGTAAGTTCCTAGCCCCTATTGAAGGTCAATGGGATGGGAGTTAGGTACCTAAGTCACTTAGGCACTTTTAAAAATGCCTCCCTAAATGGTTTACCTAAGGCCACACAGGAACACACAGGAAGCCTGGGGTGGAGCGAGGAACTAAATCTATATATCCCACAGATTGGGCTAGCAGCTTAATTTCTGAGCCATCCTTCCTCTTTTATTGCTTGTTTTTCTTCTGGCAGCTTTTTCCCTTTTTTTCTTTCCTTTTTTTTTTTTTAGCTTGAAAAATCTTTTATCTTGTTTGATAATTACAGGAAATATCTTTCTCAAACTCTCTTGTGTGTCACACATTGGAATATAAGAATATAAGAACGGCCATACGGGGTCAGACCAAAGGTCCCTCTAGCCCAGTATCCTGTCTTCTGACAATGGCCAATGCCAGGTGCCCCAGAGGGAATGAACAGAACAGGTAATCATTAAGTGATCCATTCCCTTTCGCTCATTCCCAGCTTTGGTGTCTCAGTTTCTTCTCTGTCCCATTGGTTCCCATCTGGGGTTGAATGGTGCTTCAGGACTTCCAGTTTTCATGTCTAGTTTGTATTCATGGATTCTGCACTTGGTAAGAGTCCAGTTTAGCTTTGTGTTTCCCCGTAGTGAGGGTAGTCTGCTGTGATAGCTCTGCACAAGGATTTGTAGCAGTCTAAAGGGTTGATTTCTTCCCAGTGTTTCATATATTGGTATTGTGTAGGGTCTAGCATCTTGAGCATTTTCAGATTTTTCACTCCATTGGTTGGGAGGTTAGGGTTGTTGAGAGCAGGAAATACAAATGCCTCTGTAGTTATTTGGGTTGAGAGCCTCTTCATTTTTGAGCACTGGAGCAGGCTTTTTTGTACTAGGGTACTTATTACTTGTTTCACAATACGCATATTCATGTTTCTGAACTGTAGGTCCATTATGGCACCTTTGCTGTGCTAAGGGTAAATCTACCCAAGGAGCCCCTCTTGTTCTACCATTGAGAACATTTTCTGTATAGTTAGCAATTTCTTCCCATTTGTGTTGATGGTGATGCTCAACAATCCCTATTTTAATGGGGTGTTACGATAAGGTACATCATCTCTAAATCTGTTTGTCTCCCTTTGTAGAGATGGAATCCAGTTCCCTGCTTGTACAGTCACTTGTGGCTTATGTACTACATCTGAGAGAGAGACAGCTATCACCAGTGCAAGTGCTTTGAAGTGCTAATTTCGTTTATTTTCTAGTCTGCTGCTCTTTCACTCTTTTCTTGCCTACCCCTTTACTGCTGGTCACAGTTGCTAAACATGACTTCCAACCAGAGGACAGGTGAAAAGTTCCCCATGAAAACCACTGTCAGCATTGCTCTCTCCACTGATCTCATAAAACGCTCAGCATGCATTGGGCAATCTGCTGCTGTAAATTAGTGTGAAGGTGGAAAAAACCCAGCAAAAGCCCACATTAATCACACTATCCAGGCCAATAATCACAAAACAGGAGGGCCAGACTGTAGTTGACAAAACAAGAAACAAACAAACATCAAACACTAATTGTTTATTTTAAAACCCTACTAACTACAAATAAAAGTGTGAATGCCCCATGGCAGAAGTACATAGGCAATTTTACATTTTACTAAAACAAAACTACGCTACAAGTCATTTTATACTAATGTTTGTTTTTCTCATAATGGGTCATCCAGTGAAATTTACTACTACTCCTAAAAGTTTAGTAATATTTGTGTTATGGTAGTCTCAAGAAGCTACAACTGAGACCAGGGAAGCATTTTGCTAGGTACTATAGAAACACAAAGTAAGGAATAGTCCTGTTCCTAAGAGCTTATACTCTGCACCAACATAGACTGGGAAGGAAAATATACTATATTACAGATGGTATTGGGAGAAAAACTGATTTAGCTGAGGGATTAGCCACTGGGCTAACGGGACCCATGTCCAGGGACCCCAGCCAATTGGGGTATCCTTGAAAAATGGGCGCCCCCGCACACCGACCCTTCTTCCCCTGTCCACCCGGTGCTCCTGCCAGGGAGCGGGGTCAGGGCGCGGGGGCTTGACCTGCTCCGCTCACCCGGGGCTCTTGCAAGGGAGCGGGGGAAGCCCCTGGGCCCTAATCCCGCTGTCTGGCAGGAGCGCCGGGCAGGCAGGTGTGGCAAGCCCCTCCTCCCCCATTTCCCCTGCAGGAATGCCGGGGGAAGGACCGGGGGGACTACAGGCGGAAGGGGTAGGGAGGGGCCCCCACTTGCTCTGGCCCAGGGCCCCACAAAACCGTAATCCACCTCTGGAGCCAGGAACCCAGGTCTCTCCAGTCCTAGTATAAAAATAGTGCTCCTTAGCTTCCAAAAGACCTTGCAGATAATGTTATACTGTTTTTAAGTCATCTTTTTTAGGTATTGGCTGTTTTTCTTTATTTTTTTGAACTGCCTCTGTGAGTGAATGGTAACATTATAAAAACATAAATAAAACCAAACACAAATTCCTATAACTATAAATTAAAATATTAGGATAGATTGTGTCCCATGCCACTGCAATTTTGGTCCCTACAAATTATTGTAATGAACTGGCTAGTGTATGTGTACACCTCTGCCCTCTACTGGATAGAATCAGAACTGTGTGTCAAAGTTCTCATACTGCTTATATTTAACTCAAATGGAAGGAGGCTGTATTTTTGGAGTAGGTAGTATGAAGACTGCAGTGCTGTCCCTACTGTTGTCATGTACTTCTGAAAATAATGCACTGAATTTGTTACAATATTGCACAGTCCTTTGTTTAGCCTTCTTTTAAATGTCTCCTAGGATAGGGCTTCCATCACTTCTCCTGGGAAAACTATTCCACAATTTTATGGATTTCACTGTTAGGACAGCAGCAAAGAATCCTGTGGCACCTTATAGACTAACAGACGTTTTGCAGCATGAGCTNAGGACAGGTTCTTTCTCTATTCCACCTACCCCCCACTCAATATTTGACCTAATTTTCTATTTTCTTAATTCTATCCTTTGGTAATACACCCTTCAGATATTAACAGACTTAGATCCCCCTTAGTTGTCACTTACCTTCCAAGCTGATATATATAGTTTGGCTATTAGAATTTTTATCGGTAAATGTCGGTAAGCAGTGATTTCACCATACATGCACAAACTGATGACAAAATATTTCCATTGATAATAAATTAAATTTACAGATAAGAAAAGTAAGAACACTGCTGCTTGAGAACTTATTAGAGTTTGATTTAAGGCTATTTACTTTGTGTATTTTGACATGTGACAATTTGTGTTTTAACAATTGAATTTCAATGTCTACTGTCATTAAATAATTGTCAGAGCCCCATAATTTCCTGCAACTGTGAAAATTTTAATTGCTAAAAATAGAAAAAAGTGCTTAAAAATAAACCATTATCTGTCAAAATCATATAAAAAAAAAAAGTCTAGTTCTGCCAAGCCTCCCTCTGCCTATATATTTACTGAGTGTTACAGTAGATAAATGCTAATGAGTATTAGTAGTTAATTCAGTTTTTCCTTATTAATCAATCCTTCCAGCCCTGTAATGATTTTTGCTGCTCTTCTCTGAACTATCCCCAGTAGGGAGGGAATTCTGTTGATTAGCAATAGCACTTTGTATGGACGTAGCATTTTGTTCATTTGTAGATTACTTTCCTAAAGGAGGGAAACAGTTTGCATATGGAGTAACTAAGGCATAGAGGACCATACTGTCCTCTCATACCAGTTTTTTACAACGGTGTAACTTCATCAGCTTCAGTGGAGTTACCCCTAATTTACACTGTGTAAGAGGAGAATTTGGCCCAGAGTGGTTAAGTGAGTTGTGTTAGTCAACAACTGAACCTAGGTCTCCTGACTCCAAGTCCCATCTCAGTCTACTCGATCCAGCTGATCCTAAAACATAATCTCTATAGAATTACTATTGAAAAAAAAAAATAACACAACTATCATGTCTGATTTATCGTGTTATCACACTCTACAAACACCAGTCTCGAAATTGCTTCTTGATCCCCCATGCCATCTTCTAAACAAACAGCAAGGGAAATCTTGTCACCTTCCTGCAAAGATGACCAAGTTAATGAAGATCTAAATAAACCACTATTGCGATATATGATCTTCCTTTTTAATCTACTCAGGAATTTACGTTGAAATTATAGTTAATGATTATTCAGCTAGGGTAAAGAAAAAATAAAACCAAGTCAGAGGGAAAAAGGCTTCCAAGAGCTCCAAGAAGGGACAGGGAGACTGGTTTTACATCTGATCTTAACTCAACCTGCAGCACACTATTAAAAATAAATCTCAGCATATTGTCATGAATTATGAAACACTGACATTTCATTTGGAATTAATGCGAAAGGCTGCTTGTACACTATTTTAGAGTCACTTGGTTAGGCAAATTAATACATATTTTACTTCACCAGAACAAATGTTAGCAACCCTGCTATTTTTCAAAACATCAAACTATTTGCATAATGAAAAAATATCTTAATAGAGGTTGTTCCCCAGGGCTGTTGTGAAAGTTACTTTGAAAATAATCAAATCTGTTATGAATCGTCAATTGCTTGATTCAAAATACTACTGATTATTTTCATATAGGCCCGGGCTGGCCTTTCTGGGTATGTCTACACTGCAATTAAAAACCCATTGCTGGCCTGTACCCACTGACTTGGACTCAGGTTAATGGGCTGTTTAATTTTGATGTTGACTTTCAGGGTCAGGCTGGTGCCTGGGCTTTAGAACCCTAGGAGATGGGAGGGTCCCAGAGCTCAGGATGCAGTCTGAGCCAGAATGTCTACACCGCAATTAAACAGCCCCTTATCCTGAATCCTGCATCCTGCAAGCCTGAGTTAGCTGGAATGGGCCAGCCACAGGTTTTTAATTGCAGTGTAGACATACCTACAGTTTACAGGGCCTCAAGCTGCTCAAAGGGGAGAGAGGATAATTGTGCTTCCTGCCCCAAAAGGCATGAACATCAAAGAAAGTTGTTTTCACTTTTGGCAACTGTGGTGCCAGAGGTAGACACTGGGGAGGCCTATTTGCTTAATTTCCATGAGTCCACAAGCAGCCAATAGCAATGCTGATCACAGTCTTAAGTTCCCTTTGCTATATCTGGCTTAACAGATACCACAATGCCATTCTACCGCTCATGTACGTCAACTTTGTTTTTTGTTTTTCTAAAGAACATCGAAAATGAAAATACTCTAAATTGAGTTTTTTGTCTGAAAAGTAATCAGGATTACTTCTTACAGATTATCTACTGTTTAAGGCATCAGTTCAGCAAGGCACTTAAAGACATACTTTCAGCACATGGGTGAATACTTTATGGATGGACTTAAGGACATGCATAACTGCTTTGATGAATTGGGGTCTAAAACAGTTATCTGAAAAAGTCATCTGACAACATGAAATTAAGGAGTCACTTGAGCAACGCTCTTGTTTTCAGTTCCATCATTTGACAAAAAAACATTTATTTCTATATCAATTGCCCATCATTTTTTATTTCTCTCAGAGGCAAAATCACCCACCTCTGTAACAGATGTTTGTGAATCTGCAATCAAGAAACAGAAGCATGTCCTACAGTTTAATTTCTCATCATATATTCTGAACTTATTTGGGAAGTGATAGAGCATGGTACCCAGTGACCCGATGATGCCATAAAACTTCATGCAAACTTCCCGTGCATCTTTGTATATCTTCTCACATCTGCTGGCAGCAAGAGATATTTTAATTATAACACTAAGTCAGTGTTAAAAGTTAACAGATTGTGACATTACTCATACTCTACTTTAGAAACAAGATGTGGAGGCACAATTCAGCTAAATGGAGCCCATACCAGAAGTTTTTCTTTGGGACATTAGTCCTTACGTCCTTGAGCACATCTTACTCAAAGGCATGCTCTCTCTGATGAGGAACTATACCACAGGTTGGTCTTCAGTAGTGCCAGCCATCTAACAAGTTACTGGGCTCAACATAGGAGTAGCTGGATGAAATTCTGTGGCCTGTATGATACAGGAGGTCAGACTACATGAAACTAACAAGGGCCACACTATGAATGATCTGAGATGGCACTAGCTGTTAAATACTAAGGATTTAGCTAAATACTTCGTCTTTAAGGACTAAAGCTCCCTCCTTGAAACCTTCCTCTGCCATGATGTTTACAGATCAAAACTATCTGGCATTGGTAAGACTGGCCCATCATTCTGACCACTGAAGCTACTTACGTATGCAAACAAATCATTTCTTACTGTAACCTTGGCCCTCACCCCAGGACAGTTGCCTGTTTATCCACTTGCTTCACTTTATCATAATCCTTCTTTCTCAGGCAGGGAAAGTCTTTGTGTTACTTGTTTGTACAGTGCCTAGCACAATGAGGCTCTGATACCTCACTGGGGCTTCTAGGTGTCATCATATTAGTAATTGAGAACAGGTGCTGTAACTGGATTATCTTGAGCTGTAATTGCCATTTAACAAGAAAGATCCCCAGTCTAATGCAGAAGTCATTGCAATTGAGTTTTATTGTGATAGTCAGAAGGGGACTGCAGTTACTATCTCCTTTTATGAGGGCAATGATATCATGCATCCAAAAATTGATTTTGACAGTCCAAGTCAAAACACTTCACTGGCATAATTTTAGATTATGATTTACAGCACAATAGCATTAACCCCCCTGGAACCGTATTAAAGGAACATTAAAGGTTTGACTTAAACCCTCAGGAGTGAGGTCATTCTGAGTAAAGGGAAACATTGGAGTTGACGTACGTGCTTAATTTATGCCGTTGCAAACAAGGAGACAATGGCACATGTAGAGGCAATGTCAGCTCAGATTTTTTTAGCCTTACCTTTCTGTTTGCTTTCTTTAAATTCTTCCCACATCCAATCAAGGATCACTTTAGCATGACTGGGCACAGCATGAACTCTAAGAGGAGTGTATCTGATCAGCATCTAACCTAGGTTCAAAGAAATCAGACATGCCACCTTCAAAGAACAGATTCAGACCTGAGCTGGCCTTTAGGAGATACATATTTGTGATACTGGAACACTTCCTCTCCAGAGGGAGGATATCAAACTTGATGACTTCATCCATGAATGAATCCTGTTTACAGAGCGTTGAAAGCAGGGGTTTGTGCCTATTTTTCTTTTAGGGAGTTTTGAGAAAGGAAGAAGAACTGTCTAGTGGTTAGAGCATGGAACACTGAGTGAAGTTCCGAGTTCTAGTCACAGCTCAGCCACTGACTTTTGCTGTGTAACGCTTGGCAAGTCCCTTAACCTCCCTGTGCCTTAGTTTGCCCTGCTATAAAAGCAAAGCACTCTAATACTACACTGAAGAATGCCAATATAAGACACAGGCTGGATGGTTTTGTGGCTATGTTACTAGCCTGGACTGCTGGAGATCTGAGTTCAATTTCTGAATTTACACTAGATGTTTTCTGTGACTTTGGAGAAGTCATGTTCATCTCTGTCTACCACACTTTCTCCTCTGTAAAAGGGGGATATGAATACTTATTTTGTCTTGTCTATTTGGACGGAAAGCCAGGGTTGGCAATTTCCCAGGAAAAACTAGTTTAGGACAGGGCACCAGTAAATACTGGCTTAAACCCAATGTAAACTAGGAAAAATAAAATTATTAGAATATACTAATGAAAATTGCTGAAAAATATTTAGCAATATTATAATAGTTTGCAGTATATATAATATTGAAAACTGAAGTATGAGTCATGACATTTATAACTTCCTTGAGAAAATACTGAACCAAAATGTATAGACATTCCAATGTTCAGTATTATATTACATTTTACTTTTTATTGGAACAACCCCACATTAATCTCCAAATCTACTGTCTTATGTAACCACAATTTGACTATTACTCCTGTTGGAATTCTGCACCACTGTGCAATGCAGAATTTGTCCAGAATTAATGTTCCCTGCAGAATTTTTTCCTGCAGAATTTGTGATTTTCACCAGAATGCTTCCTTTTTCCGTTTTGCATGTTTCAAATGTATTAGTTACATACAGTGGGACCCTGATTATCCAATCTAATTGGGACATGGGTCAGATTGGATAATCAAAACTCTGGATGAACTGGAGAATGGGTGGCAGGGCTCCTGTTGTTAGCCCAAGGTGGCTGTGGCTTCTGGGACAGCGGGAGCCCCAGCGGAGCTACATTTCCTGAACATTTTGTTGCCTGCATGGTTGCAGATATACTTTCTAACAGGTATTTTGAAATAAATTTCATAATTGAAACTGGCATGATTATATGGTGTTATTTTGACAAATAAAATATGCAGAATTTTGCAAAATAGTTTTAATTTTTTGGCGCAGAATTCCCACAGGAGTAGAATACGTAACTAAAACTAAGTGTAATGTGGCATGAATTAATGAAACAAGTTTTTAAAACAGAAAATACCTTGACCTCGGGCAACCTAGTTTGTCCCAGGGTGGTAAAAACCATGATTTTACCTGATAAAAACCACACAGGTAAATACCATCCCATCCCTGTGGGAAGCTCTTTAGGGCAGATATCATCTCTCAGTGTGTGTCTGTACAGTGCCTAGCACAATGGAGTCCTGATCTTGTGGTGGGGCCTGTAGGCCATTATAATAATAATAAATAAATTGAGAATAATTATGAGACTTATTTAATGCTGAAAAGCACTTTGAGATCAGATGAAAGATTTTATCGAACAGCAAAACATGTTTAACATGCAAACAAGAATAATACGTTGATAATAATAAAAGTGGGTTAGATAAAGTTTGTGAGCGCTGCTGCAATGCAGACAGCGAGAACTCTAGAATTCAGGCCATCCTACAGGGTAGTTAAGAAGTTACTGATTTTTTTGAGAAGGGTATTATATCCCCAGTAGCTCTGTGCAGTCACTTCTGTCAGTCCATTGTGCCAAGGTTCCGGGCCTACAAACACTTGCACACATTTAACTTTATGCAGAGAAGTAATCATTTGACTTCACTTTTAATGTAAAGTTATGCATATGCATGACTGTTAGCAAGATCAGGGCCACAGCTTGGGATTCATTGGCCCAAAACACCACAGTGCCTTCTTTGGGTGTTTCCCATGTCTAGTGAAAACTACAGTATGGACTTGAGGCATGAGCCAGCTCCCATTGAAATAGGAGACTCTCCATTAACTTCTATGGGAGTTGGATTTGGCCCTTAATGGGCAACAAACATGGTTTTTGATAGTCACAACTGCAAAAAATAACTAAAACCTAAATTAATGGTGTAAAATGCTCATTTCCTGTTTTAGGACTTGAGATTTTATACATCAAGCTTCTGACCAGTGCAAAATTTTACCAGCTGAGCTATAAGCCACTGCAAATAAAGTGTTGTAGATAAACTCTTAGCTTTAACAGAGAAAAATGCACTGCTTATTGTAGGATAATAGTACAGTAGCAAGCTAAGAATATAAGAATGGTCAGACCAATGGTTCATCTAGCCAAGTATTTGGTCTTTCAACAGTTGCCAGCGCCAGAAGGAATGAACAGAACAGGACAGTGAGCCATACCTTGTTGTCCTGTCCCACCTTCTGATAGAGGTTTAGAGACACCCAGAGCATGGTGTTGCATCCCTGACCATCTCGGCTAATAGTCATTGATGGACCTGTCCTCCATCAATTTATCTAATTCTTTTTTGAACCCAGTTAGAGTTTTGGCTTTCACAACATCCCCTGACAACAAGTTCCACAGGTTGACCTGCATTGTGTGAAGAAGTACTTCCTTTTGTTAGTTTTAAACCTGCTTCCTATTAATTTCATTGAGTGACCCTTAGTTCTTGTGTTATGTAAATAACATTTCTCTCCACCCCATTCATGATTTTATAGAACTCTATCATATCCTCCCTTAGTCATCTCTTTTCTAAGATGAACAGTCCCAGTCTTTTTAATCACTCCTCATACAGAAACTGTTCCATACCCTTAATCATTTTTGTTGCTCTTCTCTGTACTTTTTCCATTTCTAATATATCTTTTTTGAGATGGGATGACCAGAACTGCACACATTATTCGAAGTGTGGATGTACCATGGATTTATATAGTAGCATTATGATATTTTCAGTCTTATCTATCCCTTTCCTAATGGTAGCTAACATTCTGTAACATTCTGTTTTTTTACTGCCGCTCCACATTGAGCAGATGTTTTCAGAGAACTATCCACAATGACTCCAAGATCTCTTTCTTGAGTGGTAACAGTTAATTTAGAACCCATCATTTTATATACACCTTTACCCCGATATAACGTGACCCAATATAACACGAATTCGGATATAACGCGGTAAAGCAGTGCTCCGGGGGGGCGGGGCTGCGCACTCCGTCGGATCAAAGCAAGTTCAATATAACGTGGTTTCACCTATAGCGCGGTAAGATTTTTTGGTTCTCGAGGACAGCGTTATATCGGGGTAGAGGTGTATATAGATGGGATGTTTTCCAAAGTACATTACTTTGAATATATCAGCATTGAATGTCATCTGCCATTTTGTTGCCCAGTCACCCAGTTTTGTGAGATCCCTTTGTAACTCTTCGCAGTCATTTTTGGACTTAACTATTTTGAGTAATTTTGTATCATCTACAAACTTTGCCACCTCATTGTTTAACCCTTTTATGAATATGTTGAACAGCACTGGGCCCTGTACAGATCCCAGGGTGACACCACTATTTACCTCTCTCCATTCTGAAAACTAACCATTTATTCCTATCCTTTGTTTCCTATCTTTTAACCAGTTACTGATCCATGAGAAGACCTTCCCTTTTATCCCATGACTGCTTACTTTAGCAAGGTCCCTCACCAAAGGCTCTTAAGCAAAGGCTTTCTGAAAGTCCACTGTATCCATTGGATCACCCTTGTCCACATGTTTGTTGACCCCGTCAAAGAATTCTCAGAGATAGGTGAGACATGATTTCCTTTTAGAAAAGCCATGTTGACTCTTCCAACATATTGTGTTCATTTAAGTGTCTGATAATTCTGTTCTTTATGATAGTTTCAACCAATTTGCCTGGCACTGAAGTTAGGCTTACTGGCCTCTAATTGCCAGGATCACATCTGGAGCCTTTAAAAATAATCAGGATTACATTAGCTATCATCCAGTACTCTGGTATAGAGGCTGATTTAAGCAATACAGTAGAACCTCAGAGTTACGGACACCTCTGAAATGTTTGTAACTCTGAGCAAAGCGCAGTTTGGGCTCCAGATCCAGCAGCTGATGCTCCAAGCCCAAGCGTCTTGCTGTAAGTGACTGACCCACACATGGGGGTGGGGACAGGCAGCCCAGATGTGCCTATCTTTAAGATTCAATACAGGCACATACAGTATTTGCTTTTTTTCCGGTCTCTGCTGCTGCCTGATTGGTTACTTCCGGACACCAGTTTCATTTGGTGTTTGGTTGGCCAGTCACTCCATAACTCTGGTGTTCGTATCTTTGAGGTTCTGCTGCAGGTTACATACCACAGTTAGTAGTTCTGCAATTTCATATTTGAGTTCCTTCAGAACTCTTGGATGAATACCATCTGGTCCTGGTGATTTACCGTTTAAGTTGTCAATTTGTTCCAAAACCTCCTCTATTGACACCTCAATCTGGGACAGTTCCTCACATTTGTCACCTAAAAGAATGGCTCAAGTGTGGGAATCTCCTCTGCAGGAGGAACAATGCAAAGAATTCATTTAGTTTCTCCAAAATAGCCTTGTCTTCCCTGAGTGCTCCTTTAGCAGCTCAATTGTCCAGTAGCCCAAGTGACTGACAGAATTTCTGCTTCTGATACACTTACAAAAAATTCAGGTTTCAGAGTAATAGCCGTGTTAGTCTGTATCCGCAAAAAGAACAGGAGTACTTGTGGCACCTTAGAGACTAACAAATTTATTGTAGCATAAGCTTTCGTGGGCTACAGCTCATGAAAGCTTATGCTACAATAAATTTGTTAGTCTCTAAGGTGCCACAAGTACTCCTATTTTTAAAAAAAAATTGTTGTTGGTTTGTGTCTTTTGCTAGTTGTTCTTCAAATTCTTTGTTGGCCTCCCTAATTATGCTTTTACTGTTGACTTGCCAGAGTTTATGTTCCTTTCTATTTTCCTCAGTAGGATTTGACTTCCAATTTTTAAAATATGCCTTTTTGTTTCTAACCCAGTTATTTAGCCATGGCGCATTTTTTTGGCCCTCTTACTTTTTTTTTTTTAATTTGAGGTATACATATAGTCTGAGCCTTTATTATGGTATTTTTAAAAAGTTTCCATGTAGCTTGCTGGCATTTCACCCTTATGACTATTTCTTTTAATTTCCTCGTTTTTGTTTAATTTCCCCTTTTGAAGTTAAATGCTACTTTGGTGGGTTTCTTTGGTATTTCCCCTCCCCCCAAGGATGTTAAATTTAATTATATTATGGTCGCTATTACCAAACAGTTCAGCTACATTGACTTCTTGGATCAGATCCTTTGTGCCACTGATGACCAAATCAAGAATTGCCTCTCCAGGTGTGGATTCCAGGACTACCTGCTCCAAGAAGCAGTCATTAATGGTGTCTAGAAACTTTCTCTCTGTATCCCATCCTGGTGTGATATATCGCCAGTCAGTATGGGGAAGGTTGACATCCCCCATTATTATTGGGTTTTCTGTTTTTGTAGCCTCTCTAATTTCCCTGAGCATTTCACAATCACCACCACCCTCCTGGTCAGGTGGTTGATCATATATCCCTATTGCTATACTCTTATTATTGAAGCATGAGACTTCTATCCATAGAGATTCTGTGGTATTGTTTGATTCATTTAAGATTTTTAGTATATTTGACTATGGTTTCTTTCACATATACCTCGGAAGGGTATTCTCAGTGCAAGGGTACCATGACATCATCCGGAAGAAGAGTGGGATTGTTCCCCCTTGCTCCAGCTTGATGTTCTCCTTCCCCAAGACTTTCCTTCTGCTCAACAGCACAGCAGCTGTCGGACTGGGAGTGGGGCCACTCTACTGTTCCCCAGAAAATCTTGTCTATGTATCTCTCTGTCTCCTTTACCTCCTCCAGTTCAGCTAGGATGATCTCAAGAGCCCATACTCTGAGGGCCATGAGCAGCTTGCACCGAATGCACACATATGCCACCTGCCCTCAAAGGTGCATTCAGTGCAATAAACTGGATGTGCAGCAGCAAGAGTGGTGGCTTTTTGCCTGTATTATTTTTTACTGTTGCAGAGGATTTGTTTGTTTTGGGGGGGTTATTGGCTTAAGTTTAGAGTGGGTTTATTAGATCTATCTGACTCTCTCACAAAACTCCCTTGTTTGCTGCTCCTGTTCTCTAGCTCAGTGGCTCTCAGTCTTTCCAGACTACTATTCCCCTTTCAGGAGTCTGATTTGTCTTGTGTACCTCAAGTTTTACCTCAATTAAAAACTACTTGCAAAAAATAAAAAATAATAAGAAAAAAAGTCACAGCACACTATTACTGAAAAATTGCTTACTTTCTCATTTTTACCATATAATTACAAAATAAAGAGTTTGGAATATAAATATCTAGATGAGTTGACATACCTCCTGGAAGACCTCTGCGTACCCCCAGGGCTACATGTACCCCCGGTTGAGAACCACTGATCTAGCTCCTCTGGCCATTTACAAGCTGGTCTTTGAACCCCTGTTCTCCCAGAGTTAGCACCACCCCATTGTCAAAGGTTCCTAAAAGGGTTAGGGATCAAAGGGTGGCAGGCTAGAACCTTGTTAGCAAGCACTCAGCCTTCCCTAGCAGGCCGCTAGGCTCAGCACACAAGCCCCTAAACAGACCTCACTCCAACGGTCATGTAGTCACTCCTCCTTCACCTGGAGAGCTCCCTCACAAAACTGTTTGTTGCTCCTGTTTGCTAGCTCGAAGATAATAATTAAGGTATATTAGGGTTCACAGGTTTTTCCGTTATTGTATACATTCACAGTACCTGGTTTGAAAAAGAGTATATAAACAATACAGATACAAGTGCCAACATTTTCATGGTCTCATTTCATAGCTGTCATCACCCATTAGGGGAGACATCTATCAGTGGGGATCTACGCATGCCACTCTTCCTTTATGGTTACTGCTGCTCCATTTTTTTCTTATTAAAAGTTGCTCAGAACAGAATTATTGAATTAGAAACTTGTATCAAGGTGGCTTTCACCAATAACTTGGCACAACTATCGCTGTATATTCATGTTCCTTTTATTGTATTTTTATGTTTGTGGCCGTTATCAGTGACAGCTTGGCAGGTACAATTAGTGTGCTAAGCTGTTGATTTTATTTCCCACCCACCTCCGTCTGCTTCCAGATGTGTCATTCCCTACCAACAACTCCTTCAGTATGTGGTGGTTCCTTGCGCTGGATGACACTTTATAATAAGTAGAAATGTTGGAGAGAAAGAAAAACAAGACACAGAGAGAAAGAAAAAATGTCCCATTGCTTGGTCAAGTAATAAGGCCATGTCAGAGGGTATTCCCCCAGCTACCCAATGTGCTGCACTGCCTGACCCATATGGGTGGTCTCTTACTCACAATATGCACGCAGTCTGTTACTGTTCACCATGTGTATCTTTAATCTTTAGATTCCAGGCACTACAGAACACAGTACAGGCATGGGTCATGGGGAGCCCTCCACCCATTTTTCTCTGCCACACGCAGCAATTATTTATCTTCCCTTATCTACCTCATTAGCCCAATCATTGCCCCCACATGTCAAAATTTCCACCATAACAGGTCAATTGCTCCCAGTTAAACCTGTAATCATCTCTGTTAATCACTTGAGAGACCAGGGCGCTACAGCTTGCACTCTGTCACAGGTCTATTCTGCCAACAGTTTATTCATTTAGTAATGATTGATAAAGATGATTAATGCCCAAGGGCATGTAAAGGGCACTTTACACACCATTGGTCCTTATTGGACAGACCAAGGATTGATGTGGAGGGATAGAAAAGAGTCAGGGAATTCATAGCTTTGAGGGACACGGACGTTCCCTCCCTACAAAGCTAACACGACAGCCTTAGAAAAGTGCGCACACTTCCAACTTCTTCTCAAATAACAGCCAGGCCAATTGCCATGGAGATGGGGGAAAACTGGATGGTGAGCTGAAGGGCCTCTATTACAGTGGGGTTGGCCCTTTCCTCAGGCTGAAAGAAGACTTCAAGAATTACTGCTTCCACCACTCACATTCCCAGAAGTTCAGACTAGCAGTCTACCTGTGGACCAAGGACACTACGGTGGTATCTTTATAAGTGACTAGTTTTGTGTGCCTCAACTTTTGGATGCACAGCTTAGAGGGCCCTGATTTGCACACAGCGCCGGCTCCAGGGTTTTTGCTGCCCCAGGCAGCAAAAAAACAAACAAACAAACAAAAAAAAAAAGTCGCGATCGCGATCTGCGGCGGCAATTCGGCGGGAGGTCCTTCGCTCCGAGCGGGAGTGAGGGACCCTCCGCCGAATTGCCGCCGAATAGCTGGACGTGCCGCCCCTCTCCCGAGTGGCCGCCCCAAGCACCTGCTTGTACAGCTGGTGCCTGGAGCCGGCCCTGTTTGCACAGTACTAACTGAAAATCAAGGCACTTTAAGGTGTCTCAGGTTGAGCACCCAAAAATCACCAGTTGTGTTTGAGAATCCTGTCCTAGGGTCCCAAGCGTCTCAAAAGGCATGTAACTTTAACTATCTAACTAACTACAACAAGAAATCCATGGAGGGATGAGGAGAAACACTGCAATTTACACTAGCTCAGAATGAAGGCCTTGGTTCTAGATGTTTTGAGTATAATCTTGACAGCATTAAAGTCAATGGTGAAACTTCTATTGACGTCAGTAGGGCCAAGATATCACCCTTGGCTTTTACATTTTGATTTCCATCTAAAAACAACTTCACCAAATGGATGCCTGTCAAGTCCTCTGGCTGCCCTTGCTGTACATTAAAAAGTACAATACTGGAGGAGTTGCAACATAAGCCATTGAAAGCAGCAGCTCTTCTCCTTCCTCCATAACACACCTCATTTGGACACTGTTCAACTCTCTCTTCAAGTGAGGTCTCCAATGCAGAGATTGTCCGCCACCACCTTCTACCTTTTGCAGTTGCAATGGATAGAAAACATCCACTCTTCTTTGGAGACCCGGCCATATGACGATGTTTCTGACATAACTGGCTCTTTTTCTTCCTCCTCCTGGTTTGCATATATTCTGCTAAATGATATACATGCAGTGAGACTAGTTTGACAGCAACACCCATGATCCAAGCACTGGCACATGATTGACTAGGTCATTGCCCGGGCTCAGGATTGCAAAGATGTCCACATTACTCAAGCCATGACTGGAAGAGATGACTATTGTACCAATCGCCTAATCCACTTGATCATGACCATCAGACTGGCTCCTAAATGATGGCTGCAATGGAAATAATAGAGACAGAAAATCAATATAGAGGCATTCAAGGTTCGGATAAAGCGTGATCTCTTCCGCCAATGCCTTAGTGAAAAACTGAGAAATCCCAAAGAAAGACAACTGGAATGAGTCATAAGTATCTGGGATGCCTTCAAATCTAGCATCCTCAATGTCTTTGAAGTCATGCTAGGATTCTCTACTAGGAACCATCAGGACTGGCTTGGTGAAAATGATCGGGAGATAGACGACCTGATCGATCACAAACACAAGGCCTTTTGTGTCTGGCGGAATGATATCAATTTGGTGCTAAAGAAGTCAGCTCACCAACAAGCAAAGGCAGAGGTTCTAAGAAGAACTCGGAACATGAAGAACAGGTGGTGGCTAGATAAGTCACATGAGCTTGAACTCCTCATTGAAACCCATGATATGCGTGGCTTTTTTAATGCAAATAAAACCATTTATGTCCCATGCATCTGGGAGCCAACCACTCTGAGATTGATGGATGGAGAGTAGTTGATCAAAGAAAGTAGTTGTCAATGCATGCTGGAAAGAACATTTTGAAGATCTCCTCAGTTGGGACTTTATTGTTGATGACAATGTCTTCACCTTCATCCCACAACACCCAAGATGAACTCAGAATACCTCCAACCCTGGAAAAAGTGTGTAGAGCTGTTAAGCAGATGAACAACAATAAGGCATCTGGAATTGATGGAATCTCTGCAGAAATCTATAAGCGGGGGGAGAGGAACTCTCCTTACAGCTATGCACTTATTTTGAAAATCTGGAGCCATGAGAAAATTCCAGATGAATTTAAAGATGCCGTGATTATGATGATCTTTAAGAAAAGAGATTAATTCAACTATGGAAATTATAGAGGAATCTCTCTGCTAGCAACTTCAGGAAAGATCCTCCCTAGATTTCTTCTGAACTGTCTTCTTCCTCTTGCCAAAGACATTATTCCTGAATCTCAGTGTGGGTTAGACCATCTAGAGGCACTACTGACATGATCTTTACTGCCTGCAGGAAAAATGTAGAGAACAACTCCAACCATTATATCTGGTGTTCATTGACCTGACAAAAAAGCTTTTGACTCCATCAACAGGGAAGCACTGTGGAAAATCCTTCTGAAGTTTGGATAGCCACCAAAATTTGTCACCATCTTTCATCTCCTTCACGATAACTTGCAAGCAGTGATCCTTTGTATGGCTCCTTTTAAGGATAATATAGGTGTTAAGCAGGGCTGTGTCATTGCCCTGACCCGTGTCATTGAGCTGCAGTATGTTGATGACGCTTTAATGTGTGCTCACTTGGGAACAGATCTTCATGCGATCATTCACGTCTTTGCTGAAGCATGCCAGAAAGTGTGACTGACACTCAACATCCAGAAGACAAAGGTTTTCTATCAGCACAATTCCAAGCACCAGCAATACAGATCCACGATAACCTTCTGCAGAGTGTTGTGCATTTCCCATAACTTGGAAAGCCACCTCTCACAGACAGCTGACATTGACAAAGAAATCCAATATTGGCTCAAATGTGCTAGCTGAGTTTTTGGTCATTTGAGAAAGAGGGTGTTTGAAGATTGTGACATCAGAATTAAAATCAAACTTATGGTTTACAAAGCTGTTGTGATCTTCACCCTATCCTATGGGGCTGAAATGTGGACAACAAAAGGAGACATCTTAAGGCACTGGAGAAGTATCACCAATGCTGTTTGCATAAGATTCTTCTAATTAAATGGGTGCATAGATGCACTAATCTCCCGAGCTGGGAGACCGTAGCGGAGCCCCGCCAGGCTGAGGATTGGTCAGAGCTGCTGGAGCTGCCCACTGACCTGGGCACTGAGGAGTCGCTGAGACTGCCAGTGGCCTTCTACCCCAAGGAAATGGAGGACCCCCATGGATCCAGGTACGCCCCAAGGGGAGGGGAGGGGAGGAAGTGGCCCTGGGGCAGCCGACCCCATTCTGGCTGCATTGCTGCCAGAGACCCAGTCAGCCTGTTGCGGCTGGAATCCCTGCTGACCCAGTGGTGGAACACTCTGCCACTGTGAGGACCCTGGGCTGGGGCCCAGTGGAGTTGGGTGGGCCTGGGCCTCCCTATCCCCTGCCACCCGACCCCTGGGGTGGCAGCCTGCCCTCTCTAGGCCAAGAGGCCTGCGTTTGTCGGCCTGTCATAAACATACAGCTAAGGGTAGCATAACATCCCTCTTTACCCTGTAAGGGGTTAATTCCTCTTTTACCTGTAAAGGGTTAAGAAGCTCAGGTAACCTAGCTGACGCCTGACCAAAAGGACCAATAAGGGGACAAGATACTTTCAAATCTGTGGGGTGGGGGGGAAAGGCTTTGTCTGTGTGTCCTGTGTGCTTGCCGGAGACAGATCAAGAAAGCAAGCAATCCAACTCCATTAGTATTAGTAAGTACTAGCGAAGGAATGCGTTAGCTTACTTTTATTTTGGCTTGTGATTTCCTTTGTAGGAGGAGGGAGGTTTATCCCGGGTTTTGTACTTTAAGGTTTTGCCTAGAGGGGAGATCCTCTATGTTCTTGAGTCTTTTGTTATTCTGTAAAGTACTTACCATCCTGATTTTACAGAGGTGATTCCTTTATCTTTTCTTTAATTAAAATTCTTCTTTTAAGAACCTAATTGATTTTTCATTGTTTTAAGATCCAAGGGTTTGGGTCTGTGTTCACCTGTACCAATTGGTGAGGGGATTATTCTCAAGCCTGCCCAGGAAAAGGGGTGTAGGGGCTTGGGAGGATATTTGGGGAAGGTAGGGCTCCAAGTGGCCCTCCCTAAATGTTTATTTAAATCACTTGGTGGTGGCAGCATTACTTAATCCAAGGAATAGGGGAGTTTTTAACCTAAGCTGGTAGAAATAAGCTTAGGGGGTCTTCATGCGGGTCCCCACGTCTGTACCCTAAAGTTCAGAGTGGGGAGGGAACCCTGACACGGCCATCCGCCAGAGATAGGACGCCTGAGCCTGTGCTGCTCTGCCTGGATTGCAGGCCTGAGCCCCTAACCATTTGCTGCTCCGCCCTGACTGTAGGCCAGAGCCTTAAACTGGTTGCTGCCCCACCCTGACTGAGGGCCTGGAATCATAGACTTGTGCTGCTCTGTCCAGATCATGGGCCAGAGCCTCTAACTCAGGGGTGGGCAAACTACAGCCTGCGGGCCACATCCGGCACGCGGGACCGTCCTGCCTGGCCCCTGAGCTCCTGGCCTGGGAGGCTAGCCCCAGCCTCTCCCCTGCTGTCGCCCCCCGCCCCCGCAGCCTCAGCTCGCTCGCTCTGCCACCGGCGCAATGCTCTGGGCGGCGGGGCTGTGAGCTCCTGGGGCAGCGCAGCTGCAGAGCCGGGCCTAACCCGGTCTCTGTGCTGCGTGGTGGCAGCAGCGGCAGCGTGGCCCAGCTCCAGCTGGTTGGCGCGGCTGTAGCGCCGCCAGCCACTGGTGCTCCAGGCAGCGTGGTAAGGGGGCAGGGAGCAGGGGGGGTTGGATAGAGGGCAGGGGGCAGGGATGTGGATGGTGGGCGGGGGGGAATGGGGTTGAATGGGGGCAGGGGTCCCAGGGGGCAGTCAGGAAGAAGGGGGGGTTGGATGGGGAAGGGGTCCCGGGGGGGCCATCAGGAATGAGAGGAGGGGTTGGATGGGGCGACGGGGGTCCGGGGGTAGTCAGGGGACAGGGAGTGGGTGTGTGTGGATGGGGCAGGGGTCCCAGAGGGGCCGTCAGAGAACGGGGGGGTTGGATGGGGCAGGAGTCCCGGGGGGGGAGACAGATAGGAGATGGGGGCCGGGCCACGATCCCCTCCCCTAACTGGCCCTCCATACAATTTACGAAACCTGATGTGGCCTTCAGGCCAAAAAGTTTTCCCACCCCTGCTCTAACTGTTTACTGCTCGGCCTGGACTGCAGGCCAGAGCCATAGACTGTTGGGTGCCCCACCCTGCTTGATGGCCTGAGCCCGTAGGCTCATTTGCGGCTGTTCCCTGAGTACAGGCCAGAGTCATAAACTGTTCAATGTCTTCTAATACCCTGGCTATGACAACTCCCACTGACGTAGTGAGATGGAGTGGCCTCCCACTGACCCAGAGGGGGAGGGCCCACTGCTAACACACTACGGGGGGAACTTGAATGAACAGAACGGGAACAGTCAGGAGTAAGCCTGAGAATAGGGGGGTAGGGAAAGAACTTGAGAGAAGCATAAAGGGTAGGGGCTGCCTGAGAAATTAGGCTACCTGGGGGGGGAGCTGATGTCAGAGAAGAAAGCCATGGAGATTGAGGAAAACTGAGAGAAGCTGCAGAGAAAGGGTGACAGAAAGTGTGTCTTAGAAATGGTCAGTAGAGAGCAAAGAGAAGCTGAAGACTAAGTGGAAGGAGGAAGCCTGAAGATTTAAAAGACAACCTGTGCACAGCAGAGGAATCTTATAAAGTCCAACACGCTGTATTCTACATATTGCTGAAAGGGTATTCAGGCAGTAGGAAAATGAGAATTGCCACAGTGGATCTGACTAAAAGTCCTTCTAATCTAGCATCTTGTCTCTGACAATGGTCACTAGCAAGTGTTTCACAGGAAGGTGCAAGGAGCCCTGTAATAGACAATGATGGAATAACCTGCTGACGGAGAAAGTTTTATCTTGCTGACTCCAGACAATTAGTGATTGGCTTATGCACTGAAGCATTAAAGTTTATATCTATAATGTCTTTTTATGCCATCTAATAAAACGGTGGCTGTTGCCATTACATGGCTAATGGCCATCTAGATGTAAAAATGTACAAAATATAGATAGGGATCACCCCACTCACTACTGATACGGAGCCACCTCTGAAGTGAAATGCAGCATCTGTTCAACAGCCCGCTGCTATTAATAGCCCACAGCAATAGGACACTGCAGTTTAAGACAGGAGGTGACAAATGGCATATCCAGTGGAAAGTGCATAAGGAATGTGGGGACTCCGAATGTAATTATCCCAGCTGGGATTTGACCAGAACACAGGGACTGGGGCCCTTAAACCCTCAACAAGTGCCACAGAATCTTTTCTGATTCACAGTGGTTAGCATTTTAATTGTACATCTCCTGCTGAAAGACAGAAACCCCATCAGCACAGAGTGCACCAATGCCATCCTTAGACGTTGGTCCAGTACTGACTTAGAAAAAGGGATCACTTGTGGAATCAACACCACAACTTCCTGCAGCTCCTAGTATTCCTCAGAGGTTTTTCACCCAAGTATACCTCCATCCAGGTGTGTGAGCTCTGATAGGATCCCTGCATAAGGTGAATGGCTCCAAGCATATTACTTAAATAAGACTTATTCCAGGTCTAAAACCTATCTGAAAAAAAACCATTTTTTCTATTTGGCAGTTACTGTTTCGTACCATTTGGCATCTGGAATCATTGTCAATACTGTATTTTTTAAATTCTGCATCATAAGAAATTATCCCTCCAGGACGGGGGGAAAGCCATAATTAAAATTGAAAGTGATAACTCAGTCATATCCTTTCACAGCAACATTGTTCAAAAGAAACTAAAATGTAACTCCAGAAGCAGCAAAACCTCTGTATCCTATCAAGGGAAAGGAGTATCTGAAAGATGTAAACAGAGTAAAAAAATCAGGTAATCTGGCAATATTTGCAGAAAGGCTACATTACATTTCAAAATTGCGAACAGTGAACAATTTCCAGTCTCTGTTTGCTTTGTGGAAAGTATAAGCATTTGATGTAATAGTCTGTCACAGTTCAGGGCAACTGCACCCGTATTCCCCCTCTATGATCCAGCAAGGGCACCCACTCTAGGCTTCCAGATCCCCAGCTGTTGCCTCTCTTGGGTGGAGACATGCATCTCTCTCCCTTCTGACTAATATTTCCAGGCTGAACAGTTCCCTGACTATACTGCGACCTCCCTGGAAAAAGACAGACTGCCTAAACAGTCCTGCTTCACTTCTCTCCTCAGAGACAGTACACAGTGTAACTGCCACAATTAAATTACCACACAGCCCTTTCTAAGCATGCACATTTATCCTTAAGGTGAAAGCATTACAGAAAAAACATATTCAAAAACAAAAAAAAAAAGAACCAAAACACATGCTGATAAGCTTACTAGAGATCATCCTTTCATTCCAACAAGGGCTCTGGTCGGTGATTAGTCCTTCAAACTCCGCATAAGGGTTTTTCCTGTGATCACAATTTCATCACAGCTTCAGCTCTGAACCAACACCTACATTTTCTGCAGCCTCAGTAGGTCAAAAACCTTCCAACCCTTCCTTCAGGATTGTGTGCTCTACCCCACCACCCCTGGACCAGAGGTTCTGTCCATTTGGTAGATCAGAAAAAATATATTATTGCCCTTATATAAATCCATGGTACGCCCACATCTCGAATACTGTGTACAGATGTGGTCTCCTCACCTCAAAAAGGATATTCTAGCACTAGAAAAGGTTCAGAAAAGGGCAACTAAAATGATTAGGGGTTTAGAGAGGGTCCCATACGAGGAGAGATTAGAGAGGCTGGGACTCTTCGGCTTGGAAAAGAGAAGACTAAGGGGGGACATGATAGAGGTATATAAAATCATGAGTGATGTTGAGAAAGTGGATAAGGAAAAGTTATTTACTTATTCCCATAATACAAGAACTAGGGGTCACCAAATGAAATTAATAGGCAGCAGGTTTAAAACAAATAAAAGGAAGTTCTTCTTCACGCAGCGCACAGTCAACTTGTGGAACTCCTTACCTGAGGAGGTTGTGAAGGCTAGGACTATAACAATGTTTAAAAGGGGACTGGATAAATTCATGGTGGCAAAGTCCATAAATGGCTATTAGCCAGGATGGGTAAGAATGGTGTCCCTGGCCTCTGTTCGTCAGAGGATGGAGATGGATGGCAGGAGAGAGATCACTTGATCATTGCCTGTTAGGTTCACTCCCTCTGGGGCACCTGGCATTGGCCACTGTCGGTGGACAGATACTGGGCTAGATGGACCTTTGGTCTGACCCGGTACGGCCGTTCTTATGTTCTTATAAGGCCCTGACTCAGTTTTTAACTCAGGCTATTTAACCAAATATCCTTTCTTTGTTTGTTGGTTCCTGGAGATTCCTATTTGAACCAGTATATTCAAGCCTCTCTCCAGGTGGTAGTCGCTCTCTGGAAGTGCTACAACCTGAATGAATTTGCCTACGCCCCGCCCCCTGTAACATCGGTTTTAGTTCCTGGAGGGCTGTGGTCCCCCTTCCTCATGGACAGGGGCGGCTCCAGGCACCAGCGCAGCAAGCGCGTGCCTGGGGCGGCAAGCCGCGGGGGGCGGCCTGCCAGTCGCTGTGAGGGCGGCTGTCAGGCTGCCTTCGGTGGCGTGTCTGCGGGAGGTCCGCTGGTGCCGCGGTTTCGGCGGCAATTTGGCGGCGGGGATGCCGAAGGCGCAGCACCGGTGGACCTCCCACAGGCATGCCGCCGAATCTGCATGACCAGCGGACCGCCCGCAGGCGCGCTGCCGAAAGCCGCCTGATTGCCGTGCTTGGGGTGGCAAAAAACATAGAGCCGCCCCTGCTCATGGAAATACATATGCTCCCTCATAGTACATAAACATTTGCATTTTTAATACAGTGAACTCCTAAAAAACTCAGTTCAATAAAGTTTAACTTAATTCAATAATGTTTGTCCAGGGTATTGTCATATCTGCCACACTGTTATGAAAGGAGCTAAATAATTGTGTATGGTTGCTTTGTACAGTAAATAATTTAAAACTTACATACAGCTTTCGATCTTTAAAGTGCCTTATAAACACTAACTCCCCACATTTTACAGATGGGGAAACTGAGGAAGCAACCCTGAATGACTTGCCTAAGGCTTCATGAGGATTCAGTATTTGAACCTAGTTTAGAAAACAAGAGTCCTAGTCTCCAGTTTCTGTGCTCAAACCACTAGACTATATCTCCCTTAAATACAGACCATCATAGCATCCAAGTGAATCAGATGTACAACAGTAATTTTTTGCAAAGTAATTAGAGCTTTACCAAAGAGCACTCACAGAAATTACAAAGTAACAAAAATGAACACAGAAAAAATTTAGTCCTTCATTCTAAATGTCTTCAGTGATGGATTAAGTATTTTCCTTTCACCACTCAAGTACTTTCTAACACACTCTATTTCTGACATTCTTTACCTTCTTAACATGAATGTAATGTAGAGAATCTTTCCGTTGCTCTGCTGATGTTTTCGTCATTCAATTGAGGCAGGTTGCACTCCAAAAAGAATGTGCTGATGGCTAGGTCAGTGCACTTTATATTTTTCCAGATTGTACCTATAATATAATATCAAGATGACTTAACATCCGTAAAACACACCCATGCAAAAAAATAGAAATAATAGCTGCAATAAGAGGGATGGCTCTCATTAATATGCCCCAATTAAGTCTGGTGAGAAAATCTCAAGTACATAGGGTGAGGATTAGCAAAGGAATAGAATAAAGGAAACATTTTCTTGTGGTTAGAAGTGACAGAGCTGTACAGTCTGAGGCCATTTCAGCTCACAGCAAATGAGCTTCTCATATCTTGTAATGCAGTAGGTGAAAGGAAGAGTTTTTGCTAGCAGATTAACAAGAGATAGTGGAGGTGAACTGCAGATTCAGCCATCAATGTGTTTCAGCCAGACAAGCAATCTGCAGGACCCTGGGTATAAGCAGGCATGCACCACTAAACTCCATGACATAAATTTTTTAATATCCTGTGTGTGACATTTCTTGTGGCAACTGGCAAGTAGTTTAATTCTTCAGGAGGCTTTTTATTAACCCACTGCTAGGTCTCTCTATTTAACAGCATCCCCTGTGCTAGTGGTCATATTGTACGTGTAAAAGACATGTCTATTAGGAAGATTAGGAGTCTACTGATGTCGGGGTAGAGTGGGGGAAGAAATGAATTGGTCAATGTGTCTACAAGTGTCAAATTGCTAAGGGAAGCCCTGTGCAGGAAGGCAACAGCAAAGTAGGTTGAACAGAGCTGCAAATTAACAGTGATAAAAAGGCTTCTTTGCTGTTAATAGAACCCTATTGGGCAACCGTAAAGAAGTAGATGGTTTTCAGACGCTGCATTCGAGTCCCAGGTTGCTAATGGTGGAACATAGATTGTACTACGGATATTGTAAGCTCTTTTGGGTGGGGCCATCTTTTTGTTCTATATATGTACAGCGCCTAGCACAAATGGGTCCTGCTCTTTGACTGGGGGACTGAGGCACTACACAAGAGAAATAATGAACAACGTACCTTGTGATCAGTAATTTGTATGTGGAAGGAACAGAACCAAATTCAGAGGGTATGATGAAACACTATTAAACAATGCCCGAGTGTCTCTGTTAAGGATTGTGCCCCGCTCAAAAGCCCTGTTGTCTTACCTTGATCCATCATTCATCGTATCCAGACTTCAGATGATTCCATTAATCTACAGTTTTTGAAAAGTTACATACTTCCATAGATTTTAAGGCCAGAAGGCACACTTATGGTCATCCAGTCTGACCCAGTGTTTAACACAGGCCATAGAATTTACCCAGTCAAGCAAAAGAGATGGTGTGGTTATGGTCAGGGCGGGGGGGGGGGGGGGGGGGCCCCCTNACTTACAAACAAACAACTGGTTATTTTGGCTCTCAATATATCTGGAAATATTTAACTGAAAGATTTAAATTCACAGGAAACTGCCCTGTGGGAAAGTGTATGCCTATGAATCTTTCAGTATCTTGGCCATACTCATTGATATAAAGGCTTTAACTCAGGCATCCTTGTTCCTTTCATAGAATCATAGAAGATTAGGGTTGGAAGATACCCCAGGAGGTCATCTAGTCCAGCCCCCTGCTCAAAGCAGGACCAACCCCAACTAACTCATCCCAGCCAGGGCTTTGTCAAGCCAGGCCTTAAAAACCTCTAAGGATGGAGATTCCCTAGGTAACCCATTCCAGTGCTTCACCACCCTCCTAGTGAAATAGTGTTTCCCAATATCAAACCTAGACCTCCCCCACTGCAACTTGAGACCATTGCTCCTTGTTCTGTCATCTGCCACCAGTGAGAACAGTCTAGCTCCATCCTCTTTGGAACCCCCCTTCAGGTAGTTGAAGGCTGCTATCAAATCCCCCCTCACTCTTCTTTTCTGCAGACTAAACAAGCCCAGTTCCCTCAGCCTCTCCTCGTAAGTCATGTGCCCCAGCCTGTTAGTCATTTTTGTTGCCCTCCGCTGGACTCTCTCCAATTTGTCCACATCCTTTCTGTAGCGGGGGGCCCAAAACTGGATGCAGTACTCCAGATGTGGCCTCACCAGTGCCGAATAAAGGGAATAATCACTTCCCTCGATCTGCTGGCAATGCTCCTACTAATGCAGCCCAATATGCTGTTAGCCTTCTTGGCAACAAGGGCACACTGCTGACTCATATCCAGCTTCTCATCCAATGTAATCCCCAGGTCCTTTTCTGCAGAACTGCTGCTTAGCCAGTTGGTCCCCTGCCTGTAGCGGTGCATGGAGTTCTTCCGTCCTAAGTGCAGGAATCTGCACTTGTCCTTGTTGAACCTCATCAGATTTCTTTTGGCCCAATCCTCCAATTTGTCTAGGTCACTCGGGACCCTATCCCTACCCTCCAGCGTATCTACCTCTACCCGCAGCTTAGTGTCATCCGTGAACTTGCTTAGGGTGCAATCCATCCCATCATCCAGATCATTAATAAATTTCATCATTTCAGCCCACTACCTGCAAACTTGCTTGCAATGGGGTGTGTCAGATGAGTGATCCCTGCTCTCCTGACTGCCCCCAGTGACTAGGGCCCACATTCTTCAAAATATTTATGCACCTAATTCCCATTGAGAGTCTGGGCCTAAATGCTTTTTCTCGATCAGGACCTTAGTTTCCACTGGGAGACCAGTGAACTCAGGAACCAATAGATTCAAGAATTACTAGGCCAAAAGGCTTGATGCTTTGCGCTAAAACCTAGTTTTCAACCAGAACTAGAAAGAAGTAGCTGAAAAATGTCAACTTGAATTTCTACTTGGTTTGTGTTGGGGCTAGAGATAAAGAAAGTGAAGTAAAAAAAATGTTGTAATTATTTCAAAATTGAAAAGTTGTCCCAAAAAGTCCAGTTGTGTGAGTTTCTTGCAACTGGAACTGCTGCTGCGCTTTCAAACAAAGGCAAAAGACTGTATACCTTTAGTAGCAGAAGAAGAAACCAGGTCACTTCTCAGATGGTGACACTTCTGTACACTGAGCTAAATTAAAAAAGGATGGAACGTTCTTTCCTTTAGAAAGCTGTAAAATATCAAACAACTGGTTGCACACACATACACACCAAAAAAGACACACACAAAAAACACCTAGGGGAAGGGGAAAAGTCATGCAGTGAGTCATTCCAGAAGGCTTACTCTTTGCCCAGCATGCTGTCTGAATGCCAACAATAAGGAAAAGTCACCCCAGTTCATTGGGTACTATAACCTTATATTTAAAGGGAGATCTTGGCATCTGAATCTTCTATATGGAGGTATACATTTCAGCATCAGTGCAACATGGCAAGAAGCCCATATCTAACATGGTGTTAGTACAGTTGTTGCAGGAGGAGAAGTGGTAGATGAGGGTGGAGGAAAGGGGTCATCACCAGCCATGCGTCGGATGGTGTGAACCTCTCTAGAGACAAGTGAAAGGGTCTTATTGTTAAGATAAGTGGTAGGGTCTCAACATGTATGAGAACCTTGGTGTGGGAATGAATTTGTATTTAATTCTCCTAATTTCTATATATTAAATAGAAAGATCACATTCAAATAGGCCTAGTATCAGATAAAACCTTTCTTTGAGCTGTGAGCACAGTTAGCATTCTGACAAGTGCCATTGTGACAGCCTCCATCTTGGCCAACAGAACTGGAAATAGCTGGGACCTTCAGAGTTAAGCATGAGCTACCAGTGCTCTGTAACTTGGGCTGTAGACTCTGTGGATTTGGCCCAAAAGAGGGCTTGTAATACATACACACCAGTGAATTACGCCACCATTGCTTGGAATACTAAAAATGTGGGGTCAGATTCCCTGGTATATTCCAGCTGTTTGTTTTACTCTGGTGATGCAAAGCAGCTGTAACTCTGGGGAAGTGGTCCTGAGCCAGCTGTGCCCTTTCAGAAAGATGCTGCTTTTGTCAAAGACATTGTTACTGGCTGGCGAATGAGACACTTTTAAAGTTGCTAGCTAGTGAATGCAACGCTGCTTTCGTGTTTTCAAGATGTTCTGCAGAAACATAAGTACTAGAAACATAATTATTGTTTTTAACCGAAAGCTTTGAGTCTGGAGCAGCCATTAACTTGTCAAAAATATTTGTCAAACAACATTGTGATGGAGGGGGGGAAAAAAACAAATTATGATGAAGATTGTCAATACATCAAAATTAACACAACAATAAAGTTAGAAAGTAGCCTTTCCTTCAGGTTCTGATGAAATCTACAAGCAAGTCGATTTTCAGTTATCAGAAATCAGTAATTAATTACCCAGGAAAGTCTTAAGACTGAAAGTAAAAAAGGTTCTTTAAAGCAGCAATTTTTTAATTTGTTATAATGCTAAACCAATTAACAGCCTTACCTGAAAATCTTGAAAAAAGTTCATCTTTACTCACAGATTACCATTGGGTTATAGCTCACTCATTCTTTGCTCTATGAAGACATAGTCACAGCATAGGTTAGAGCAGGCTAGGGGGTGCTGTGACCTACGCCAGCTGGCAACAGTCCCAAGGGACTGTCCTGGAGATGAGAAATGGGAAAAAACATTGATATTGTTGTACCTGAGCCCCTAGCACACGCCCTATTTCAGATTCACACGAGTTGAGAGCTCCCCACCGCTGGATGAATTTTCAACTGGTCAGATACAGCTGCTATCAATCCCCTTTGCATTGGTCTCATGGCACCAAACAAACTTAAACCTGGTGGGTCTGGCTGCAGGAGAATTGCCCATTGTGAGAGACTGTTTTGCTGGTGTGGGTAGCATAGTGGCTTCTATGCTGCCCCAACCAGTATGGGATGGGGATGCCAGGGAGAAAGGGCTGCGATTCAGATGCTGAGGTGTCTAGCTGAACTACTCTGCTGGAACAATTCCTAGGGGCCCCTGTGCAACTGGTATAAAATAGTGCAGACTTCATTCTGATTTTCCCTGGGACTGGACTAGCTCACCCAGGATCAGGGAAGTATACGGGTAGCTTATGACTTTTTCCCCTTTCTGATCCTGTATCAAGTGCAGCTCACGTGGCCCAGAAAATCTGACCCATAGCAGGGGTGAACATAAAAACATAACACAAGAACATAAGAATGGCCGTACTGGGTCAGACCAAAGGTCCATCCAGCCCAGTATCCTGTCTACCGACAGTGGCCAATGCCAGGTGTCCCAGAGGGAGTGAACCTAACAGGTAATGATCAAGTGATCTCTCTCCTGCCATCCATCTCCACCCTCTGACAAACAGAGGCTATGGACACCATTCCTGGGTGCTGGAACAATTTTTATAGTGGGGGTACTGATGATGGAAACCACGTATTTGGTGTTTGTTATTACCACTTCAAGCCAGGGGGCGTGGCAGCTCCCCTAGGTCCAGCACCACTGACCCACAGTTTCTAAGGTGCTTTAAGATTCTCCTCAGTGGAAGGGGCTATATAAATAGAAGTCATTCCTCTGGTAGTTTGTTGCAATGGTTAGTCTCATTCTTAAAAGATTGTGCTTAATTTCTTATTCAAATTTGTCGGGCTTCAACTTCCAA
This sequence comes from Platysternon megacephalum, assembly GCA_003942145.1. Taxonomy (NCBI): domain Eukaryota; kingdom Metazoa; phylum Chordata; order Testudines; family Platysternidae; genus Platysternon; species Platysternon megacephalum. Next base: position 1,731,189 of record QXTE01000135.1, read on the forward strand.
CCATTGGCTCTTGTTATGCCTTTCTCCACTGGATTCAAGACCCTTTTCCTACTTGGTACTTCCTTCCCATGAAGATACTACTGTAATGAAGTCACCTCTCAATCTTCTTTTTGATAAGATAAACAGATTGATTTCTTACAGTGAGAGACTTAAAGACATTTTCTCCAGCCCTCAAATCATTTTGTGGCTCTTTTTCACTCTCTCCAATTTCTCAGCAGCCTTTTAAAATATATGGAGACCAGAACTGTATGCAATATTCCACCAATGCTTTATAACAGAGGTAAAAATCACCACCTTACTATTACTTGCTACTCTTGTTCATACATCCAAGGATTGCATTATGTCTTTTTGCCATAACATTGCACTGGGAGCTCATGTTGAGTTGCTTGTCCACTATGAACCCTAAATCATGTTCAGAGTCACTGCTTTCCAGGAAACAGTCCCCCATTCTGTAGTTATGGCCTACGTTCCTTGTTCTTAGATGAGGAGCTTTGCATTTGGACACGTTAAAATGCATTTTGTTTGAACTGGCCCGGTTTACCAAACAATCCAGATCACTCTATCTGACTGCGCTGTCCTCATCATTATTTATCACTCCATCATTTTTTGTGCCAACCATAAGTCTTACCAGCAGTGATTTTATATTTACTTGCAGATCATTGATGAATATGTTGACTATCATTAAGCCCAGAACTTGGGGAGACCCGTCATGACCAGACTGCACAGGAAACCCCACGTGCCACCCAAGATCGGGACCAGTGTTTCACGTGTGGGCGATCTGGACACTGGTCCAGAGACTGTCCATACATGGAATGTAGCTTTGGGAAGCTCTGGACCCCGCGAGCATGAGCACGCCCTGGGGACCCAGCAAAACTGATCATCGTGCTGTGGGTAAATGAGAGAGAAGTGATAGGACTAGTTTGACTCAGGGTGTGCCCAGACCCTGGTATGAAGGACAGTGGTGCCTAATCCCGGCCCAACCCAGAGCACCATCATGTTACAGTGTGTGCATGGGGACGTGAGGGCCTACCCCCGCATGGAAGTGACTCTAATGGTGGGGAGACACGAGGGGCCCCGATGGTCAGTCTGGCCCTGACCCTGGCCTTCCCAGTTATTTTAGGCAGGGACTGGAACTATTTTGGGGAATTGTTAGCAGAACTGGTGGGACCCCCGTTTGGCGGTCAAGGGCTCCTACCTCTGGCCCCTGACCAGCCTGAAGGTATGACCCCTGCAGGGCTGGGGGAGCTTGCTGACCTTGGTGAAGGGACTTCCCAGTCCTCAGCATCAACCCAGGCCAACCCAGCCCCGTCCCAGCCAGGAGGGGAGCTCCCCACATTACCCGAATCGGAGATCCTGACTCGCCTCTCTGATTTTGTGGAGGTGCAACAGGCTGACGACACCCTGAGTTGGGCATACGACCAGGTGGTGGCGGTGAACAGGGAGACTGTCGAACCCCACTAAGCACGACGATTCCCATGCTTTGAGATTCAAGGTGACTGTCTGTACCGCATAGAGAAAGACCAACCGACGGAAGAGGTCCGACATCAGCTCCTGGTGCCCCGACCACACCGGAAGGAAGTTATGCGACTCGCCCATGCCATACCTGCAGCTGGGCACCTTGGAAGGGAAGAGATGCTAGCCCGTATTTTAGCCCGCTTCTTTTGGCCAGGAGTCTACAGAGACGTGGCAGACTTCTGTGCCTCATGCCCAGAGTGCCAGCTCACTGCACCTCGGCCAGCTCTAAATCCATGGCAAAAAGTTAGACGTTTGAATAAATAATAGGCCTTATGGGCCGTGTAATTGTAATTTGGCTGTGCATCCCTCCAGAGGTGGGAGAAAGTTGGCTTATATGGTCAATAAAAGATGCCGGGATATCATTATCATAAATGGATGGTTAAGTATTCTTAGCACAGGATTTGGAGAATTGAGACCTGCATTCTATTCTCAGCTCCATGTGACTTGGAGTAAATTGCTTAATCTCTCCGTGCCTGAGTTTTCTCATCTGTAAAATAAGCATCACAGATACGAAATAAGGGTGTTAAGAGGCTTAATTAATGTCTCTAAAGACCAGTGAGATCCTTGAATGGAAGGTGCTATATGTAGGGCCCTACCAAATTCATGGTCCAGTTTGGTCAATTTCACAGTCATAGGGTTTCAAAAATCGCAAATTTCATGATTTCAGCTATTTAAATCTGAAATTTCATGGTGTTGTAATTGTAGGGGTCCTGACGCAAAAAAGAGTTGTGGGGGGTCACGGTACTGCTACCCTTACCTCTGCGCTGCTGCTGGTAGTGGCGCTGCCTTGAGAGCTGGGCAGCTGGAGAGTGGCGGCTGCTAGCTGGGAGCCCAGCTCTGAAGGCAGAGCCTTCGCAAGCAGCAGCGCAGAAGTAAGGATGGCCTGGTGTGGTATTGCCACCCTTCCTTCTGCTCTGCTGCCTTCAGAGCTGGACCCTTGGTCAGCAGCTGCCACTCTTCGACCACCCAGCTCTAAAGGCAGTGCAGAAGTAAGGACAGCCCCCTAAAATAACCTTGCGACCGTCCTGCAACTCCTGTTTGGGTCAGAACCCCCAATTTGAGAAACACTGGTCTCCCCTGTGAAATCTGTATAGTATAGGGTAAAAGCACACAAAAGATCAGATTTCACGGTGGGAGACCAGGTTTCACAGTCCGTGACACGTTTTTCATAGCCGTGAATTTGGCAGGGCCCTAGCTATATGAATGCAAAGTACTAACATCATTTAAAAATTGTTAGTAAATACTTCATAGGAATATCTGCAGAATTGCAACGGAAGCTTAACTTGTAATATTTTCAGAATGATATCAATTAGTGATATATTTGTAGTGAGGTCAGGCAGAGAGATTCCTCCCTCTAAACAAACAATCTGTTCTTAGGAACATAGGACTGGAAGGGGCTTCCTGGGCCACTGAGTCCTGTCCCCTGCTGTCACATGCAACCTCATCATATAATCCCATTGATCTATTTATCGAGCTCCTTGATTCCAAAGCTTCAACAGCTTCCCAACCAAAGAATGTATTTTTCCCTTTCTATATGTTTCTTTTATCTTCTGGGAACTATAATACAACAGGCTGCAAATGCTGGTTTGCAGCTTGGAGAACTTCATATGGATTCCCCTTTTCTAGGAATGTCCCAAATAAATCACTTGATCTTGGTATTATTTTATTCCCCCAGAGTATAATTTGTATATTACATGATCTGCATAATTTTGAAAGACAAAAGAGGGGGTCATTGTGGCAGTTAATTATTTATGTTATATATTCGCTAGGCCCCATTGATCTAGGCACATAGCAAGAGACAGTCCCTGTTCAAAAAAGCTTGTAGTCTCAATGGAGAAGTTAGACAAAGTGTGGGAGGGGAAACAGAGGCACAGAAAAGTGAAAGGAGTTGCATAATGTCACACAGCTGATCAGTTGGAGTAGAATGCTGGATAGCCTGATTCTCAGGTCGCTACTCTATCCATTGCACACACTGCCCTTCATTATAGCTCTTAAACTTTTGTCTCATGCTAAGTTACTTTTGTGGCAATAGGTGCATTACAAATTATTTAGCTAAAGAAAGAGAGAATCATATTAAAAGAACAATTTCCCCCCCTCTAAAAATGAGTAATTGTTTGCCTTAAATAATCACTGAAAACTAGGAACTCTAAATTTGATTAATATTGTCTATTATATATTGATGCGGGAATAAGTGCGAATTAGCCCTGAATTCTGATTACCTGAGAGGTTCCACTTGTAGTTTAATTAAGAGCTACTCCATAATGGTGCTAGGTGTATAATTGAATAATACATGCATCCCCTGCTGATGGAACTCAAGGCAAGGCATTCATTAAGAAGGATTTTTTTTTGTTCCTGCACTTATGATGTTGAGAGCTTATTGCACTTATAGTGCATGTTTACATTATTAATAGAGATGTGCCTGATCCGCAGCCCTGTATCCAGACACCTTCATGCTTCAGAGGGTTTTGAAATCAGGATCTGAATTTTGTGGGTCAGGCCCAACTCTGTTCATTAGTTTTTCAGATTTCTTGTTGTCATTCAGTTTAGATAGGGAAGTAGATCACTCCTGAAAAAAAGATATGCTTTGGAATAATGCTGGGGGGGTATTAATATGCTGACATTTGGTTGCTTACTACATACGCCCACTAGATGGCTGACATTGGTGTGGTCATTCATTACTTATTACATTATTTTACACACTTCTGTTTTTGAAGCTTTGTTTTACTACGTGGTTTTCTAATCTTCCTGATCTTCATTAAGAAAACACTTTGCATCCCTGTATCATTCCATCTGCAGATTCAAGAGTTTAAGGCCAGAAGGGGCCATTAAATCATTTAGTCTGGCCTTCTGTACAACACAGATCATAGTACGTCAGCCAAATACCTTTGATCTCAAAACAATTTACAAACACACATGATCTGAGTCTCTCAACACCCCTGGAACAAAAACAAAGCCCGGATCTTGCAGACACACATGTGCTTAACTTTATGCAAGCAGTTTCATTGAAGTCAAGGAGACTATTCCTGTGCTTAAAGTTAAGCATGTGAGAAAGGGATTGTAGGATGGGGCCAGATATTGTAGAAATGGGGAAACTGAAGGAAAGAGAAGCTAAGGCCCAGATCCTCAAAGATATGTAGGTTCTTAACTTCCATTGCCCAAGGCCATACACACCAAATGACTGGCACAGTGCTCTAATGAGTAGGAACACCTTTTTTGCTTTACTTCATATAGGTATTTAACTTTGAAATGCTACATTGGAATCATCATGATACTATTTAGTCACTGGTGACTAACGTCTAGCATATGGTTAGTGAAAATTTAGGGCTATCATTAGCATTGAAGTATGCCTAATCGCATCTTGTGTATGTTGCATTAAACTCCTGACTTAATGGGAGCAGAGATAGGCCATCGCGCCACACTTTATATCACAGATGGAATTTCAAATTACCAGCCACATGGGCAACTTTCATCTGCATATTCAAGCATGCTAGAGAGAGACAGCATTATATGAGCACAAGAGTTGGCATCAGGAATGTTTTGAGCTCCAATCTGGCCTCTGCCATGGTTTGCCTTTGTGACACTACAGAGGTCTTCATGTCTCTGCTTTGGCTTTCAATCTCTGAACTGGAGATGAGCCAGTATTAGAATCCAACCTTACCTGCTGCATAGGTGTGTTGTGAGAATTGACATTAATCAATATTTGTACAGTACAAAACGTGCTTAATAGGGATTACTATAATAGTTGTAACACAAAACTGCTCCCCTCCATATCTGGGACTTCAATGGCAAGAACAATTTATTTACCATAAATCCAGTGTATTTGGATTAGTTCAGAATGAAAATGCACATAGACAAAGTACACAATCCTGTTAGGTGCTGAGCACCCTCAGTTCCCCCTGCCTAGGAGGGGAGCGGATGGAACTCGGTATCTCTCAGGATTGTGCCTAGATACACATCAGCAACCTTGCTCCTTTAAATCATTTTCATACACTGTATTGCAGGGAAAGCCTTCTTTTCTGTATTTGCCTCTTTCCCTTAACGAGGCACAAATCCTTCTACTCCCTGAAGGCTAAGTCCTTAACTGGCTACATGAAGCTTTAGCTATAGCACTCCCATCATGGAATGAAGTATTGTACATTCTGGAAAGTCATACAACCTGTGACCCTACGGAATTTGAATACTTGTCCAAACACAGTGTATTCATGTCAAAAACAATGTTCTCTAATTCCCCAAGAATCTAGAGAGAGCTGCTTTCTTAATTTACCTTATATCCATTTATTCCATGTTTCCTCAGCCATATATGCAAATGAAGTAAAACACAACTACCATGAATTTTTATAGAGTAATTATGTCAGGTCAGTAGTTTTCACTGACGTATTTATTCTTTGTTCCCTCTGTGTGTGTTTGTGTAATATGCCTATCATGAATGCTGTGACAGAAAACGCCAGCCAATGCATTTTCGTCAAGTTGACTGGCTCATATGATCTAGTGGCATGTCCTGCAGCTCTTGCCTGAGCTATGAAGATCATGGTCTGCATGCAAAATTCTATAAGCTTTAAACAGGATCAATAATATGAAAGAAATTAAAACACAATAGCAACGAGTTGTGTATAAGAGACAATATGCTATAGAGCAGTGCTTCTCAAAGTCAGGTCGCCACTTGTGCAGGGAAAGCCCCTGGCGGTCCGGGCCTGTTTGTTTACCGGCCGCGTCCGCAGGTTCGGCCGATCGCGGCTCCCACTGGCCGTGGTTTGCCGCTCCAGGCCAATGGGGGTTGCGGGAAGCGGCGCGGGTACTGGTCGCCCTTCTCGCAGCCCCCATTGGCCTGGAGCGGCGAACCGCGGCCAGTGGGAGCTGCGATTGGCCACGCTCTTCCCGCAGCCCCCATTGGCCTAGAGCGGCGATCCGCGGCCAGTGGGAGCTGCGATCGGCCAAACCTACGGACGTGGCCAGTAAACAAACCGGCCCGGACCACCAGGGGCTTTCCCTGCACAAGCGGCGGACCGGCTTTGAGAAGCACTGCTATAGAGGAATACACAAGGACTTCAGTGAGCATGTGCAAGATTAGCAACTATTGAGCATGTCCAAAAACATGTCCAGACAAAGACCAGACATGACCAGGTAAGGGCCTGACCGTCAGTAGTATAATACTACTGAGCATGTGCAGTAAAGGGAGAGGTGGCAGAGAGGTCAGTCAGTTAAGCTGCTAGGAGGTCAGAAGCCACTCATACTGGCCACAACTTGTTTTAAAGGTCAGAGCTGTCAATCAGATTCTGAGGTAATGATCAAGACTGAGCATGTGCGAGTGAGGTAACTGTAGCTAAGAATAGGAAACTATATAAAAACAGAGCTACAATGTAGCATAAAAGGCCAGCAGCATTTTTGGAGTCCAGAGGCTGCATCTGAGAAGAGGAGAGCCGTGCAGAAAGAGCCGGGGAGCCAGCAAGAGAAGCCAGAGACAAACTGCTGCAGAGAGAGAAAAGAAAGCTAGAGCAGAGCAGAACTGGCTGACCAGGAGCTGAACAGCAGCAGTGATTTGATTTTTAAAAGAAAGCAGCAACGGATTTATAGAGGAAGGTTAATATTCTTTTAATTATAGTTTAGTATAAGTATAGTTTAGGATAGTTTATAGTATTTAATATGTGTGTGCTTGAAATGTGTGTGTGTTTTAATTGTAACTTTATCTATGTGAACTTTAAAGTAATTTAAGTTCTGCTGTCAGCAATTTGTTGCAAACTGGGCACTTGCAACAAATTGCTTCGCTTAGTACAGGGGTTCTCAAACTGGGGGTCGGGAACCCTCAGGGAGTCATGAGGTTATTACATGGGGGGTCGCGAGCTGTCAGCCTCCACCCCAAACCTCACTTCACCTCCAGCATTTATAATAGTGTTATATATATATATATAAGTGTTTTTAATTTATAAGGGGGAGGGGGGTGTTCATACTCAGAGGCTGCTGTGTATGAAAGGGGTCACCAGTACAAAAGTTTGAGAACCACTGGCTTAGTATAATTTAAGTGCTCTCTAACTTGCAATAAGGGATTGGTGTCTCAGGGATTTTTGTGCTTTATTTAGGATTTTTAGGATACCCTGTATTAGGGATTATTAGTTATTTGAATAAAAAGATCCTTTGTTTTGGAAGGATCACTGCCTGTGTCAATTACTTTATTGGAAGGTTATATCCATGTCCTTTGAGTGTTTTCTTAGCAACTCCGGGAACTTTTACCTTGGGAAGAACAGGTTAATGGGGCAATAGACAGGTGAGTGTAGCGGTGCTTCAAAACTCATTTTTTTTGGGTAACAAAGTTTCTTGCCTAAGGTCATACAGGAAGTTGTAACAAAGGCAGGAATCCTAGATCTTTTAAGTGCTAGTTCAGTGGCTTAACCATCCTTCCTCTTAGTCCTAGTTCTTCCACTGATTTGTGGTGAATTCTTAGGCATGGCACTTAACTTCTCTTCCTTATCCTCAGTTTTTCTGCCTCTAAAATGAGGCTCAGACCTACCTGATGGACATATTAAGGAGGACTAATGAAATTACATTACCAGTAATGTGCTGCTCAAATTTTAACAAGGGGCTTCCTCAAAAATCCAGTGAAACATGCTATATTCCCTGGATAAAATACTCCCCCCAGGAAATCCCATACATTCCATAATCTCATTCCACTCTTCAGAAAGAAAATGCATATCCCTTCCTTCCCCTCCATCTGACCCAGTAAGTTTTGACCCACCCCTCAGAACCTTTGACCTGGACATTGTTCCTCACAGCAGTAGTAATGGTGGCCTCTCCTCGAGCTATGGGGTAGCTGATTGGGTGAGCAGGAACCTTCTGATGATTGGGTGGGTGGAGGTGGATGAGTCTCACATGACTGCTGGCTACCTCCCCTAGCTGCTCTATGATATGTGTGGGAGGAAGGGTGTGTGCAGGTGTCAGAGATGGTTCAGAGCTCATGTGGGAGCCTGAACTGGATGCAGGTGCCCTAAAACTGCAGGCAGGGATTTAATGCAACCCAACAGCAGCTTAGCTGATCCTCCTCTCCTCCTGTGTACAACCGGTGGGGGGCAGGGACCATGCAGCATGTTCTATAGTACTCCTCCTAGAAATGTGCAGGAGGAAAGTTCTTCCTGTAGTAGCTGCTATGGCCAAAGCAATAATGGGTATACATGTGGTAACCACCCAGGTGAGCAGTGGCAGACTCCATCCCAGCCTCAAAGAGAGCTGCACATTTCAGCAAGATGCTAGTATTTTTAGGTGAGCCCTGTGAAACTTCCCACACCACTGCGCATAGATATGGGCCCAAAGGCTATAGGGAGGGTGTAACGATGCTGGTTCTGGCGGGACCCAACTGAGAGTGCCAATTCAGGACAAATTGCTCAAAACAGGGCAGTTACAGCCCAAGGCTGGGGTTTTTCCACCTCTAAGGCAAACCAAACCAGCCAGACAAAGAGGACTTTGGTCTCACCCCACTGGCTAACCACAAGTCACACAAGCAATTCCCTTAGACACTCCAGTTTCCCAGTATTAACACCAGTGCCACTCGTCATAAAATGGTTATGAAAACCAATACCCCAGTAAAAGAAAAAAGGTTCTCTCGATCCCAAAGAATCAAGCCCCAGACCCAGGTCAATATACAAATCAGATCTTACCCACAAATCACGCTGTTGCCAATCCTTTAGAATCTAAAATCTAAAGGTTTATTCATAAAAGGAAAAAAGATAGAGATGAGAGCTAGAATTGGTTAAATGGAATCAATTACATACAGTAATGGCAAAGTTCTTGGTTCAGGCTTGTAGCAGTGATAGAATAAACTGCAGGTTCAAATCAAGTCTCTGGAGTACATCCCCCGCTGGGATGGGTCATCAGTCCTTTGTGTAGAGCTTCTGTTTGTAGCAAAATCCCTCCAGAGGTAAGAAGCAGGATTGAAGACAAGATGGAGATGAGGCATCAGCCTTTTATAGTCTTTTCCAGGTGTAAGAACACCTCTTTGTTCTTACTGTGGAAAATTACAGCAAAATGGAGTCTGGAGTCACATGGGCAAGTCCCTGCACACTTTGCTGAGTCACAAGGCATATCTGCCTTCTCTCAATGGGTCAATTGTATAGCTGATGGTCCTTAATGGGCCATCAAGCAGGCTAGGCAGAGCTAACACCAACTTGTCTGGGATGTCTCCCAGAAGCACAGGATAAGTTTGAAATACAGACAGCATAGAGCCAATATTCATAACTTCAACTACAAAATTGATATACACATATAGACCGCATAATCATAACCGGCAAACCATAACCTTGTCTTAAACACCTCATTTGACCCCCTTTATACAAGATTTGGTGCCACTACGGGACTTTGGTTGCAACCATGTTCTATGTGGTCCCAGTTCAAATCAATAACGTGACAGAGGGGAAATGGTCCTCACTCAGGGTCTGGTTGGGGAGCATGGCCCAGTGGTCACAGCCACAACCAGTGACTGCCAACGGGGTTGTGAGGAGGGGAGCCCATGCCCTCCCACTGCACAGGATTCTGACCCAGGGCCCTCTGGGCTACCAGTGGTCTGGCAACCGAGGCTGCTTAAGGCTGTTCTCCTTGGGCCTCTTCCTCTCGTCTCCCCCACTGCCTGGGTCAGCTCAGTTCAAGGCCTTCCCCTGGTGGGGAAAACCAAACTAAAAGAAGTAATAGGCAGTTACCAATGCCCAAGGTCCACAGGATACTTCCCTCTCTGGTTGTCTCTGGGGTGGGTCCTCCCTTCCCTCAGGGAGACCCCCTTTGAGAAGCTGTATCAGAGCCTTTAGGCTTTCCTCTGCTCTGCGCTGCTGGAGCTGTGGGTTCCAGGTCTGCTCATTTCCAGCTCTGCCACTTAAATGAGCTAATTCCCTGCCTTTTTATTCCTTCAGCAGATGGAGCATTTGCTGCAGATGTGGTGGGGTGGGGCTAGCTGAGCCCCAAATAACTCCTTAACCCCTTGTTGCACAGTGTGGGGTTTGTACACCCCATCGCTCATCCTCCCCCTCAAGATGAAGCCAGGGGAGTTGGGGCCATCTGATTGCTCCCCCCTTCCCTGGAAAATAAGTCAGCATTCTGGTGGGCTTTCCTGGCTCGATGCTGAATTTGGAACACATAGGGCTGGAGAGACAGGTACCAGCACATCAGGTGGGGGTTTGTGTCCTGCATGGTGTTTAGCCATCTTAACGGGGCATGATCAGTGACAAACTTGAATGGGTTTCCCAGGAGATAGTATTGGAGTGAATCTATGGCCCATTTTACTGCCAGGCCCTCTTTCTCTATGACAGAGTAGGCCCATTCTCGTGGGAACAGTTTTTGGCTCCAATAGAGCACAGGGTGTTCCTCTCTTTTTATATCCTGAGATAAAACAGCGCCCAAAATGAATTTTTGGGAGAAGTCCAGACTGAATAGGACCGGTTCTGTTCAGAGGCTTTCTTTCAGTTTTTGAAAGGCCTTTTCACAGGCCTTGGACCAGTGCACTCTCTTGGGGCTGTCGTTCGTAACCAGATCTGTGAGAGGGGCTGCGATCATCGAGAACCTCAGTACAAACGGGCGGTAGTAGCCAGCAAGTCCCAAAAAATTCTCGGTGGTAGGGCATGGGGTGTTGTTGAGGGCCTAGACCAGTGGTCCCCAACCTTTTTCTTCTAGCGGGCGCCAAAAAAATAAATAAATATCGAACGCTGCCGGCGGGCGCCAAAAAACAAACAAACAAACAAAAAACCGAGCGCTGCCGGCGGAGCAAAAATCAAAAAAACAAAAAAACACCCCGAGCGCTGCCGGCGGGTGCCAAGCGCTGCCGGCGGAGCAAAAAACCAAAATAAAAAACACCCCGAGCGCTGCCGGCGGATCAAAAAAAAAAAAAAAAAACCCCGAGGGCTCCGCGGGCACACTTACACCCCCCGGCGGGCGCAATGGCGCCCGTGGGCACCGCATTGGGAACCCCTGGCCTAGACTTTATCTATAAGGGGCCAGATCTGGCCTGTCCCCAAAATGTATCCCAGGTAGGTGGTTTCTTCTTTCACTATTTTACATTTTGCAGGGTTTGCTGTTAGTCTAGCCCAGGGGTAGGCAACCTATGGCACGGGTGCCGAAGGCAGCACACAAGCTGATTTTCAGTGGTACTCACACTGCCTGGGTCCTGGCCACCGGCCCGGGGGGCTCTGCATTTTAATTTAATTTTAAATGAAGTTTCTTAAACATTTTAAAAACCTTATTTATTTTACGTACAACAATAGTTTAGTTATATATTATAGACTTATAGAAAGATCTTCTAAAAACGTTAAAATGTATTACTGGCACACGCGAAACCTTAAATTAGAGTGAATAAATGAAGACTCGGCACACCACTTCTGAAAGGTTGCCGACCCCTGGTCTAGCCTGTCGCAGGGAGCGGAGCACGGCCACAACTTGTGCCAGGTGTTCTTCCCAGGTTCGGCTGTAGATGATTACTTCATCTAAACATGCTGCAGCGTATGAGTTATGGGGCTGCAAAACCTGGTCCATAAGATGTTGGAATGCCCCATGGAGTCAAAGGGCATAGTTCAAAACTGGTAGAGGCTGAATGGAGTGGCAAAGACGGTTTTTTCTTGAGATTCTGGCATGAGTGGGATTTGCTAATACCCTTTTGTTAAGTATAAATTACTGATATACTGAGCTTCGCCCAGCCAGTCTAACAGTTCATCCACATGGGCCATGGGGTAGGCGTAAAATGTGGAGATCACAGTAACCTTCCTGAAGTTGATGCAAAACCAGACAGTGCCATCCGGCTTTGGGACTAATATGACAGGGCTTCGTTACTTGATGTGGGGTTCCTCACTGACCCCAAACTTCAACGTGGTCTGGACTTCCTGTTTTACTGACTCACACACTTCCAGGGAAGTGGCAGGGAGTTCTCTTGGACGATCTGTCCAGGTTTGGTCTGGATGTGGTAGTGTGTGAGGTGGGTCCTTCCTAGTTGGGAGGAAAACACCATTGGGAATGCTTTCACTAGGCTCTGCATCTGGGCCCATTGTTCAGGGAGAAGTTGTTCCCCCACCTGTATAGCCTCTGGGGACAGGGCATAAGGTACTTGGGGCCCCAGTTCTGGTTTGGGGGGTATGGGGTGATGAATAGGCTTTCTCATTCTTCCCATACCTTCAGCAGGTTGATGTGATAGACCTGGGTGGGCTTCCATTTGTCGGGCTGTCTAACCTCATAACTGACTGGCCTGACTTGGTGAACAATTTCTTAGGGCTCCTGCCACTTGGTCAGTAGTTTAGACTCTGTACTCAGGAGTAGCAGGAGGACCTAACCTGAAAGTGCATACCCGTGCTCCCTTGTCATAGGAGCATTCCTGGGTCTGTAGTGTAGTGAGGAGGTTTTAGACAATGCTCCCACAGTTTCAAGTCTCCCCTTGAGTCTCAACACATACTGTAGGACATTCGGAGTTTGTCCTTCTCACATCTCCTGGACCAGGTCGAGGACTCCCTGGGGCCATCTCCCATACAAAAGCTTGAATGGAGAGAAGCCAGTAGAGGATTATGGGACTTTCCAAATGGCAAACAGGAGGGGGGTGGGAATCAGTCGATTCCAATGACGCAGGTCTTCTGACATAAATCTTTTCAGCATCCGCTTCAGGGTTCGGTTGAAACGTTCAACCAGACCATCTATTTGCGGGTGATAAACTGAAGTACAGAGCTCTTTATTTTCAGAAGATCACAGACCTGTTTCATCAAGCAGGACATAAAGTTCGTGCCTTGGTCGGTGAGAATCGCCTTGGGTACTCCTACTTCAGCAAAGACTTTCAATAGATCTGTGGCAATAGTCTTTGCATTGGTGTTACATAGTGGGATTGCCTCAGGATAGCGAGTAGCATAACTGACTATCACCAATAGGTGTTTGTATCCAGTGGGGGAGGGGGGGGGAGCAACAAGGTCTACCAATTCATTTGAAGGGGACATCAAGACCGGGAGAGAGACTTTCACCCCACATTTTGGCCCAACTAGCTGGCAGTCCGGACAGGAGTTGCAGAAGTTTTTAACTTCTTGATGTATGCCAGGCCAGAAGAAGTGGTCTAAGATCTGGGCCAGAGTTTTCTCCTGTCCAAGGTGTCCTGTGGAGGGGATGGCATAGTCCAGTCGCATGACTTCTTGTCAATGCGGCTGAGGGCCTGCGGGAGCATTCTGTCTAGTTTTTGTCTCTCCTGTCTGGCTTTCCCCTTCTGTCGAGGGGTCCCTCTGGAGTCAAACAATGGCTCCAAAGCAGGAGTTAGAGCTGTCTCAACTGCTAGATAGTTTTACGGTGTCGGTAGGTGACTCTGATCGATGTCTGAGCACCCAGTCTCTACCCCCTTTTGGGAGGATTTGGGCAAACTGTTCCACCAGGATTAGTTCAGTCACCTCTTCTCTGGTCTGCCCTTCTAGCTTTAGCCACCTCCAACACAGGTCTCGCAGTTTCTGGGCAACAACCCGGGGTCGGGCCCCTGGAGGGTACCTCTATCCCCGGAACCTCTGGCGGAAGGTCTCCTCGATGATGTTGACGTAGCACATCTTTGTGAGCTTCATGGGTACTGATGGGGCTCCTGGGCTTGGGTCCAAGCCCCCTGATGGAGAAGCTCCAGAGGACCCCTGGGGGCTGAATCAACACCACGACTTGTTGAACTAACCTTTGCTGTTGTTGCTGCTGCTGGGTGGCCATTTGCTGCAGGAGCTGTTGCTGTTTTTGCTGCTGCGCTGCCTGCTGCTACTGCTGCTGGTTCTCAGTCATCCATTTCAGTAACAATTCTAACTCTATCATCGCTGGCCTTCCAGCCTATGTTGTTCTAAATCAGTCTGTTTGGCCACCTAGGTCAGTCAATCCCCCCTTCTCTCAGGGGTGGGACGTTGCCCACATTCTCCACCAATTTGTAATGGTCCTCACTCAGGGTCTGGTTGGGGAGCGTGGCCTAGTGGTCATGGCCACAACCCCTGACTGCCAAGGGGGTTGTGGGGAGGGGAGACCAGGCTCTCCCACTCCACCGGGCTCCGATCCAAGGCCCTTTGGGATACCAGTAATCTGGTAACCAAGGCTGCTTAAGGCTGTCCTTTCTGGGCCTCTTTCATCGCCATCCACTCCAGTCTCAGCTCAGTCCAAGGCCTTCCCCTGGGGGGGAAAACCAAACCAAAAGAAGTAAGAGGGAGTTACCAATGCCCAAGGTCCATAGGATACTTCCCTCTCTGGTTGTCTCTGGGATGGGTCCTCCCTTCCAGGAGGGCCCCTTGGGGCAGCTATGTCAGAGCCTTTAGGCTTCCCTCTGCTCTGCTCTGCTCTGCTGGAGCTGTGGGCTGCAGGTCTGCTGACCTCCAGCTCTGCCACCTAAATGAGCTAATTCCCTGCCTTTTAATTCCTCCAGGAGATGGAGCATTTGCTGCAGGTCTGGCAGGATGGGGCTGGCTGAGCCCAAATCAATTTCTTAACTCCTTGTTGCCCAGTGTGGGGTTTGTACACCCTATCACCCGAGGCCTAGAGAGAAGTTTCTTTGGGATCCACCCCAAAGGCATCTAACTTATTTACATAAGAACATAAGAACATAAGAACGGCCATACTGGGTCAGACCAAAGGTCCATCAAGCCCAGTATCCTGTCCTCTGACAGTGGCCAATGGCAGGTGACCCAAAGGGAATGAACAGACAGGTTATCATCAAGTGATCCATGCCCTGTCACCCAGTCTCAGCTTCTGGCAAACAGAGGCTAGGGACAGAGGCTAGGGACATTTACATCAAGTGTGTGTGTGGGGAGGATCATTCAGTTCCACCCAGCCTACTGCTGCAGGAGTGACAGCCAGTTGCTTCTTTCTTTCAACCTTCATGATCAGTTTACATTTTCCATGTCATCCTTGCAAAGAAGAGGGCTTGAAACATACTTTTTATATGAAATGACAACTCAGATGCTCCTTGAAGGCGTCCAGAGGCTGCTTCTATTAACCACAGGCTCACATAGGCCCCTTCCAACTCATTGTATCTAATATTGCCATGGTGTGTGTTCAGAAATCATGAGTCAGAGCCGCCCATGAAGTTGGCTTTGAAATCACATAATTTCAAAGACACCGCAGGTGGTGGGGTTATTTGCCTCCAGGTTTTCAAGCCTTTTGGAGTTACGATTTCAAGCTTTTTTCCACAACCAGGAAGGCTAGAAACTTACATTAAAAACAAACAAAGAGACACACACAAAACCAGATTCTCATATAATTTCAAGACTGCAGGAACTGGGGCTTTAAGAAAACCAACAAATATCACAGGACTGCCAGTAAAATAGCAAGAGTTTAATTTTAAAATGACCTCTCTTTGGGATCCACCCTTTGGTACTGGGTGCAAAGAGAATGATATCATTCATTGGATCATGGGTCTTTTCATTCTTGCTGGGAGTTGAGTGGCTCCCTGTGTCTGTGGATAGAAAAATAATGACTCCAGCTCCCGGGTATTTTCTGCTCTCTCCTTAACAGCTTAATTCAAGGGGTTTACATGCAACATACAAATGGGTATCTTTCCATTGACTTCAATGGGCTTTGCATCAGGACCTAAGGTTCAGATCCTCAAAGGTATTTAGGTTTTTAACTTCCATTAAAATCAATGGAAGTTAGAAGCCTAAATACCCCTAAGGATCTGGGCCTAAGTCATCGTACACAATAGTCAGTTAAAGCTTAACTCTTCCCTCCTCATTCCAAACACAGCACTGGTGATGACCGGAAAAGGATGTTTTTTCAGTGAAAAAATGCCTTTTTGAATGTTTCAAAAATATTAACAGAAAATAGGGGTTCATCTCGATCCGCTAAATGGAGGTAAAACTACAACTTGCCCTGTCTACACCAGACTTTTACAGTGTCTTAGAAATCACATTTTAAACACACACCCCTTTTCATAGTGTCGAGAGGGCATAAGAGGGCTCTCTCCTTTAAACTCCTCCTTAAACAAACTCAGGAGTGTGCATGCAATCCCTCCTGGCGGAAGAGTTTTTATAAGCTACCTGAAGAGGTCCTTTTATTGTACTTCTTCCTCTTTGCTACAGAGACATGGATTTTTAAAGACCCACAGGATGAAAGAGAACATATCGATAGTGGAAAATGTTGAGCCCCTTTGGTGTTTGAATTAGCTACCAGCAACTTCCCCCGAGCTGTCTAATGTTGGAAGAACCCCAGGAATGCTGACATTCAACTTGCTTAGAAGTGGAGATACAGATGGCTACTGAGTCTATTTCTGTGAGCATGAAAATCAAGGGCAGGGAGAGGGAGCGAGACTAGCACAGCTTCGCTGTATTTCCTCTCGATGTCATGGGTGCCAAGATCTGAATGCTACTAAACAGGGAAATCTTGTGGGAGGTGGAATCGGGACCTCCCCTTTTGACCCACTGAAATACATTAGATTAAAAGAATATTTTTGGATGAAAAGAGAGGGAAGCGGGTGCATTTCAGTGCTAATTAAGGACAAAACCAAACCAAACCCAACCCCCAAACAGGGCATTATCTGCTAAATAGGGACAGCTGGAATGTACTGTACCGTATGTAAAGAATCCAATCAGACTTTCTACTGGGGGAAAAAAACAATAAAAAAACAATTTACTTGAGCAACAGCCAAGTTGCAAGAGAACAGATTGAAATACCCCAAAATATAATTTCTGATTGTTTATAGCAATGTCATTTTAATTCCCCTCTCTAGGATACCCAGGGGCTATTGACAGAACCACATCCAATAGCATTTCTCATTGAAAGGTGGGATGGATGCATCTATTTTTGAGTAATATATTTTATTTCTTTTCAGTTTTCATAAACCAGTGCATACCAGACCAAACCTTCAACCTATCGCACATTTCTTCATGAGACAAAGAATGAGGGGAAAGATGAGGATGGCTTGTTCTGAAATGTCTGTATTAAACTAAAATGCTGCAATGATGGATAGTGGTTTATTCATAGATTTGGGAGAAATTACAGCCATAGAAAGTCCAATTCATCATGGGCCAGATCCTCCTAAATACCTTTGGAGATTTGGGCCCATGTGCCTTGAATAATGCAATAACCTTTGCAGTCATAGCAATGAGCAATATGATAACCTTTGTAGCCATGTTAGACCTATTCTATGTGCTCTTCAGAGATAGGCATTGATTTCCATTAGATTAACATCAAGGGCCAAATTCTGCCTATGATTACACCATTGTTTTATTCAGGCTCGAGAACATGGCCCGACGGGCTCGATCCTGCAAAATCCTGAGCACTCTGGCCCCAGTCCTGCAAAGCACTTAAACAAGTGCTTAAATTTAAGCACATGCATAATTCCATTGACTTCATTGGACGTGGAGGGCAGTCAGCACCTTGCAGGACTGAGACCTAAGAGGACAGTCCTGCTCTTACTGAGGTCAGTAACGAAACTCCCATTGACTTTAATGGGTACAAGAATGGGCCCTAGGGCCTGATTCTGCAAGATGCTGAATGCCGTCAGCTCCTGTTGAGGTCAATGGGATTAAAGCAGGAGTTGAGGGTGCTCAGAGTTTTCTAGTACATGCTCAGTTCCTTTCAGGATCAGACCAGAAGGTATTTAAGGGAACCATTTCCTTTTGAGAGGGAAGGATCATGGTGGGTAGGGTTGACTAGATCTGTTTGTGAAATGAATGTAGAGCTCAATGAAGGGCCCAATTAAACCTGTCCTCTTTTCAGTTGTACCAGCTATGTCCTCCCTGAATTATCTAAACCTAGGACGATCCCATAGCAAATGTGATTAGAGCGCGCCCAGATATGATTTACTACACCAGCCTTTGTTTGTTCTGGCAATTCTGGCTGAGTACATTTGGACCAATGTCCAACGTGAACAAAAACAATTCTCTGGCACATTAAATGTGGTTTTAAATCCAAGGGGTAGTTTTGACTATTTGAACAGTTAATGGCCCATATGGGTTGTGCAATTGAAATCTGGCTGTTCCTCTCTTGACTACAGAGTGTATACACGGGCAGGAAGGATGGCCGTGTGGTAAAGGCACTGGACTCAGGAGACTGCCTACTATTCTGGCCTCTGCTGCAGAGTTTATGTGTGGTTTAAAGCAAGTCACTTAATATCTCTGTGCCTCAATGTACTAAAACAGGAATTATGGTAATACTTATGTAACATTTACCTGATCCACTCCTAAGTAAACCTTTCCCCCCTCCCCCCAAATGTGGAACTAATGTAACCTATGTAGAAGGGAGATAAGTCAATTTACTTAGCAATTCTGTGCTACAGAATTCCTCTATCTGACTTAAAGTATTTTCACAGACCATGAATTCCGATCCTTGCAAGTATCAGAGGGGTAGCCGTGTTAGTCTGGATCTGTAAAAAGTGACAAAGAGTCCTGTGGCACCTTATAGACTAACAGACGTATTGGAGCATAAGCTTTCATGGGTGAATACCCACTTCGTCAGACGCATGTAATGGAAATTTCCAGAGGCAGGTATAAATATGCAGGCAAGAATCAGTCTAGAGATAACGAGGTTAGTTCAATCAGGGAGGATGAGGCCCTCTTCTAGCAGTTGAGGTGTGAACACCAAGGGAGGAGAAACTGCTTTTGTAGTTGGCAAGCCATTCACAGTCTTTGTTTAATCCTGAGCTGATGGTGTCAAATTTGCAAATGAATTGAAGTTCAGCAGTTTCTCTTTGAAGTCTGGTCCTGAAGTTTTTTTGCTGCAGGACGGCTACCTTTAAATCTGCTATTGTGTGTCCAGGGAGGTTGAAGTGTTCTCCTACAGGTTTTTGTATATTGCCATTCCTAATTCCTAATGGCAATATACAAAAACCTTTAGGAGAACACTTCAACTTGCAACAGAAAAGCTTCAAAAACAGACTTCAATGAGAAACTGCTGAACTTGAATTAATATGCAAACTAGATACTATCAATTTAGGCTTAAATAAAGACTGGGAATGGCTGAGCCATTACACACATTGAATCTATTTCCCCATATTAAGTATTCTCACACCTTCTTGTCAAACTGTCTTAAATGGGCTATCTTGATGATCACTACAAAAGTTTTTTTTCTCCTGCTGACAATAGCTCATCCTAATTAATTAGCCTCTTAGAGTTGGTAGAGGAACTCCCACCTTTTCATGTTCTCTGTATATATATCTCTCTCTCCTCACTATATGTTACATTCTATGCATCCGATGAAGTGGGCTGTAGCCCACGAAAGCGTATGCTCAAATACATTTGTTAATCTCTAAGGTGCCACAAGTACTCCTGTTCTTTTTGCTGAACTTCAGTTCATTTGCAAATTTGACACCATCATCTCAGGATTAAACAAAGACTGTGAATGGCTAGCCAACTACAAAAGCAGTTTCACACCTCAACTGCTAGAAGAGGGCCTCATCCTCCCTGATTGAACTAGCCTCGTTATCTCTAGACTGATTCTTTCCTGCATATTTATACTTGCCTCTGGAAATTTCCGCTACATGCATCTGACGAAGTGGGTATTCACCCATGAAAGCTTATCCTTGCAAGAAACTACAGCAGGATTTTCTATAGGAAAGGAAATTATAATAGGATTCACTTTCTTTCCCTCCTTAGGAATCCAGTACCGGTCTTTACCATAAGACAGTTACGCACATACAGTTAATAATTTCCTATTCCTTTTTATGAATAACACTAAAAAAAAAAATGTGTTACAGAACAACAGTTACAATGCCCCCTAACTACACTAACATCGCTAACTAGAAATGTGTTTCCCTTTAAAATGAAGACTATAACACAGGGTCTAAACCCAAAGATATATGTATTTATAATACCTTACAATATAGATACAGGGATTGGGACGTCTGACAAACGGAGATCTTCTGCTTTCATGTAGGCTCATGCTGGGTATTATATTGACAATTAAATAAAACATTTAGTTGTATCACATAACCAATTGTTTCAGCATCCACACTATTTAGCACATATGTAACTTCAAATAAGAAAAAAAATTGACAATGACTGTAGCTGTTGGTAGGGTTGCCAACTGTCTAATCACACAAACCCAAACACTCTTGCCCCGCCCCTTCCCCAAGGCCCTGCTCCTGCCCCAAGGCCCCACCCCACTCACTCCATCCCCCTCCCTGCATCGCTCACTCTTCCCCACCCTCACTCACTTTCACCAGGCTGGGGCAGGGGGTTGGGGTGCAGGAGGGAGTGCGGGCTCTGGGCTGGGGCCGAGGGGTTTGGAGTGTGGGATGGGGCTGCAGGCTGAGCCTGGGACAGGGGATTGGGGTGCAGGAGGGGGTGCAGGGTGCAAGCTCAGGGAAGGAGTTTGGGTGCGGGAGGGGGCTCAGGGCTAGGGCAAGGGGTTGGGGTGCAGGAGGGGTGCGGGCTCTGGGAGGGAGTTTGGATGCAGCAGAGGGCTCCAGGCTGAGGTAGGGGGTTGGGGTGCAGAAGGGGATGAGGGGTGTGGGCTCTGGCCGGGAGGCGCTTACCGCGGGTGGCTCCTGGTTGGCGGTGCAGCGGGGCTAGGGCAGGCTCCCTGCCTGCCCTGGCCCCCCGCCACTCCTGGAAGGGGTCGGCATGTCCCTGTGGGGAAGGGGAGGTGGGCCGGGGGTTCATTGCACCTGCAAACGCTGCCCCCGCAGCTCCCATTGGCCACAGATCCCGGCCAATGGTAGCTGTGGAGTCAGCGCTTGGGGTGGGGGCAGTGTGTGGAGACTCCCTGCCCTCCACCCCCGTGGACGCAGAGATGTGCGGGCCGCTTCTGGGAGCGGCATGGGGCTAGGGCTGGCAGGGAGCCTGCCTTAGCCCCGCTGCACTGCCAGCCTTTTAGCTCCTGAAATCTCCTGGTTTGGCTTTGGTAGCCTCCGGGAGACAGGGCCTGATTCCAGGAGACTCCCGGTGAAACCGGGAGGGTTGGCAAGCCTAGCTATTAAGCACACACTGTGTCTTCGGTTCAATAATGTAATACACCTTGCAAAGACATTTTGCCTCTCGTCTGTGATTCCTCCTTAATAGTGTCAAGTATCAGAGGGGTAGCCGTGTTAGTCTGGATCTGTAAAAAGCATCAGAGAGTCCTGTGGCACCTTTACGACTAACAGAAGTATTGGAGCATAAGCTTTCGTGGGTGAATACCCACTTCGTCAGACGCATGCGGGTATTCACCCATGAAAGCTTATGCTCCAATACATCTGTTAGTCTTAAAGGTGCCACAGGACTCTCTCTTGCTCCTTAATAGTGTTTCTGAGTCTCAATCTCACTGACTTCTATAAAGATACAGAAAACTGTGTTGAGATCCAACCCACAGATTCAGTCTGGGTTATCCCTGGCAGTTCTATCTTCTCCCTGCAGGGCTGGGCTGGATCTGACGGGTGCTCAACACGGCTGCCAGTGGTGTACACCTGACAGAACTCACTAATGCATGGCCAGGAGCTTCCAGCTTCTCTGTGTGTACATGCTGGCAATACGTGTGTACATGCTGGCAATACGTGTGTACATGCTGGCAATACGTGTGTACATGCAGGGATATCTGCCCTTAATGAAGTCTTCCACACCAGCTTCAAACAGTTACTGAGCATGGTTAACAGCTTCCTGCGCTCCCTCTCGTGTGCTGAAACAGCAACTACTTCTTTGCAGTCACTCAAGGCTCTATACCGCCACCTTGTCTGGGAATGTTTCCATATCAGCTCAGAGCAAGTAGAAACAGCAGCTGTAATTACAGCAATAAGTGTTTTTGGCTGAACACCATGGAATAAGAAAAATAAAAGGGGATTACATGAACATAACATTTTCTGCCATCACACTGGTCACTCTGCTTGCATATCCTATACCTTGTGTCTATTTAGACCTGGGGTGGGCAAACTTTTTGGCCCGAGGGCCACATCGGGGTTGCGAAATAGTATGGAGAGCCGGGTAGGGAAGGCTGTGCCTCCCCAAACAGCCTGCCCCCTGCCCCCTATCTGCACCCTCCCACTTCCCCCCCCCCGACTGCCACCCTCCTGAGTCCTCCAGCCACGTTCCCTGCGCTCCTGCCACCCGCACCTCCTGCCTGCTCCCCTGAGGCTGCATGTGAGCCTCCCTCCCTGCTCTCCCCTGCCCCCCCCCCCCCACGGGGAGTGCGCCGGTGCTGAGCTGCCCGGCGGTGCAGTGAGCTGAGGCTGCAGAGGAGGGGGGCAGCGGGGGAGGGGCCGGGGGCTAGCCTCCCCAGCTGGGAGCTCAGGGGTCGGGCAGGACGTTCCCGCGGGCTGGATGTGGCCCGCGGGCAGTACTTTGCCCACCTCTGATTTAGACTGTAAGCTCTTTGGGGCAGGGACTGTCTATGACTCTGTGGTTGTACTGTACCTACCACAATGAGGCTACTGTAATATACATGATTAAGAATGATCCTCAGACTGCGGGCAGTGCAAAGCATTATTGCTATTACTACACTTGTTTTAATACATTGCTAGGCAGTAAATATATAGGAAGAGCTGCAGAATTGCTAGTATTGACACAAGCTCCACTTGTTTATCATTTTAAAAGTATTACATCAGTGATTTATTTGCAGTGGAGTAAGCCAAGGAAATTCCTAACTCTGTATGAGTCTGTTCCTTGGCTCCGTATATTCAAGAACTTCTGAACCAGCGAAATGAATTTCCTTCCTTTTTATAAATACATAGCATAATGCTAATGGAACCCACAAAATATAAGGTGGTTCTATTATTGCATAAATTGATTACAATATGCTGTTCTCCTTGGTGTGCATTTTTTACATGACTTATCTTTCTATCTATCTAGATTCTTATATGGTACATACCACTTTGTTATCTGTATTACAAACCATACACGCAGAGATCTATTTATCTCTTTCGCACCCCTCCACAGTCATTGGGGCCTGGACTTTGTTTTGGGCTACGTTTTGTGGTTTTCTTTTTTAACTGTAGTTTATTTATTTATTTGTTCTGGAAATGTGGCTTTAAAAATGGGTAGGATTTGTTGATTTAAGGATATTTATTTTGCATATTTTGGCATGTGATGTTGACAATTTGTGTTTTAATGGTTTATAACGCTTTAACTTTTTGAATCTCAGTGTCTACCATCATTAAATAATTATGTGATTCCCCCATAATTTCTCACATCTGTGAACATTTACATAAATAAAAATAAAAAAAAATGCTTAAATAAACATCAATGTTATCCATCAACATTATAAAAAAAATCAAATTCTGTCAAGCCTGTTTATAGCACATCGTTCATTTATGGATGTTTCTCCCCAGCATTACATGTTGTCTTGGAGTTACAAACTGTACCTCCAGATCCCTGTACATTTCAATACTGGAAGCCACCACCAAATGTTGGTGTGATGAACTGTTAAAGTATGAGACGCTTGGGATATAATGTCTCTGTGGCTGAATTAAAGATCTATGATGAGATTATATAGACTGTCTGTGGCTATGGTGAATGCATCTTTTAACCCTTCAGGGCAGGGAATGACAGCAAATGCAATTCTGTGATCCATGCTGAAAACAAGAGTATTGAATGTACTTTGGAAAAACTTATCTACAATGCAAGGAACTAGTGAAGTCAAATGCTGTGTGCTGTTCCAATTGACTTATTACACAAATTGCATGCCAGAAAGGGGAAATATACAGCAGAGGGCAACCAGAATGATAACACGGCTCAAGGACTCTGGTATTCAAACAGAATGGAAAATCTACAGTGGATTATTTAGAAAGTAGGAGGCCCTCATTGAGGTAAACACAATTCTGAGGGGACTAGAGAAGATAAATGCTATAAGGCTATTATTAGCTCATGTCAAATACAGGAACAGCAGGAGAACAGCAGAGGCACACACTTAAGTTACAGTCCAGGCGCTAAAGGCATTTACGGGGAATTCCTTAGAGAGAGCACAGTTAATGTATGGAATGTACAGGCACAAGCAGCGGTTGAAACAAACAGGGTAATAAGTTTATAGAACTAGTAAGAGGAAAATATTGTGGAAGGGCAACTTAATGCCCTGATTCATCAAGGTACTTAAGCATGTGCCTAAATCAACTGTAAGCAATGGGGCTGCTTAAAGCAGGAACAGATCCATTGTGATGCCCAGTGGCCAAGGCAGACCAGGGGGCAGTCCAGAGCAGTGCTCAAGTGTGTGCGGGTGTTGGGTAGCTGGGAGGTCAATCAGTATCGAAGGCCATCACGGGCAATAGTCAGAGTTCTGACAGGGGTCAGTAGCCAGAAGATCCCATGTAAGGGGCCCAGTCAGAGAGATGAGGAGGCAAGGCAGAGTCAGGCAAGGTAGGAACCATCAGGCAATGGTCTATTGCTCAGCCAGTTCCTCTTCCTGTTAGAGTCTTTATACAATCCAGGAACCCAATACTTTTTGTCGAGCCAATCAGGGGCATGAGGTGTGACTACTGCAGGTCAGTAGGCCTTAAGCCAGAGGTTCTCACAACAAATTTTTTGGTGGCCTCAGAGTGCGGCCACCAACTCTTGCTGGTGGCCGCATTGACAATTTTTTCTAAAATAATTAATTAACTTTAGGAAAAACAAATAAATATGCACATATCCATGTCCAAATCATTGTAATTTATTTATGTTGGGATCTTTTCAGACTCAGTAATAAAAATAATTTATAGTTGTCTCTATTCTTTACTGGACCTAAACAGGATAGAAACACAAATAAGGTGCTTTGCATGTTCTTGTCTTTTTGTTGTTGTTTCTTTTGCTTTTTTGGTTGCGCTTTTTTTTCTTCCAAGACTTACTAGCTAGTAAGTCTTCTGCTGTGAAAAGTGATATTTGTATGTTTGTTAATACCACTTTTCACAGCAGACTTACTCCGCCCCAGCAAGCCCTGCGACAAATTAAGTCCTCAATGGGGAGGTGGGCAGGGAATCAGCAGGGCCCAGGGACAAAAGCAGGGGTGGTGAGCCTGAGGCCGGAGCCTGGAACCAGAGCCTGCCACCGCATGGGTGGAGCCCGAAGCCCCGTGGCCGAAGCCTGCCTCCCCTACCCCTGGGAAAGCGGGGAATTCACCAGCTGCCTGCACCTCCAGAGTTTGTGTCTCCAGAGAGGGGCAGGGCCCAACCTCTGCTGGCAGCTCTGGGAGAGGGGCCACTGCTTTGGTTCCCCCCCCCCCCATATCACAGATGGCTGTGGCTGCAAGAAAAGGCCCTGGTGGCCGCATTTGAGAAACACTGGCTTAAGCACTAAAGCTGTTAGTCAGGGGTAGTGATTCAGTACATTACTGTAGTGCAATGGATAAGGCTGTTGGATTTGGTACTAGGGTCCTCACACCTAGATAACTGGTTTGGGTAGCCTAGCTGACCTAGTAGGTTTTTTCCAGCTCTTATTTTTATAATTCTATGATGCAGTTCCTAGCCTTCCTCTGTCCTATAATTCCCAATGTCTCCTATAACTGCTATATCTCTTTAGTAGTTAACATATTGTAGAATATCTCCGCTTATAACATCTTCCTCTGAGCAATCTTTCCATCAAGACTCGGCATTTGATGACTGTGCACTGAGCTGTGCATGGCATCTACCACCCCAAGTGCTTAAATTATGTACATTAAGCCCCCTGCCTTCATCTGCATTTTTCCTGCCATTTTTTGTTTTTCCTCATGTTACTTTCTACGTGCCTAGAAAGTTGACTTTCAGCATTATCCTCCAAGTCAATTAAATGTGATACAATAAATAAAAAAAGGGTTTGGGACTCAAACTCACTGGCTGAGGTACTTTCCTATTAAACTTTTTCCAGTTAAAAAACAAAAAGTTCTATTTTTGGCTCCCTCTGTTTATTGTACTGCAGGCAGCTTTCAATATAGTGAGAGCCAGAATGTTCTCCTACAATATTCATTAGACATTAACCTCACAAGTAGAACTTTTTTCAAGTGCATACTTGGAGTTGAATGCATACAACGGCCACTGCAGCTCTTTTGTCTGTCTATAGCCTGGAAGTACTGTCCGTAAAGAGTTCCTGCTTTTAAATTGCGTGGAAAACATGTTATCTCATGTTGTTTAGGGGAGTTACAGGTTCATTTGCTACTGGTATTTCTTGTAATGTTTCTGCTCTTGTTTGCAGGGGTTAGAAAATCCCCCTAATCAATTTTCACCATGGTCTTCTTCTTTCGTATGTGTTACAAGTCAATATCTAGCTTGTTCAGCCACCTAACTGATGAATCGTTGAGGGTAGCAAGCACAGTTGCCAACTTTTACCCAGTAAATAAGCACCCCGACTTTCACAATAAACCAATAATCAAGCTAATCCCATTTCAAAACAAGGCCAAAACAAGCCAATCCCTAAGAACCCCAGCACTCTCTGTGACTAGATCCCCCGGCGTGCAGTCTGGGACTGTGGTGGGCCCGCTGTGCACCCCTGACTCTCTCCCCACCTTGCCCCTGCTTTCCCCTTGCCCCTGCTTGCCAGGAGCCGATCAAAAAAAAAGATGCAACAAGCTACAACAAGCAACAAGCTACAAGCTAAACAAGCAACAAGTTACAAGCCAAAAACTAGCCAACAAGCAACTCACAAGCCAATTAAGCCAAAAACAATTCCAATTTCTGTGTTTTTTTCGTGGGTTTGGCATGTCTGGTAGCAAGGTGTGGGAGTCCACCCTCCAGTCTTCTAATTTTATATTCCTCCAACATGTTTGACCGTCTGCATCTCTGCCCTGAAGTCACTCTGTGAAGACTGGCCTAAACCAAATTTCTTGGATGATGTGTCTATTGCTTTATTGTGGCATCCCCTGTGAGTAGCATAAAGTGAAATGAAAGTAGACAAAATGCGGAACAAGATTTGCATTCACCATGATAGTCCCGTCCCAATCCTAATAAGGTCCAAGCAAGAAGAAGTGCTTAGATACAATACTGATTAATTTGACTTCACAATCTATTTTCCTACCCTTTGCAGCGTGAATTTATAATATATACACACCTGCATTTCTTAAATGTTTTACGTTTTTTGTTGGTAGGAATAATCTTATCTAGGGAAAACAATGTTGTCTGCATGTAGTTATTACTATGGACTTCACATTCCTGAGGGGGATGAAAGTCAAGGTGCAACTAAGTGGAATTCAGGGAGTAGCAGGAGGAGAAATTATTCCCCAAATGACACAAAAGTCACATTTCTATAGCACAGAGATAGTGTATTTGCATTTGCATTTCATGAATGATATAGGCCTGAACGAGAAAGCCCTAAGGACCAAAGTAATAATAAATAAAATATTAGCTTTTGTTCATCCAGCAC
The DNA here is from genome assembly GCA_003942145.1 of Platysternon megacephalum. Lineage (NCBI taxonomy): Eukaryota > Metazoa > Chordata > Testudines > Platysternidae > Platysternon > Platysternon megacephalum. The sequence goes on from QXTE01000135.1 coordinate 1,758,845, forward strand.
CCATCAGCTCAAATCCTAACAAACATATCCAGATTAGAAACATGGATCTCTTCACCCACCACTGAGTTGCAGCCATGTCTGGGGTGAAACATGTCAGCTGTTTGACAACAACATTTTAAGAAATAAGAGAAGGAGAATACAGTACTTCGTTCATGTGACACTGTAGGGGTCATTTAGGTAGGCAGAATACAATTGGCTAAATAGGATTGTGATGAAACCCCTACTTTTATTAAAAAAGTACCTGAAAAGAACCCTGATATATTTAATGGCAAATCATCAGGATCTTAGTTTTACATCATATCTGAAAGATGGTGTCTTTTGTATCATGGCTATCGACTGCCCCCCAAACCCAAGTTGTTCTGCAATTTTTAGAAAAAAAAGCAGCTGTGATTTTTTAACTTACCATTGTCTCTGCACTTCTTTCATTGTGATTAACCCTGCTGTGTCTAGGGAGCTTCTGTGGTCTGAAGCATCCCTCTCACGATATATTGCAGTTCAGTTTGGAAAAGTAATGTTTTATGTCCTTGAAATTCCACAAGGATTTTTTCTGTGCTCCTGCACTGAGCTATTTGAGACAATAACCCTCGGTGTCTTGTCCTATTCCAAGCCCCTCAACCTCTGCAGGCTGCAGTACCTCCATGGCATGCACACACTGCAGCAGAAGCCTGGGTCAATGTACCTTCATTGACCTTTCCAAGAGGAAGTGTTTCTGTGAAGAACTGATCGTTGAAGTTCTGGAGAGGGCCAACAGGCAGGTCCAGTATCAAAGACCGAGGGACTTATGGCAAGAGGAAAGGCTGAGGCTGGTTGCACAGCTTGAGGAAAAGGATTTCAGCAAGGGAACAGGATGACAGAGCTCAGCAGAAAGAACAGTTTGAGCAGCTGCTATCTCTAATGGCCACAAGAGGACCAGCTCTGGATGCATCTGCACCATGGCCTGCCTGAGTTCCCTCTGTGATTCCTTGTGCTGCAGTCCAGAAATAGTTGGACAACTTCATGGCTGGGTGGCCCATGCAATCAGGCCCTATGAGCAGCTGGGCAGGGCACCTGTGCCCTATACAGTCTTCCATATTACCCCCCCCCCCCCGCATGGATGCCTCTACCCCTTTCCCTGGTGCCAAGTGGATGGCAAATGTGGAAGGAAGGGAAAGGAGAATGGGGGGCAGGGTGGGGACATGCAACAATTGGGGGGTTCTGTTTAGTACGTGGTTTCACTGTTTGCACTTGTTCATGCATTTTTTAAAAGGCTTTATTGTTACTGGTGTTTTGGTGGGGTGCCTGGCAATGGGTTAATGTTGTACTTTTCTAATACATGTTTATGAATAAAGCTTTTTATTTTATTAAGAAAGCCTACATTACATCATACAAGGTGTATTTCAAATAATAAAGGTAAACACATGAACAGGGACAATCAGGAATTTAACAGTGGGGACAGTCACTCATTTATGACAATGTCATTTGGTGGGAATAATTTCCCAGCCTGTCCATAAATGTAGGTTCCCAATCAGCAAAAACCCCTGGCATCATGGACTTTTCCAGTACAGACCATGCTGACATTCATATATCAGGCTCTGTGGTCCATTAAGGTCTGCATGGCAATGGAACAGTACCCTCTGCAGTTTATGTACTCATGTACCCCTGGAGGAGGTCTAACTATGGGCACAGGAGTCCCATCAATGGCCCCGGTGCAGTTTGGAAACTCCATTCTCTCAAAACCAGCAATTGCCTCAAGAATATGTTTGATGCCCACCAGCATGGGCCAAACCACATGCCTGATTGCGTCAGAAACCTTCACCACCCCTTTACCACAGTTTAATTTCCAACACCAAACTGCTTGGCAATGGATCTGTAGCAGTCCGGGATAGGCAGCTTCCAGATGGTTATAGCAACCCACTTCTGAACCAACATGGCAGCCCTCATGCGGGTGTCTTTACGCTGGAGGGTTGGGACAAGCTACTCACAAAACTCCAGAAATGTAGCTTTCTTAATGCGAAAGTTCTGGACCCACTGCTAGTCATCCCAGGTCTACTAGATGATGTGGTCCCACCAGTCTGTGCTTGTGACCCTGCTTCAGAAGCACTGGTCTACATAGGGGACATCAGCAACTACACTGAGAGTCAACCAATTCACTTCTGCCATGTCTGTGTCCTCTTCCTCCTGCTCCATCAGGTGCCTTTGGTGGGTCAGAAAATGCTGCTAAAATGTCCACCAGCATCTCATGGAAACTCTGCCTGTTTTCTGACACAGGAGTGAAAGCGCAAACAAGAGAAATTCTTCAAATGGCACCTCCTCCATATTGCTGGCTCCAGTTGCTGGGAGTGCACAGACCAAAACAATCGCTCGGCAGGATGTATTAGGAGGCTGTTCAAATTTCCTATAACACGCAGGGTAGACAGTCAAGTTTTCCCACACTGCACCGCAGAGCGGCCACATTTCGGGAGGATGCTAGGAAGTCTAGGATCTGGCTGGTTTGACTCAGGTCTGTGTGCTGCAGTGTGGAGGCCAGAGCCATGGTTTCCATCCCAGGTTAGAAAATTCTTTACCTAAGGTTTACAATCAGTGTAGACGCTCAAGCCCTGGGTTTTCTCACCCAGGCTCCACTGACTTGAGTCCCGTTAACCCCGGGCTTATGCTGCAACGTAGGCGTACTCTGCAACAGAACACCCAAGCTGGCTCACGCTTGCAGGGCTCTACAACGTAGACGCTTGGGCTGAAGCCCGGGCTCCGGGACCCCACGAACATGAACGTCTACACTGAAATTTATAGCCCCGCAGCCCAAGTTCCACGAGCCAGAGTCAGTTGACACAGGCCAGCCATGGGCGTTTTCTTGCAGTGTAGACATACCCCTCAGTGTCTGAGGGCACACAGGAAGCCCGTGACAGAGTCAAGACGAGAACTAGGTAATCTGATTCCCAGTCCTGAGCTTTAGCTGGAAGATCAGCCCCTCTCCCAAGAAGATCTGAATACCCTGCATTCCATGTGCTGCTTTATCCATGGATCGAACAGCTGGCTATTTCAACTGCAGTAATACAGCATATCATATAAATAAATAATAAAGAATGACCACACTCTCCCTGCTAGAGTGGCTGTCCTTTAAAGTCATGGCTAAAATCATCAGGTCTGTAATATAAGGGCAAAGCAGAGGGTTATTGTTATTTCCAGAGCTGCCAGTCACCTTTGTGAGTGCAGAGAGTAAAGAAGTAACCTTAAGCTGCTGAGCAGTGCAAGGAGTCCCTGGCACTTAGACATTTCCCTTTTTTGGGAAGGAAGAAAGATCATTGTGCAGTGCTGAGCCGTTGCAAGCTGCAGTTAGAAATAACGGCCAGCTCCAGCCCGCCTGGCTAGAAAGAAGCTTGTATATCAGAGTGCACAGGAAGCTGTTGCTTTCTATTTGTAACAGCTACCAAAGAGGCAGATTGGGAAGAAAAGGGTTTTTTTTTAGCTCTGGGATGCTTGAACCTTATTACTGGAGATTGGAAATCAGATTGAGCCCAATTCCTTTCCCCAAAGCAGTAGGGACACAGTATGGTATCTTTATCATGAAAACCTGTTGAACTTTGTGTGTATGTATGTGTCTGGTGTGTGTGCACGGAAATCCAGATCTAAGTCCAAGTTCTCTCAGGGCTGTTAGTGGTGGTACTCACTGCCTTAGCGCCCCCCATTATCGGAGCTTGTCGGTGCAGAGGTTCTCGCCCTAGTGCCCTCTGTAGGCCATGTACCTTTGTGCACGATTTAGCCTGCTGGTGGAGAAGCTTCTAGTTTAAATCCCTTTCAGGGTAACAAAATTCAAACTAAGTGTGCAAGTTCAAACTAGGGTCAAAGTGTCTCAACAAATCAGCCGTTCCTCTGGGCTTTGTCTTTATTTCCCTCTCTGGGCTACTTTGGAGTCTCCTCTCCAGCTCTGGTATTGAGCAATGGCCCCTCAGACTGAGTCTTCCTGTGGTGTCTATGCTCCTGGAGACTCACTCAGGCCCCTTCCCAGGAGTCTCTCCAGAGGCAGTGGAACTAGGGGGACATTGGGGTTAGCGCCCTTGCAATGGAAATACTGTGGGGGCTGATCCATGTTTCCTGCCCCACAATATTTCTGCTGTACCCAGGAAGGGTGTGAGACAGGGCAGCCTGGACCCAGCTCCTCTTCCAGCCCAGCCCCCTCAGTGCCAGGGAGAGGGGGTGCCTTGAGGTGGGAGCAGGAACCAGGTTGGGTGGGGAAGAGGTAGCTGGGTGCAGCTGTGGCATTTTGGGGACAGGAGCTGCTGCCAATTGCCTGAAAGCAGCAGCCAGGGTAGGGAGCAGGGGTTGCCTGGGGTGGGGGAGCGGGGACACCAGGCCACACAGCTGCCCAGACCATGCCACTTTATAAGCCTGCCTTGTGTCACCCAGGCCAAGGTGAGTCCCTGCCCCTCTGCCAGAGCCCTGGCACTGCCTGAGCTCTATCTGCACCCTGGGCTCCTCAGCATCCCCCACCCCAAACTTAGCCCTCCCCAAGCGAGTGTCCACCACCTCTGATTGCCTCGGCTGTTCCTCTCTCTCCCCTGACTGAACTCTCTCAGACTTTTATGGGGCCCAGGTGTCCAATAAGTTAGAACCTGACCCCTCTTAGTCCCACCCCTCTGGCTGAGAAGCAGCTAATTAATTACAGTACAGGTATAATAGATGTATTGAGCTGGCTTTTAACCCTTTCTAGCCCGTGATGGAGTGTCAACTTGTCACAAGGCCCATCTGTAGTTTTAACTTATTTGGATGCTGTTCAAACTTTGTAAAAATGTAGGTCCTGAATAGTCAAATCCCACAAGTTGTATAGGATTGGTCCTGCCTCAGTTCACAGGGCAGCCCCTCCTGAGCAAACAGGAGACACCATTTCAATCCTTGGGTCACTGTTGTTCAAGAACTAGAGGAGTCGAATGTCTATCTATGGTCCCCTTCTGCACCAACTAGTGAACCATGTATAGTCTGTGGGGAGGTGCACATTGCACTGTTGTAAAGTGTTACTCTTCTGCCATGGCATGTGCTGCTCCAGTGCTCTCCGAGGGATTCTGTCTGGGTCCCTTCCTCCCCAAACGCACACTATGAGCTATGAGTCGTAAGGACCTAATTTGCAAAAATAGGTGCCTAATTTATGCGCTCAGAATATGCACACACAGGCAAACACACAAAACACGCATTTGTGCACTCAAGCTCTCACGGTCTGAAAGCAAGTAGGGGTATGTGTCGGTGTATGTGCTCATGTGCCCTCACAGGTATTCATATTTTGCAGGCACAACTTAGCTGCCTATTTTTGAAAATCTGACTCTTAATAAACAATGGTAATAGCTATTTTAAAACAAAGAGTAGATTTAGCAGCCTGAAGAAAAGAGAATATTTCTGTTTCTGTGCTGTCATTTTACTTTGCTTTGCTACTGCATCAGCAAAACAGCCTTTTATTCTTATCAATAAAAAGTTAAATAATGAATAGATTGGAAAGTGTGGGAACTAAAAGTAAATTATTTATTTTAAAAATGTTTGCTGAGGAGTCCCCGGAGGTTCCAGGCTCTGCTGGCTTTCTTTCCAGGCAGCTGTACATATATAAAAAGCCTGTTGGGGCGCTGGGAGATTGTATCACAGAAGTTTGAATGCCTCAATTGCTGCAGTTCGAAAGACAACATTCCAGAGACACCATTAACATTCACCAATATCAAAAGAGCCACTAGAATGGAAATTGACCCCGCTCTTGTCATATAAATAGATCTGTTGTGTACATTTGTGAACGTCGTATGAGACAATCCATTGCAACTCCTGATGTTGACGTTTCTCCCTGTTTTTATGCTTCACCGATGGCAAATCTCATCCCTAGAAAAATCAAAAGAATTATAAGTTGAAGAAAATTCTCTTTCCCCTCCATCATTGCAGACATGGTCCATTGTCCAGCCTCAGTGGGGATATTGCATTGCTGAGAAATTCATTGTTGAACATCTTCAGGGTTGCTTGCCTGAGGAATCAGGTTTTTCACATGGTATCTTCATCTGTTGATTTATGGTCTACACTACTTATCTGACATGTATCTAAAGTGCTCTTTGTTCATAACCATACAAAATGCCTAGCAGATTTCATTTGCTCTACTGCAGGTGCAGGAGAATTTTAAATAAGAGCACAATGAAATGGAAATCTGAATGCCAGCCAGCAGCATGTTCACAATACTGCAGTACACTGGTGCACTCTGTAGTATTGATCCTGTCATGGTTCAATGTGAAATGACTCAAAGAACAGTTACTATATAAAGATGTAGGTTTTTCATTGAAACATCCCCTCCATTACAATGGTGAGTTGTGCCAGGATCTAGGTTGACATAATTAGCTCAGATGTAAAATCTAAGTGCAAGATAAAATTTTGCCTTGATTTTTGTTTAACTTTGTTGATGTCTCAGCTCTCTTGGCTTTGATAATTTCCACTTGTTCTTCACAGGCTTAAAAAAACTACAACTTAAAAGCAATTACTGGCTAGTGAGGGGAAAAGTGGTAGGGAATTATGACATGTGAAGATGTGTAAGAACAGAGGGTTTTACAAACAACATTCTTTCTATCTCAAAACTGAGCTACTCGCCAAGAAATAAATTTGCTGAGCTGCCGCCTGAGTTTACTTGTCTATATAAAGGCACTAAACTCTCAGACGCAGATATTACAATTTGCACATTTGCTACATTTATTCCTAAAATGTTGGCACACCAGATATACTGCTCATCGTTCAGTATAAATCAGACTTAGGGCACAAACTGCTTTCTTTTTTATTATAATAAAACCAGTGCAAGACAGGGTTTCATCTTTTATTTTGCACCTTGGAGGTACAGGTCAAGAGATTAGGCTGCAGAACAAGGGAGGACCTAGTGGTTACAGAAACTTGGTCTATCTATCACCATGTTTACATTTTGAGGAGACAAATTTAGTGCTTGAGGACAGTTCCATTTTTGATTAATGGAGCCAACTTCAACCCCGTTTTAAATAGGTGCAATTCCACTGAAATCACAGATGATGTTGGCCCACTTTTTCAGAGTAGTTTATGACATCTCTGTGAGTCATTCTCCAAAAGAAGAATTAATTGATGGCAGTCACTGGCCCTGTTGTGTACTTTGCTGCTGTGGGAGGGGAAGGTCACGTATGTTTCCACCATCCTGATGGTCCATTCAGGTTTTTAGCTTGTCAGTGTCAAAGACATTGGAAGAAAGAGCAGCCCATCCAAAGGTGCCAAAATGGGGCAGGGTCACTGATCCTCCTCCCTCCTGCAAAGACAACACCAGAGAGAGGTAGAGGGGGTGTGTGGGAAAATGTCTCCTGGTGAGGTCCTCCACACATTCAGATAAGCATTCCAGCTCTAAACTTTTTGGCTATTATGAGTCAGGTAAAGAACTTGCAATGGCACCACAGTTATAGGGCTATTGGAGGAGTCCATCACTGGTGAGTCAGCAGAACAGGTGCCCATATGGACTCTATGTACCCCCTGACTAATTGCATGGCTAGTTGCACAACACTGGCATCAAGCTGCAAGGCAATGAGATAAGCCCGCATCTCCTGCTGAGCAGCCAGAGCTCCCATTCATCCAGAACTCACTCATACTCCTCCAGTGCCCAGTTATGCTGAGCGAGAAATAACACAGTGGTTACAGGAGACTGCTGCCATCTGGCCTACCTCCCAGACTCACTTAGCAGAAAAATCTCAGCCCTCTGACTTGGCCAGACCACAAGATGGGGAAATCTTTGGGTCACAGTTCTCTCTACAGATTCCCACACCATGTCCAGAGGTGGAACTTGAATACATATGTCCCTGGCCTTTTGCACTTCCTCTTGATCTGGTGCATGTGTTTTTATATCAGTGTTTTGCAGTTGCCTATGTATTGCTGTATTTCACCCCAATTTCTCTCTACAAGCCAAGGCGACCAAAGATGACCACCATGCTGCATATGGGGGAAAATTCAAATGTGCCAATCTAGATGTAGATTTCACAAGTACTGAAGCCAGATTTTGATTAAAGCTACAGGTGTGCAGGCAGGCCTATGCCAGTGGATCTGGGGTAAGCTGTAAACCCATGAAATGGTTCCCTTACAGAACTAATGGAATGACCAAAGCCATCATTAAGGTGGCCACTTCCAAATCCGACCAAAATGGAAGGTGGGTGCATTAAAGTCCAAGCAATGCTTGACTTTACTCATGAGACTGCAGAGTTGGCAGGCTCCCTCATTCAGATCTAAAAGAACATGAGGACTGCAATACTTTCAGCACCCATGAGGGCCTCCCAGTTATTGCTGGTCTTTCTTATCTCCCACACAGTAAAACTCTCATACAAGCTCTCATGATCTGGCATCTCAATTACTGCAACATCCTTCTCTCTGGCCTTGGCAGACACAACCTTGCCCCACTCAGAATGCTGCTGCAAAGATCATTTTCCTAGTTCGTTGCTTTGACCTGGCCACCCATCTCCTTGAATCCCTCCACCATCTTCCACTTCTCTATTGTATCAAACATAAGCTGCTTACCTTCACTGGCAAACCCGTTCACAGTCAGGCCCACCCTTCCTAACAACATTCATTCACTAGTGAGCTGTCGATGCTCTCCTCCCATCGGTCCATGATGCCAGTCTCCACTGCCCATTTGTTAAATTTTCTAACCAACTCCTTTGTGCTTTCTCCCATACTGTCCTAGACACTTGGGAACAGCTCCCCATAAACATGCACAAACCTACCTCATTGTCTACCTTCAAATCCCTCTTCACAATTCTCCTTTGCTATAATGCCTATGACAAACTTGGCTATTAGTCTGCTGGTGTGCTGCGACCACTGCCTGTCTTGCTAGCCAGTATTATCTAATTGTTTCCTTGTACTCCCTCAAATGTCTGTATTCCTGTGTTGTCTTGTTTTATACTTAGATTGTAAGCTCCTTGGTGCAGGGACTGTCTTTTTGTTCTATGTTTGTACAGTGCCTAGCACAATGGGGGCCATGGCTAGGGCTCTAGGTGCTACAACAACACAAATAATAATAACTGCTGTGTAGAACTGTGTGGGAACCAGATTTTCAATTTTGCAGAAAATTCCACAATTTCAATTTTTTTTCTCTTTCAAAGTGAACAACTACAACAAAAACCAACCCACCCACTTTGGCTTGACCAAAATGTCTTGTTTCCATGAAATTGAAATGTGTCTTTCTGATTTTGACTTTTTCAAAAAAATTATGTTATATAAAATTTAAAAAATTGAAATGAAAAGTGATTTTGAAACAAAAAATCTAGACATTCCATTCTGATTTTGACAAAAATGGCATTTTCTGATGGAAAAACAATCTGTTGGAAAATTTCTGATCGGTTCTACTGCTGAGCTTTTGAATGACAGTGCAACAGCAAGGCTGGGAAGTAGAATACCAAAGCTTGGGCCTGGACACACTCACTCTGCACATGTGACACGCACCCTTTTGCGTCTCTCCTGGGTGTAGGCGGGATGTGTTAGGTAATGGCTGAATAGAGCTGGGGTGTGATCATATTCTACAATGCAGTAGGGCATGTGGGGGGAGGGATAGCTCAGTGGTTTGAGCATTGGCCTGCTAAACCCAGAGTTGTGAGTTCAATCCTTGAAGGGGCCACTTGGGGATCTGGGGCAAAATCAGTACTTAGTCCTGCTAGTGAAGGTAGGGGGCTGGACTTGATGACCTTTCAAGGTCCCTTCCAGTTCTATGAGATAGGTATATCTCCATATATTAGATGTTCCTCAAAACTACAGGAGATCACTATGACATGATCAAGGTAAATCAGTCCTGCCAGGAAGTTTAAGTCCCCCAAGATATGTGTCATCAGCCTCTGAAAGGTAGCTGATGCATTCTGTAGACCAAAAGACATCTGATCACATTAAAAAAGCCCCATGGGCTGATGAATGTGGTCTTGGGCTTATCGTGCTCTACCATTTCCACCTACTAGTATCCTGAAGTAGGGTGGAGTAGTATCTGGCTTTTCCTAAGGCAGCCAGGGCTTTCCTCGATACGGGGCAGAAGAGATGCATCTTGAGTAGTCTTAGCATTCAGCTGTCTGTAGTCAATACACACTCGCAGAGAACCACCCTTCTTCCTTGCCACCACTATTGGTGGTGCATGTGGGCTTTGGCTCATAGACTTTAAGGTCACAAGGGACCATCGTGAACATCTAGTCTGATCTGCTGCACACTGCAGTCCACAGAATCTCACCCACCGACTCCTGTAATAGACCCCTAACCTCTGGCTTGGGTGACTGAAGTCCTCAATTCGTGGTTTGAAGACTTCAAGTTACAGAGAATTCACCATTTACAAAGCAACTACTTATTATATTATGATATAGAATATTTGTTTCACATTAAATCATTTCATTGCAGAGACTGTAGAGTCTTGCAGATAATTCAGTATATTGATCTGATTGTGCATGGACAGTGGTCAACATTCAAAGTCAATACTTCAGTGACAGCCACTATACATGCATAATGAAAGGAGAGTTTAAAAAATAGAGATGTTTCCAAGATTTGCACTGCCGAGTATGTTATGTTAGCACATATTTCCATGGGAGTTAAAAGAGGGCTTTTAATCTGTTTAAGAGGAACAACAAAGAGCAACTAGTGTGCTTTGAAATTTCATCTTCTCTACCACTGCTGGTTTGGGAAAGCTGAAGGATTTGTGGTGCTGCCATTTTCTGGGATAGAAGCTTATACAGGGCTTGATTGTGGACCACAAGGTCTGGGTAAGGGGCACTATGTAACTGCACTGCTTCTGGACCAAACTGTGACTCTGGTCCCTGGTTTCCTCTATAGCTCCAGTCTAGAGAATGAAGTCAGGTCAAAGCTTTTGAAGGCAGCTGAGTGGCTACCAAAATAGCTATTGCTTTGCATATTGTGTGGTCATCCTTAAAAATTGGAATTTGCCAATAGTTATCACGCACTGGTATATGGCACATCATCATAGTCTACCTTTTTGGAATCTAGAGGTAAGTGAGGTATCTAAGAGGCTCTGCTTGGACAGGAAGGATGGTTCAGTGATTGGAGTGGTACCTTAGGGCTTAGGAGACCCATGTTTAATTCCCTACTTCAACACGTCCTCTCTTGGTGACCTTTGGCAAGTCTCTTTGTGACTTTTTAATGGCAGTCACTGCACTGAATTCTAATTCCTTTTGCCTTGACATTCCTTCCACAACTGATTGCTGGCTTGTTAATGCTGTCACCAGAACAGGAGGTTCTGATTCAGGCAAATGTAAATGCAGTTGCTTTAACTGAGTGAAATTCACCCCCTGTGCAGGATGCCACCAGAAGGTCTTCTCACCACTTACATCTCATTTAATAATAATAAAAAATTCTTTGATATGGTTCTTATCATCCGCAGGTCTCAGAGGGCTTTATGAGGAAGAGAGCACCATTTCACAGATGCAGAAGGTGAGGCAGAAAAGTGACCAGCCCATGGTCACACAACCAAGTGAGCAGCAGAGTTGGGAAGAGGACCCAGGTCTCTTGAATAACAGGTCATTATCCTGTCTGCATCACCACTCTATCTCTCTGGAGGGCTTGGATGGTACTTATACATAGACCTTTTTCTGTCCCTCTGTGCAGAGGTGAATTTTGCTCTTTGGATTTAGCACAAAACAGTCTGGTTTCAGGCACTGCCAGCCCCATGTATCATCTATTCATCTTATTTTAATTTCACTGCTAGCAGCAGTCTGGAATCAGACTTGTTTTGATATTAACAACAAGTGTTTGTACAGTGGTCCTCCTAATTAAACTGAAATGTCACCATATGCATATGCCTATGCGGTATCTTTATTCTTATCTGAAGTTTTTTTCCCTTAGGAAGTGTTCTAATTTAAATAAAACTTATCAAGGGAACTTTTTTTTTTTGGTAACTTTCAAATAAAACTATGCTATTTCTATTAACCATACTGTGAAATATAACTGTTGGTGTGAAATTCAGCCCACTGCAGAAGCCTTAGATAAACTCCCCCAAAGTCACAGATCCCAGAGCTTCCAAGGTCTCTGGCTTCTGGGCAGATGGTGAGGTGGACTGCTTTGGGGCCTAGTATCCCAAGATCTGCACTTCTGGGGCTCCACCTAAACCAAAATGGAACCACATGGCTCCAGAGGTGACCCCGGCAATTAGAGGCTGATAAGCCTGACTTCAGTACCAGGCAAACTGGTTGAAACTATAGTAAAAAACAAAATTGTCAGACACATAGATGAACATAATTTGTTGGGGAATAGTCAACATGGTTTTCGTAAAGGGAAATCATGCCTCACCAATCTAATAGAATTCTTTGAGGGGGTCAACAAGCATATGGACAAGGGAGATCCAGTGGATATAGTGTATTTAGATTTTCAGAAAGCCGTTGACAAGGTCTCTCACCAAAGGCTCTTAAGCAAAGTAAGCAGTCATGGGATAAGAGGGAAGGTTCTCTCATGGATTGGTAACTGGTTAAAAGATAGGAAGCAAAGGGTAGGAATAAATGGTCATTTTTCAAAATAGAGAGAGGTAAATAGTGGTGTCCTCCAGCGGTCTGTACTGGGCCCAGTCCTCCTCAACATATTCATTAATGATCTGGAAAAAGGGGTAAACAGGCAAAATTTGCAGATGATACAAAACTACTCAAGATAGTTAAATCCCAGGCAGACTGCAAAGAGCTACAAAAGGATCTCACAAAACTGAGTTACTGGGCAACAAAATGGCAGATGAAATTCAAAGTTGATAAATGCAAAGTAATGCACATTGGAAAACTTAATCCCAACTATACATATAAAATGATGGGGTCTAAATTAGCTGTTACCACTCAAGAAAAAGATATTGGAGTCATTGTGGATAGTTCTTTGAAAACATCCACTCAATGTGCAGTGGCAGTCAAAAAAGCAAAGAGAATGTTGAGAATCATTAAGAAAGGGATAGATAATAAGACAGAAAATATCATATTGCCTCTATATAAATCCATGGTATGCCCACATCTTGAATAGTGTGTGCAGATGTGGTCGCCTCCTCTGAAAAAATATATATATTCGATTTGGAAAAGGTTCTGAAAAGGGCAACAACAATGATTAAGAATGTAACAGCTGCCATATGAGGAAAGATTAATAAGATTGGGACTTTTCATCTTGGAAAAGAGATGACTAAGGGGTGTGTGATAGAGGTATGATAGAGGTATAAAATCATGACTGGTGTGGAGAAAGTAAATAAGGAAGTGTTATTTACTCCTTCTCATAACACAAGAACTGGGGGCCACCAAATGAAATTAATAGGCAGCAGGTTTAAAAAAAACATAAAGAAGTATTTTCCCCCCACACAACGCACAGTCAACCTGTAGAACTCCTTGCCAGAGGATGTTGTGAAGACCAAGACTATATCAAGGTTCAAAAAAGACCTAGATAAATTCATGGAGGATAGGTCCCTCAATGGCTATTAGCCAGGATGGGCAGGGATAGTGTCCCTAGCCTCTGTTTGCCAGAAGCTGGGAATGGGCGACAGGGGATGGATCATTTGATGATTACCTGTTCTGTTCATTCCCTCTGGGGCACCTGGTATTGGCCACTGTCAGAAGACAGGATAGTGGGCTAGATGGACCTTTGGTCTGGCCCAGTATGGCCGTTCTTATGGGGCAGCCCACCAGGCAGATTGCCTCAGAGTCAGGGACTGTAAGGCTTCAAAAGTCCATGGCTCGAGGACGGGTGGACTATCTTTGAGTCAGGGACCCTGGAGCTTTCCCTGGTGTACTGAATTCAGAAGTTTTTGGTTTTCATTCTGAATTGGATTGAAACCATATTTCATAGTATTGAAATCCTCTGCAAAATGGAATGACCTCTCTCCGTATAGCTCTAACAAGCACATGCTAAAGTGCTTTGCCGAATCAGGGCCTTAAGGAATGTGCACGCAGGAGTATGTTAGAACTGCTTCTTGCAGAACTTTATGGGATGTATTGTTCAGTAAGATCCATACCCACAGTTCTCAAGAAGAGAAAAATATCCCCTGAGATGTGAATTCACTGACTTTACGGACCTCTGAAAAAATATTCATCCCTCGAAACTATGCGAAGAATGCCTTCCAGCCAAGCCAAGCTTAATAAACCTTGCAAACGTAGCTTATTACTTCAGGCTGTGATCTCACCCTATTTCACAAGTTAAACAGTGTTGGGCCTAGTCCCTGGATGCCTTCACTCAACCCAGCATGTTGCAGGAAGTGGCACTCTTCCTCCATAGTCCCTGCAGCATGATTTTGAGGGTACAGTGCTGTCTTTTGTGTGGGACATCTAAACTGGGGGAGGGGGGGCTTGACCTAGACCTTAAGGTCTCATGGCACTTGTTTGCAAGATAGGAGGGCTAAAGTTTCTTGCTGACCTGCATTAAAAGAAACCAAGCAGGGGAACATCCTGGCCACAATGAAGTCAATGACAAATTTGCAAAACTCCCATTAACTTTAACGCAGCCAGGACTTCACCCAAGGTTCTTGCAATACATTTATGTTATATCTGAAACTTGTTTACAATGTTCTTGAGTATTTATCTTCAACAACACAATCTTTACAAGGCAGCTGGGTCTGTAAGTTCCTTGATCCGGAGCCGTTTGCAAATGGATATCAAGACTGTGTTTAAAAATGAAACAACGTCATTCTCACTGGAATTATAAGCAAGAGCTATTCTACTCAGACTGATAAGAAACACATCAGACATTTCAGATACCACAGGCTTCTTTTTTCTTCACCCAACTGAAAGCCTTTTGCAAGCAGCCTGAGAAACCAAAAGGAAAAACAAAATAGAATGATGTCCACAGGATGTTAATATAAGTCATAGTACATAGGCATACAGATTTCTACATTTAAAATAATACATTTGAAAAGATTACTCTGTTTTCCATAATTTCCTAACCAACACCAGTACCCCAGGTTATGCATTGTATGCTTTGTAAATACACCTTGTGTGATATTTTAATACACTGTTGTGAGTGGGAAAGGATTGCTTTTCCAGTTAGAAGTTTAGCTGCAGGACGTGCATTACATGGCAGCCCAGCATGGTAAATGTATTAACCCTGAGATTTCCAAAGGGGCCGAAGGCCCTGATCCAGTACCTTTGAATTCAATGGGAGTTTTGCTATTGAATGGCTCAAATCCTAAATAAGTTAGATGTTCAACTCACATTGAAAGCTGAGTGCTTATCTCACTCAGGCCCCCGCTTGAAAACACCAGCCTAAGGGCATGTCTAATGGGTGACACACTGGGGTTGAAATTAGGGTTGCCAACCCTCCAGGATTGTCCTGGAGCCTCCAGGAATTAATCTTTAATTAAAGATAGTCATGTGAGGAAACATCCAGGAATACATCCAACCAAAATTGGCAACCCTAGTTGAAATCTACAGTCCTTTAGCCGTCCGTGCACTAACTGGCTGGGTGTATCCTGCTACTGTGCACAGGAAGTTCGGTGATGCCCTTTGAGCTACTGCTGTAGGCTGGAGCGCTCTATATTTACACCCCAGCTTGCCACACTGTCAGGGTTCCCTCCCCACTCTGAACTTTGGGGTACAGATGTGGGGACCCGCATGAAAGACCCCCTAAGCTTATTTCTACCAGCTTAGGTTAAAAACTTCTGCAAGGCACAAATCCTTCCTTGTCCTTGGATGGGTACTGCTGCCACCACCAGGTGAGTTCGGCAAAGATTCAGGAAAAGGACCACTTGGAGTTCCTGTTTCCCTAAAATATTCCCCCCAACCCCCTTTACCCCCCTTCCTGGGGAGGCTTGAGAATAATATACCAACCAAATAGGTTAACAAGGTGAGCATAGACCAGACCCTTGGGTTTTTAGGACACTAAAACCCAATCAGATTCTTAAAAAAACAGAACTTTATTATAAAGAAAAAAGTAAAAGAAGAACCTCTGTAAAATCAGGATGGAAAGTAATTTTACAGGGTAATAAGATTCAAAACACAGAGGATTCCCCTCTAGGCAAAACTTAAAGTTACAAAAAAACAGGAATAAACCTCCCTCTTAGCATAGGGACAATTCACAAGCTAAAACAAAAGACTATCTAACTCATTTCTTTTCTATTACTTACAATTTGTAATCTTGGATGCTTAGTTCAGGTATGGCTTTGGGAGATGTATTTTCCCTGCCCTGATTCCTCGCTGACCCAGAGAGAACACACAGAGAGACAAAACAAAAACCTTCCCCCACAGATTTGAAAGTATTTTCTCCCCTTATTGGTCCTTTTGGTCAGGTGCCAACCAGGTTATTTGAGCTTCTTAACCCTTTACAGGTAAAGGAGGGATTTTATGCTACCCTTAGCTGTATGTTCATGACACACGCACTAACTCTCCATATAAACAAGCTGAAGTGCACTACTGTATGTAAAGTTGTACTCATAGTTCAGTGTCTTATTTGCCAAATATTGATGTAGAGAGAAATCATATTTTAAGGAGGCTCGAGTTAGGCTGAACTTAACCTTAACTTCAGTTTGAACTCATTTAATCTGTTGCCTTTTGAGAGCTCCATTCTTCAACTGTTATTTGAAAACTTTTCAAATAAATTTGGCATTTCAAATAAAGGTGCAAAAACCAAACCAAACCAAACCACTCAGCACCCTAAGCCATCTCAAACCACAGGCCATCCTCACAGCTTCAGGTAGTGGATTTTTGGATACTCGATTCAGCTCAGTAAGGGCCATTATGCTGTCACAGAATAGCCAGAGCACACTGTGAAGTAGTCACACCCTCTATGGGTGGGAAATGGAGTGAGGCCAGTGGAGAGCCATGATTCTGTTTCTGTGCTGGCTGGAGAACTCCTCTATGAGGAAGGTATTCTGCATGGGCCATTTAAACCCCATTTAAGGTCCCTTTATGCCACCAGGCCTTTTTGTTTGTAGTGACAGTCTGTAATGACAAATATTTTAGTTAGCCTAATTTTTTCCCATTGCATTTAAAGAATTAATTTCATATTGTAGAATATAGAAAACAGCTCCTTTTGTCTGGCATGTAACTTCTCTCTTCCATCAGGAAACAGCAGGTGACTTTGTGGAGAGCATTTGCTTTTGGAGAGTTTTCAGATTTCGATGTGCTGGCAAGACGTTTTCTTGCACAAAGTGTTGAGTATCCAAAATAATCCTTACTCGATTTTAACTTCACAGTTATTAGATTTAGCCATTCCCAAAAGACAAAGCAGTGGGTTGGGGTACCAATTAATTGGTGTCATCTCCTTAATTGCTTGTAAGTTATTTTCCCCATCAGAACTGGAAGAGCTATGGGGACATTCCCAAAATATCTGAAATGTTGCTTCTTGCTGAGGGTGACAATGCCAGCAGTTGTTCCTTGGCTGTGCTCCCAGGCAGTGTAATTTAACAGGTGAGAAATAAAAGTCTCTGAGTGAGAAAATAGTGTGATGGTCTAAATTTAGAGGAGGTCGTGTGTTTGTTAATTGTTGTATTTCTTTCTGTTTTCCCTTGAGAAGATACAGAAAGATCTGTTGTAGTCTCCAATTGCTATAAGGACTAAAGAGGATTCTAGAGTTTGGATAGAAAAACCCCAACTACTTGCAAGATGTTTTAAATCAAATAAATGAACTGTTTTGTTGTGGAGTCCTTTTGTTAAAAATAAATATTGGAGTCAGTATTAAAAGAAGAGTGCCCGAAGCCAGTGCATTGCTGAAACTGTAAATGATACTTAGAGATTGTATTTAACTGAATTCTCATTTTGACTGGTCTGCTTCTAAAAGAATATAGTGTAGTGTAGTTATGCTGCTCAACTTCCAGCCTTAAAAGAGTTTGCTTGGAGAGATTCTGGACTGTTATGGTAGTCCCGTAAGTTCTGGAAAATGTAGCTATCCTAAAGACTATTTTAATTTCTTCCCATATTTAGATGAAGTGCCTCACTGTGCATTGCTTTGGTTGGGGTTATAAAGTTCATTGAGTCTCTACAGTGATGTGGCAGGTAGGAAGACTTGTTGATGTAGGGTGGTAGGGCTGATGTTTCATGAGTCTATCAAAAAGTAGGTTAAAGACTGTGGGTCAAATCCTTAGCCCTGCTAACATTGTGTCCTTAGTGGGCAGTGAGGGTTCCCCTTTTGTGAAGGGAATTTCTGGCTGGTGCAGGGGATGTGTTGGGAGTGGGAAGGCAGTGGTCAGAGCATGCTGCACTCCTGCTGTCCCTGATAACATCATGGCCCCATGAGAACCATTACAAATTGACACAACTTAGAGCACCCCCAAGGCTCCTCCATGTGCATGACTTCTGTTGGAAAGGCATCATTAGAGACCACAGAAAAGAGACTGGATTTGTTCTTGTGTGTTTTGGCCCAATCCACAGAGTGTATGAAATCAGAGTCCTAAGTCCATAGATGAGGGTGCTTAGCACTGTGAAAATCAAATCACTTATTCAGCTGTTAGGAGACTCAGCAATCTTGTTTTTTGTTTGTGGGAGTGAAAGCCATCCATTCTGATTCACTGCTGGAAGTTCAGTTTGTTGCTAAGTTAGTTTTATATCTGTATATTTTACTAAAGGTACCAATTGTTTTTACTATCTCAGGAAAGTAAGTTGTTGGTTCATTCTTGTATGTATAGTGAACATCACCTGCATAGAACCGATGGGCCTTCTCATTACCCTTTAGTCCCATAACGAGTAGATTAGTTATCATCTTCTCAACTGGTGGTGCTATAAAGATTATGATCTATAAGGAAGAGAATGGGCAACCTTGGGTCAAGGTGCCCTAGGGCAGATATAAAGTCATTCCTGTTTATTTGTTATGTGCATATAGTTTAGGAACTAATCCAGCTAAAAGATAAAATAGGGATTAAACTGATGTAGGGCAGCACGAAAACTTGCCAAATCCAGAAAGAAAGATTGGGGAGGGGGGAGCGGGTATCATTGTTCTGGGGATGTGTATTTGCACATTATGAATATTGGTGGGATTTTCAAAAGCACCTACGTGATTAGTGGCTTTATCCTGCCTCCATTAAAGTCAGTGACAAAACTCCCAGAGACTTCAGTGGTGCAGGATCAGGCCCCAGGAGCACCGGTCATCACGCTGATTGTCAGGGGAATGTGCGTTCTTAAATCACATTGGGCTTGTCTATGCAAACACTTAGTTCACAGCAAGCTGGGGGTATAAATCAAATCAATCTAACGCTCGCTGCGCACTAATTGTTCAGGGGGACCCTGCTACTGCACATTAAGAGTTCCATAGTGTGCTTTGATCTACCCTGCTTTGAAACACAAATAAAGTGAACAGCAGCAAGGCCCACACGGATAGTGTGCGGCAGCAGAGTCTACACAGATAGTTAGTGTGGGGTAGGTTAGCGTGGGGTAGATTTACACCTCAGCTTGCTGCCAACTAGGTATAAAGAAGCCCTTAGACACTTTTGGAAATCGCACCCATTATGTATATGAAAATGAACTATTACATATAGGCCATTCTTGCCAGCTTTTTCCTTAATATCAGTAGAGTTTATTCATGAAGAGCTAATGATTACCACACCTCTAGACTATAAGACTCCTCCTGATTTTAGGAATATATGTAGAGCAATATTTGTCATTATGTTAGGGGGGAAATGAAACCCCTAACATACCATGTCAGTATCCTGGTTTTATTACAGAGTTCTTCCATGCAGGATGATAAGGTGTATCTTAGGCAGTCTCTGTGTGAAGAATGTCAACTGATCACCAAAGGCTTTGATTTGTGGGACTAGGAAATAAAAAGATTCTCAAAAGGACTGCTTTCTAAATTTGTTTTAATATGTCTGCATCTGGTTAATTTATTTGGAAGAGAATATTGAAAGTCAAGTGTTAGTACATTGTAACGTGTGATACTGGGCTTCTTTGATTAAAGGTATGTTATTGCATTGAGTCTATTAAACCAAATTAAGCATCTAAACCTTGGAGACCATCTTTCCTCATGGAGTTTGAATGGAAATCTCTAATGAACAGAACATTCTCGGCTCTGATTAGCCTGAGAATCATTATGCATTTCAATGTTCTAATTTTCTAATAACCTATTTCTTACATTTTCCAATCACGGTGGCCTAGCTAGATTCCTTTAAAGCTAACTGCTGTGTCACAAATCTTATTTACTGAAAAATAAAATCATATGACTCAAAACCAGAGGAGGAAAGAAAAGCAGCTTTCCATGTTTCCATTTTCAAGGGCCAGATTCTGATAACCCTACTTACATTGAGTAGCTCTCTTTATTCCAGAAGTCATCTCATTGACTACAATGGGACTATTTCAAGGAGTAAAAAACTATTCAGCGTGAATAAAAGTGGCAGAATCTGCTCCCAATGAAATAGTTATCTGTCAATGGTAATTATTCCCAATGTAAAACTTTTTAAATATAGAAAAAGAAAGGGAAGGGGATTTATTCAGATAAAATAATGGAAAATAAACTTCCTTTCACACACATGCATACCAGAAAAGGGGTCCACCTTGATAACCTTTTTAGCACTACTTATCACAAAATTTTAAAAGACATGACTATATAAATTTGAGCCTTCAGACTCTTCACTTGATAACCATTGTCCAGTCAGCTTAGAATATTTATTGCTATAGTTATATAACTGGTCACAATTAGTGGAATTAAATCTAAGTCAAATAATGTGCTGTGACATTTCAGGATCCTTCAGGTAGGTTGAAGTTCAGTCACTAGAAGATAAAAATGGGTTATAATTCAGGCTGAGAGGAGAATGGATCAGAGCTAAGTTAATACTTGGCCATTTTTGGCAGATGATTCTCTATTGCCTCCAGAACAAGCAGTTATGAAAGTTGTGCTGCTTTCTGAAACACATAAATATATGGAGATATCCCTCTCTCATAGAACTGGAAGGGACCCCAAAAGGTCATCGAGTCCAGCCCCCTGCCTTCACTAGCAGGACCAAGTACTGATTATTCCCCAGATCCCTAAGTGGCCCCCTCACGGAGTGCACTCACTACCCTGGATTTAGCAGGCCAATGCTCAAACCACTGAGCTATCCAAGGAACTCAGTCAATGGAACTGAAGTCAACAGAACGATGCCAATTTACACCAGTTGTGGATCTGGCCCTGAGCCTGGATGTTGTGGAAAGTCAGTCCTGTTGGAATGAACTGTAGCTGCATATATACAAATTTTGTTATAGCACAGGTAATGGCCTGTGCTATAGGTCCTGAGTTTGATCCTCACTGTGACTCTAGTATCTCTTTGCATTTGGACGTGGTTTGTTACATTGTGATCCCAGAAAAGCTGCCTTGGGTCTCACATGCCCTCTGATCTGGCTGAGGTCCCTACAAGAATATGGCAAAAAAAAAAAAAAAAAAGCCTACAGTGGGAATGACCACCTCGTAGGGCACTACTATGATTACTGCTTATCACACTGATCCATATTGTCTCATTATAAACTTGCGTGGTCTGTTCTCTCTCATCTTATACTTAGATTGCAAGGACAGGGACCAGTCCTTTGTATGTTTGTACATTGCCCAGCACAATGGGGAAGGGGTCTCTAGACTGTACAGCAACACAACTAATAACGATCAGGGCATGGAGAGCAAAGCCTAACACATTGCTGCACCCAGCTTTCCATGCTCTGGCCATCAAGTAAAGGCAGCTATCGAAGAGCCGGGGGGCAATAAGGCCAATTCTTCAGCACGCAGCAAAATAACTCCAAGCCAGCAAGTGACAAGTCAGGAGTTCAGGGAAGGAGTCGTCACGGATGGATCAAGGAAGGTCAGTCCTAGTTCAGACCTTGATTGTGGTAATATACAGGCCACGAACACAAGCGATGGCTGTGTAGCCCCTTTGAATTCAATGGGGCTGTAAGGATGTGAATGAGGAAGAATTTGGAGCATGGAGTCCAGCCATTAGACTTGGAGAGCACCACCAATTGGTCAAACCCTCTCTAGGGTCTGACCAGTTGGAAGGCACAACAACATTCTCTTTCCCTCAGTGAAACACTGAATAAAATAAATATCATTAGTTCCCAAAGCAGTTGTCCCTTTGACAAGGAAAAGCAGAACTGATAGAAGTGTGCGGATTCACACTGCTACATTTGCTGTGGAGAAAGAGGGAAAGTTACAGGAAGCTTAGTAAGAATTGTGTTCTCAGGTTAGAGAAACAAAGTAGATTTTACTGGAGTTTCTATTAATTCTTTAAGTTTTTTTTTTTTTTTGAAGTGTGTGAGGGTCTACTAGGATATGAATCTGGAGTTTAGATCACTAATCTCATTGCTATAACTGTTAAAACTTTAAAGATACAGCTGCTGAAACCTCAGTGAAATTGGTATGTGATTGCCAAACTTTTATGATTGTCATAACTATTTCTTTCAGCTGTCACTTTTTCAGCTGGATAAAATAAAGAAATGCTACTAAGCAATTCTGTAGATGAAGCAGACTCTTTCCAACTCGTTAGGAATGACCAATAGTTACAATTGCTATAAATTTCTTTACAGCAGCAGGAATATTAAAATAGAGGCTTTCATCTTCTTTCAGGTACATTTGTTACACATTAATTTATCATTATTTACATAGCACACAAAGTGTGCTGGTACATTACAGCCATATAAAAGAGACAGGGTCTTAAGGAAGATAAGGCCATTGCAGAGAAACTAAATGAATTCTTTGCATCGGTCTTCATGGCTGAGGATGTGAAGGAGATTCCCAAACGTGAGCCATTTTTTTTAGGTGACAAATCTGAGGTACTGTCCCAGATCGAAGTGTCATTAGAGGAGGTTTTGGAACAAATTGATAAATTAAAGAATAATAAGTCACCAGGACCAGATGGTATTCACCCAAGAGTTCTGGGTGAATGTGAACTCAAATGTGAAATTGCAGAACTACTAACTGTAATTTAAATTAGCTTCTGTACCAGATGACTGGAGTATAGCTAATGTGACACCAATTTTTAAAAAGGCTTCAAAGGCAATCCTGGCAATTACAGACCGATAAGCCTGACTTCAGTACTGGGCAAATTGGTTGAAAGTATAGTAAAGAACAGAATTATTAGACACAAGGATGAACATGATTTGTTGGGGAAGAGTCAACATGTTTTTTATAAAGGGAAATCATGCCTCACCAATCTACTAGAATCTTTTGAGGGGGTCAACAAGCATGTGGACAAGGGTGATCCAGTGGATATACAGTACTTAGATTTTCAGAAAGCCTTTGACAAGGTCCCTTACCAAAGGGTCTTTAGGAAACTAAGTAGCCATGGGATAAGAGGGAAGGTCTTCTCATGGATCAGGAACTGGTTGAAAGATTGGAAATCAAGGGTAGGAATAAATGGTCAGTTTTCAGAATGGAGAGAGGTAAACAGTGGTGTCCCCCAGGGGTCTGTACTGGGACCGGTCCTGTTCAACATATTCACAAATGAGCTGGAAAAAGGGGTAAACAGTAACGTGGCAAAATTTGCAGATAATTCAAAACTACTCAAAATAGTTAAGTCCAAAGCAGATTGCAAAGAAGTTACAAAAGGATCTCACAAAACTGGGTGACTGGGCAACAAAATGGCAGATGAAATTCAGTGTGGATAAATGCAAAGTAATGCACATTGGAAAACATAATCCCAACTATACATATAAAATGATGGTGTCTAAATTAGCTGTTACCATTCAAGAGAGAAATCTTGGTGTCATTGTGTAATAGTTCTCTGAAAACATCCACTCAATCTGCAGTGGCAGTCAGAAAAGCAAACAGAATTTTGGGAATCACTAGGAAAGGGATAGATAATAAGTCAGAAAATATATTTCCTCCATATAAATCCATGTGTAGCGAAGCAAAGCCTCATTGGTGCGGCACCACCTGCTGGTCATCCTGGGAATTAGCTTGATTCCAGCGTATGGAGCTCCCTCTGCAGGCCGGTGTCTCGCCTGCCGCTGGCCCCAGTGTCCCTCCTGGACCCCGGTGCCCTTTTCCTCAGGGTTCTGCCCCAGCGGTACACCCACACTCTGGGTCTCCCCTCCCAGGGGAACCCCCAACCCTCTAAACCCACCTTGCCTCAGTGGCTACTGCCAGTCATCATCTATCCCCCACTCACTGGGGCAGACTGCAGTCTGTAAAGGCCACTCATCATTAGCAAGGGAGTCAGACCAGCTGCCTCTGCCTAAGCCCGGGCTGCACCTCTGCAACCCCTGTACCAGCTTTAGCCTTTAGCAAGGCCTGCAGCCTGGGGATTTGCCAGGCTGAAGCTCCCCAGCTCCTTTTGCTTTTGCCTTTCCCCAGCCCTGCTCTGCTCTGCTCTGCTCCCAGTACCCTAAGCTCCCAGGCAGCCAGGTCCTTCTCTCTCCAGAACAAGACAGAGACTCCTGGCCCCCAGCCCTCTTATAAGGGCCAGCTGGGCCCTGATTGAGCTGGCCACAGCTGTGGCTGCTTCCCCTCTCAGCCTAACTTGGCTCTTTTAACTCTTTTTTTCCAGCCACAGACCTCTCCAGGGCTGCTTTCAACCCCTGTTCTGCGGGAGTGGTGCAGCCGCCCCACTACACCATGGTATGCCCACATCTTGAATACTGCCAGCAGATGTGGTCGCCCCATCCCCAAAAAGATATATTGGAATTGGAAAAGGTTCAGAAAAGAGCAACAAAAATGATTAGGAGTATGGAACAGCAGCCATATGAGAAGAGATTAATAAAACTGGGACTTTTCAGCTTGGGAAAGAGACGGCTAAGTGAGATATGATAAAGGTCTATAAAATCATGATTGGTGTGGAGAAAGTAAATAAGGAAGTGTTATTTACTCCTTCTCATAACACAAGAACGAGGAGTCACCAAATAAAATTAATAGGCAGCAGGTTTGAAACAAACAAAAGGAAAAAGAACAGGAGTACCTGTGGCACCTTAGAGACTAACAAATTTATTTGAGCATAAGCTTTCGTGGGATACAGCCCACTTCTTCGGATGCATAGAATGGAACATACAGTAAGAAGATATTTATACATACAGAGAACATGAGAAGGTGGAAGTAGCCATACCAACTGTAAGAGGCTAATTAATTAAGAGAAGCTATTAACAGCTGTTAATATTATATCAATTGATATAACAAGTTGATATAACAATTGATATAACAAGTTGATATAACAATTGATATAACAATTGATATAACAGCTGTTAATTCTATATCAATTGATATAACAAGTTGATATTAACAGCTGTTAATAGCTTCTCTTAATTAATTAGCCTCTTACAGTTGGTATGGCTACTTCCACCTTCTCATGTTCTCTGTATGTATAAATATCTTCTTACTGTATGTTCCATTCTATGCATCCGAAGAAGTGGGCTGTAGCCCACGAAAGCTTATGCTCAAATAAATGTGTTAGTCTCTAAGGTGCCACAAGTACTCCTGTTCTTTTTGCTGATACAGACTAACACGGCTGCTACTCTGAAACAAAAGGAAGTATTTCTTCACACAACGCGCAGTCAACCTGTGGAACTCCTTGCCTGAGAATGTTGTGAAGGCCAAGACTATAACAGGGTTCAAAAAAGAACTAGGTAAGTTCATGGAGGATAGGTCCATCAATGGCTATTAGCCAGGATGGTGTCCCTAGCCTCTGTTTGCCAGAAGTTGGGGAATGGGTGACAGAGGATGGATCACTTGATGATTACCTGTTCTGTTTATTCCCTCTGAAGCACCTGGCATTGGCCACTGTCGGAAGACAGGATACTGGGCTAGATGGACCATTGGTCTGACTCAGTATGGCCTTTCTTATGTTGTTAACCAAAAGAGCTTACAGTCTTAGGATGACAACAAATCTCTCTTAGTGTTTTGTATTGCTGTCCATCACTGTAGTATCTGAATACCTTCCACATGAAATAGATTTGCAATAGTAAACTACAAAGTGAGTTTTATGTAGTCTCTTGATCTTTTCTCCTTTATTGGGTTACAAGAAGCTCTGCTGTTGTTTAGTGGGGGTGAGAGAAGAGTAGTTGATGTCAGTAAGTTTATGGTGCACTAGAGAAAAGGGTCCTCGGACATTTTGTAAAATCCCTTGCCCCATTATACTTAACTGTGTGTCCAATAAACCTAATCTAGCCATACACATTATCTCTATTATTGATATGCTAAGGGCCATATTTTTCTGTTGAGGGGTTCATTGCTCTATCAGCAGCCCCAATCATTTTACTTGTAGAGTGACAGAATCTGTCCTTAATTTAATATTTACCCTAATTCTCCAACCACTCCATTCACTCATTGCCTTGATACCTGGATTACATTTGAACTTTTTTTTTTTAAAATAATTATCTACCTTCCCTCAATCACCCCAGCTTTCTTCCCACTATCTTTCCCTCTCCCTTTCTCCTCCCTCTGTTACTGTCCCATGCAATTACTCTTAGGGAATGTCTCCACTTGGAGCTGGGGTGTGTGTGTGTGTGTGTGTTATTCCCAGATTGTGCAGACAAATGTGCACTAGCTGTCATTTAGTTAGCATGCTAAAAGTAATAGTGTAGCTGGGAGATCATGGGTAGCGGTGAGTGGTGGCTAGCCGTGCCAAGTACAAACCTGCCTGAACCCCATGGGCATGTACTCAGGACCGCTAGCCCCTGCCACCTCTTGTTGCTTCCCATGCTACCCTGGTGATTTTTAGCTCACTAGCTCTATGAGAGCTCATGTGAGTCTGTCTATGCGAGCTGGGAATCACACTCCCAGCTCAAAGTGGAGACAGAGCCTTAGACTCTTTATTTTTAGCTGTTGGGGTGTGTTCTTAATGGCAAAGTGGGTGGTCAGTGGTCTGGCGGTAGGGCACTGGACTGGGAATCAGGAGAGTTAGGCTCTCTTTCCAGTGCTGCAAGTAACCTGCGGTGTGTTCTTTGGCAAGTCACTTCACCTCTCAGTGCCTCTAATTTCCCTCCCAACCTTTATCTGTCTTGTCTAGTCCTTTGTGGCAGGAACAGTCTATTATTATGTGTTTGTCCAGTCTCCAGCACAATGGGATCGCAATCTTGGTTGGGGCCTCCAGGCACTACTGTAATTCAAATAAAAAAACTTTCCCCCCCAGCTAGAAAAGAAAAAGTAAGTTATGAACACTTTCCTTTGTGGAGGAAGCTCGAGCTAGTGCGTGGGAAGCATCCTCCCCGCTGCAGTGTAGATTCCGGCTAAAACCAAAAGCCAGAATTTCAACCTCAGTCAGGTTTCAGAAGGGTAGCTGTGTTAGTCTGTATCAGCAAAAACAACAAGGAGTACTTGTGGCACCTTAGAGACTAGCAAATCTATTTGGGCATAAGCTTTCATGGGCTAAAACCCACTTCATCAGATGCATGGAGTGGAAAACACAGTAGGCAGGTATAAATACACAGTACATGAAGAGATGGGAGTTGCCTTACCAAGTGGGGGGTCAGTGCTAACGAGACAATTCAATTAAGGTGGAAGTGGGCTAGTCTCAACAGTAGAATACCAAGGGAGGAAAAATCACTTTTGTAGTGGTAATGAGGCCAATGTAATCAGGGTGGCCCATTTCAAACAGTTGACAAGAAGGTGTGAGTAACAGTAGGGGGAAATTAGATTTTGTAGTGACCTCAGTCAGAAGACAGCATTCTCAAAGGTTCTTGAATTAGACCCCAATCCCACAAAGGTTGTCGTGTGTTTAATTGAAGAAGACCGTAGGTCCTTGTAAGACAGTTGTGATGTTACATATGGTGTCCCAGGAACTTCTTTGGAGACATATGAAATTTCCTGGCTCTTCATTTCTGCAGTCAAAACGTTTTTGTATTTTCTTTACAGCTAAAAGCTGTCTGTTCAGGATACATTGCTGCCCTGGGTAGAGCTTGTTCTTTCTTTACCAGGAACAAACAGTCTGGGGAAATAAGCGTTCAGTGCGATGGGCAACGTGGGGAGGGAAGAGAATAGTCCAATGAACATACGCCAGGTCAAAGCTGTTCTTTAGCTTAAAGTGAACATTAATGACACTCGTTCTGTGTTTCCTGAAGCAACTCATTTGGAACACTGTGTCCCTGGAAAAATGTCTTCCTCTTTGAGAAACAAGCCCATGCTGCTGTTGAGTCACAAGTTGGCAGTATTAACAACACCCTGTATTTTTATCAGTAGCTTTTTTATAAATAGCTTTATTTTTACAAGTAGCTCATGACCCTAAAGATATCACCACAAAAGTGTCCCAGTTCTTTATCTTGAAGCATGTTTGCAGGCTTGGGGCCTCAATTTATCCAATGCTAATCCGTTTCCCCTCTCTACCAGAGAGTATTGGGGTTTTTTTTGTTTGTTCATTTGTTTTTCCTTTTTATGAAGTTCTCCAATTGAGGCTCTTCTCCTGTTCGGTCCTCAGTCAGAACTGATTTATGAGCTCAATCTTTTCCAGCTACACCTCTACCCTGATATAACGCGACCTGATATAACACGAATTCGGATATAACGCGGTAAAGCAGTGCTCCGGGGAGGGGGGGGGCGGGGCTGCGCTCTCCGACGGATCAAAGCAAGTTTGATATAACGCGGTTTCACCTATAATGCGGTAAGATTTTTTGGCTCCCGAGGACAGCGTTATAACGGGGTAGAGGTGTATTTGGATGTGGGAAACAGGGAATTAACCCTCTCCTTGCTGGATCTTTGTTAGGGTCGCTACTTTCTGTCACGGCTGTATGAATAGGCTTATGGTACTGGGAGAATTACGCTGTAAGCTCTTTGGGGCACAGACTGTCTTTTTGTTCTGTGCTTGTACAGTGCTTAGCACAGTGGGGTGCTGGTCCATGACTGGGGATTCTAGGTGCTACCACAATAGATATAATAAGTGCCGTAAATAATAATGCCCCAATCCAGCAAACACTTGAGCATGTGCTGAAGTGTTTGCAGAATCAAGGCCTGAGTAATGTGATTTAGTTCTCCAGTGGTACCGTTACTTAGAAACTACCTCCATTTTGGCTAATCCAAACAAATGAATAAATAAATAACTCTATAAATGGAAGGAAAAAGGATAAAATGTTACCAATGCACAGAGGGTATTACAGTGCATTCTTCTATAATTAGTGTCAGAGCAGCCAAAGCAAAGTTTGTTACTTTTATTTCTAATACCCAGGTAAGAAGGCATCTTTATAAAAGCAAGAAGAGAGAGAGAGACTGCTTGGCTTTTCATTACAATTAATATAGACTCACGTGTAAGATATAAAGATTGCTGGGTCAGGAGTGAGTCTTGCAAATGCTACCTGGCTTCTCTCCATTTAAAAACCCACAGTGGAGACACAGAATAAGTTTTGAGTTTAAGGAAACATTTTTCAGCCCTGAGACTTAATTTTGACATGCCTGAAGTTTTTCTTCCCTTCTGAGTTCTCCTAGAGATGACACACTCTCCCAGGCCCCACTGGGATTTTGGATTTACCATCTCATTGTCACAGCCAGGGCCGGCTTTAGACCGATTCCCCCGATTCCCCAGAATCAGGCCCTGCACCTAAGAGGGCCCCACGCCCGCGCCTAAGAGGGCCCCGCGCCTTAGGCGCCTTTTTAATTTTTTTTACTCACCCCAGCGGTGGTCCGCTCCGGGGTCTTCAGCGGCATTTCGGCATCGGGAGTGTGTGTGTGTGTGTCCTCTCCGGGGTCTTCGGCGGCATTTCGGCAGCGGGTGTGTGTGTGTGTGTGTGTCCGCTCCGGGGTCTTTGGCGGCATTTCGGCAGCGGGGGGGTGTGTGTGTGTCCGCTCCGGGGTCTTCGGCGACGGAGGGTCCTTCAGTGCCGTGGAAGACGCGGAGCGGACCAAGTGCCACCTAAGACCCGGACCACCGCCGGGTATTCGAATCGGGCCCCGCAGGTCCTAAAGCCGGCCCTGGTCACAGCCCATGTTAGTGTACAAACAGAGTGTCAAATTCGCTTTCTTGACAAACATGGTAATTAGGGTAGGCATGGTAAAGACACAAACACTGTCCTCATGGTCTTTTAAAATTGTGATCTTTCTCACATGCTGGATTTTAGCTTTGTTCTGTAATACTTGTGGCTTTCATATCAAGGAAAAGCCAATACTGCACACTCATCTTGAGGCCAAGATCTGCTCTGGAATGTTAACATCACTGGTCATTTTGAAAAATCTTGATCACTAGGTTTAAACCTACCTGTATTGACACTTTGAGATCCTATAATCTAAAGGTGTAAAGTGCAAAATATGACCGCTAAGGTGAACCTCTGAGATCTCAATTTGTGTCCAGTGTGGTTAAAAATAAATTACAACGAACACTTGCCAAGTCCTCTTCCTCTGTCAAAACAACAGATCCCTGAAAAAGCCAATAAGGGTGAACCTTTATATCCACACCCCAATGGTGCCTTTCATGATGTAAAACACATAGAAGCTGCCATGTGGAGCTTATAAGCAGACAGAAAACACAGCCAGAAAAAGGCTATTCAATAACACGCCAGGAAGGAGTGTGGGTGTGGACGTGATTTCACATTGTGCTTTGGGGTTACTAAGCCCTTCCATGTAGAATTTTTTTCTCCTTATCTGGATTCTACAGTAAGGCAAGTTTGCTTAAACAGGCTGCATCAGTTTAGACATTGCAAATAAAATTCTCAGAACAAAATCCTGTTGCAAGTAATTCATTATTGGACACAGCCCCTTTGCCATTTCTGTGGCACAGCCTCAGATAGGAATAGGAGTCAAGCCTAACATTCTAATGATGCTTTTATGAGATGCAGAGAAAATATTACTTATTCTTACTTTAAGGAATTGCACACAGTTATGTAGCTATTTTATCTGTTGTAATTTATTAGTGCAATTTATCTCCCTCTATGTGACATTCAACTCTTGTCACCAACACATCAGATTTTTTTTTTTGTAAATGACATTTAATCACTTAAAATACTGCATATTAAGGAACCCATTTAAACAGTTTGAATGTCTAAAGCTATCAGTGTCTGATTGTACAGCTAAAAGTAATGGTATGAAAAACTAATAGCTTACTGGGAAAACTCGTAAGTGTAACACACACACATAAAATCAAGCTTTCCACAATGGGAACGGAGCTCATGTCAGCACACTTCCTTTAATGGGGATGCAACTGTAAGTGAAATGTCTGCATTATACTTTGGCTTGTTTATGCCTGTTCTGATTTCATGCAGTCACACTGTAAAACTTTTTATGAATATTTATTATTAATTATTTATTTATATGACATTAGGATCCAACCAAGATTGGGGCCTCATTGTGTTAGGAGCTGTACAAACACACAACGGGAGACAGGCCTGTCACAAACAGTTTACAGTCTAAAGAGACAAAACAGACAAAGGGTGAGAGGCACAGAGAGGTGAAGTGACTTACCGAAGGTCACACAGAAAGTCAGTGGTGGAGATGAAGGTCTCCTGAATCCCAGTCCAGTGTGGTGTCCACTGGATCACACTGCCTCTCCAGCCAGCCCTTTATTATAACTATAATAATATTTAACACTAATAGTGCTTTACATTTTCAATCATTAACTAACTATTGGCTCCTTCAGAGTGACTGTAAGCATCTCTGCTCATTATAAGTGATATCTCACTATAGCTGGCAGCACCAATACAAATATTTCAGCCACAAAGAAACCCCAGGAAGACCCTATTTTTAAACCACAGAACTATCATATCTTCTCATTCTTTGTGTGCTATTGTTCTTGCTATATCTTACTTTATCTCCACTTTTGCCTTATCTTGCACTCAACTACCAGTACACAGTGACACCTGCAACTTCACAGTAAAGCTATGAAGCCACTGAAAAATTCAACGTGTTTTATTTGAATGGTACTGCTAATGACACCAGCAGGATCCATGGTAAGGTGATAATCCTTCCTTCACTCCTTTTTAATCAGCATCATTCATCTATGTCACCACAAGTGCTAAAACCATCTTCAAGAGCAAATTTAGTTTGTAGACTTGATACAGAACTTTGCAATTTGACATCCCCCGCCCCATGACTTTGACTCTGTTAGTCATTACTTCAGCAACCTTCTATTCAAGGCAGTTCAAACACAGATGATACAGTTGTCTCCTAATGCTCTTCATCAATTAATTGGCGAGGCTGAAGATGCATCCAGCCAAACTATAGCCAAATGCCCTTCTGAGCTACAATAGGGGCTGTGCAAATGCAAGGAAGGAGCACACCTACGGGATGTGAAATATATGAAGAGAAGTTAATTGTAACTATTTTCTGTCCAAAATTAAACTTGATTGTGATATAGATGCACTAGGTTATATACTAGTAAAATAGCTTTCAACTGATCCTAGTGGTTGTACCATATTCACAGATTGAGGGGAAACTAAAATTACACTCTACTGTTATTTAGAACGGTATGTATGTATGTACGTGTGTGTGTTGGGGGGGGGGAGAGGGTTGGGTTTGTGGATTAGAGCTGGTTGGGAATTTTTTGACAAAATGTTTTTTCAATGGAAAGAGGCAATTTGCGAAAACTATTACCAGGAAAGGGTCAGTGTTGAATAATTTCTTGTTTAAAAAAAATGGAAAAAAGTTTAGAGGTTGTCAAAATGTTCCATTTTGATATTTTTTTAAATGAAAAACTCCATTTTTTGGTTCAAATGACTTTTTTTTAGACATTTAAGCTAATTATAAGTAAAAAATGGGGCAAAAATCAAAATGTTTCAAACATTATCAGAATGAAACATTTTGATTGACCTCAACTGAGTTAGTATTCAGATGGTCTGTTTGCAAAAATTTGGACTTTTTGTCCCAGTTCGGGATTTGAAATTTTTTTGAAATCTTACATTTTCCTGGGCTGGGAGAATAATGTCCCATGCAATCTAGTGTGTGTGTGTATATAAAACTGTCTCCTGTATATAGTTACAAACCTGTGTCCACCTGGTAAATTTAGTTATCACTATGCTACCCACCATGACCACTTGACTCTTCACAGCAACAATAGGGGAGAGCTCAAATCCCCGTGCTCCAAAAGCACAGGCAGCTCCAGCCTAAGTTGAAGGAGACTCTCAGCTGTCAGCAGTGAGGGCTCTATAACACACCTGACTAGTTCTGATTTCATCCAGTAGAGGGCAGTGATACATGCAAAGTTTATTATTATCTACGTTTACCTGTGTGTGTGTATATAAAATAAAATAGTACAAGTGGGCTTTCTTTCTCCCTATGCCATGACAGTGATGGAAGCTTTCTTGTCATGAGAGCAATAACATTTACCTACTTTTACTCCAGGTGAGGCTGAACCCAGAGTCCCAGCTCTGTAGCTTATTTCTCCTGACCATGTGGACGGGCCCGGTTTTTCTCACTTCTCAGCCATTCTCATGAATCAGCCTTATAATTTTACATGAAAGGTGGTTCACTGTCATCAATTTTGAAAAAAAGGTTCAGTCCTGAAACGTCAAGAAAAACCTACATTTCATCAGTGTGAAATCATATGTTTTGAAGTGGAAGCAATATTACAGAATTTTCATTAAAATATATTTTCTAAAATACAGATTTTTTTTTTCCACCCAGTTCTAGTCGGATGTGCCTGAATGATGGTGTCTTCCTGCCTTCCCGGTATATCATCATAACCACGTCTAGACGATGCGAGAATAACATTACCATCTATTGTGCGAAAACACAGCCACTTCCTAATCATTTTGCTTGAAGAGAGATACTAGCTGTGAGCCATTAGTGTGTGTGGAGAGAGCTCATTAGAAGAAAAGCAGAGATTAAACAAGAAATGTAATTTATGTGTGAAAAGGCAAAAGCTTTAAAATGAATGTTTCATCCAGCCTATTTAATCATTTAATTGTTAAACTACAGCCTGTTAGGTAGAAGTGGAAGGAAATGATGGCTCACTGCTTCCTTGTGCTCCCCTGTCGGTCTGTATCCCTGGTCTCTTGTCTTTTTGTACTTAGATTGTAAACAGTCTGGGGAAGGGACTGTCTATTTGCGCTATGTTTGTGCAGCACCTAGCACAATAGGGTCCTGGTCTATTATGGGGGCTCCTATGTGCTACTTCAGTACTAATAAGTACTAATAATTAATAATGCCTTTAGGCCACAGCCCTCTCTGAGGGGATGGTGCAGAGGCACATTGCTCAGTAGAAGCTGTGGCAGTCATTGGGAAGCAGGGCCAGTGCTTCTTGGAGATCCAGGCTTTGCAGGGGGAGCACAGCTACTGAGGTCATTCAAGTAAAGGGTGCAGTGCCCAATCCTCTTTAGAGAGGTTAGTACCAGCAGCAGCATTAGTGCAGTGCAGCCAGGGCCGGCTCCAGGCACCAGCTGTACAAGCAGGTGCTTGGGGCGGCCCCTGGGGAGAGGGGCGGCACGTCCAGCTATTCGGCGGCAATTCGGCGGAGGGTCCCTCACCCCCGCTCGGAGCGAAGGACCTCCCGCCGAATTGCCGCCGCAGATCGCGATCGCGGCTTTTTTTTTTTTTTTTTTTTTTTGCTGCCTGGGGCAGCAAAAACCCTGGAGCCGGCGCTGAGTGCAGCCATTGTAATCCCTTAGGGCAAAGATTGACCATTCTGACCAGCATCTGCATGAAATAAGGGAAGCAAACTTGTAGCATCTTGCATGGAACTTGGAGGGAGGAGCACAGGAGGGAAGAGTTTGGAGGAGGCACTGGGAAGTCAGTCTGTGTGCACATGGCTGGAATGCTAGCTGCAGTTGTAGTACAGTAACTCCTCGCTTAACGTTGTAGTTATGTTCCTGAAAAATGCGACTGAAAACGATGTTAAGCGAATCCAATTTCCCCATAAGAATTAATGTAAATGGGGGGGTTAGGTTCCAGGGAAATTTTTTTCACCAGACAAAAAACTATATATTATATAGATATGCACACAGTATACGTTTTAAACAAACAATTGAATACTGTTCACAGCTATGATGATTGTGACGCTTCGTTGAGGTGGTGAAGTTAGAGGGTGGAAGAGGGAGGATATTTCCCAGGGAATGCCTTGCTGCTAAGTGATGAACTAGCACTCGGCTGAGCCCTCAAGGGTTAACACATTGTTGTTAATGTAGCCTCTCACACAAGGCAGCACGAACACGAGGGAGGGGAGACAGCATAGCAGACAGAGACAGACACACACTTTGTGTGTGGGAGAGAAAGAGAGATGCACACTGCCCCTTTAAATAAGCTGACCCACTCTTAAGTGCATTGTCTTTTTAAGTGGATCAGGAAGTTGAGACAGCAGCTGCTGCCCCAAGCTCTCTATGTCTCTCTCTGTCCGTGTCCCCTCCCTGCTCTATATGGAGAAGGGGTAAGCGGGGTGCAGGAGCAGGAGGGAGGGGGACACCCTGACATTAGCCCCCCCTTCCCTCCTGCACAGCAAGCAGGAGTCTCTGGGAGCAGCTCCAAGGCAGAGGGCAGGAGGGACAGCTGAACTGCCGATTGCTAGCCTGCTGGGCGGCTGCAGCACAGGGAACTTAGGGGAGCGGGGAGCTGATAGGGGGGCTGCCGGTCCACCCTGGTTCCAAGCCCCCACCAGCTAGCTGCAACGGGCTGCTCTTCCTGCAAGCAGTGGACAAAGCAGGCGGCTGCCAAACGACGTTAGAAGGGAGCATTGCACAACTTTAAACGAACATGTTCCCTAATTGATCAGCAGTGTAACAACGAAACAACGTTAACCGGGACGACTTTAAGTGAGGAGTTACTGTATCTCTAAATAGTTCTCTTAATAAAGAGTCAGTTTAATTTAACAAGCATGGAGTCCTTTCATGTTATTTCCTAGCACATATTTGAAGACCTGAGCAGGGGTCAGACACATCTTGTCCAAGGGGATGCTAACTTGTTAAATAAAATGTACTCTCCAAACCCCCCAAATGGTTAAACCAAATAGGTTCCTTCTCTCTTTTGGGGCTTTTTGTGTGTGTCCAGTGTTTGTGGATTCCTCTCCTGGCAGGTCCAGTTCCTTCCATAGCAGTACTTAGTTCTACTGTCTCCTTGTGGGCAGGACAAAGAACAAGACTTCCTATTTGGCAGAAAGCAAAGCAGGGGCCAGGCTCTCACCTTCAGGTTCCTTATGGACCTAATGCTCTCTGTGTGTAGATGAGTGAGGGCAGACTCAAAGGGGTTGCTTCCTTGGAGGTTTCAGAGAGAGCAGAGTTCAACATTGTTTTCAGGGTGGTTCTTGAGGAGCACAGGTGCTTGTCGAGCCTGTTGTCAATTTCACCAGTTCAGCTGGTCGCCTGCTCATTCAGGTGGCCAGTATGAGACTGGCCAGGAAAACAGGGACATTTTCTAGCTTACACCAACACATGTTTTTTTACCATGTATATTTATAAAGACAGCGATGGCATAGTTAGTGGTCAGAACCCTGGACAAAAGTTGTTTAATTTTTTCAAGAGAAGAGAGAGTCAGGAGACTTGTCATTTAAAATTTTTTTTTGCAGCGGGAGCAAAAATGTTTTGCTGGCCTGGCGAAGAACACTTTGTTATCTGTCTAATCTCTGCATGCTGGCCTCATCAAGTTGGCACCGGTAGATAGGTTTGCAAGGGTTCGATTTTTATCGGTAAATGTCAGTAAATGTCAATTTCGCTGTACGCACACAAACTGATGCAAAATATTTCCATCCATAGTAATCAACATTTACAGAGAGGCAAAGTAAGAAAAAGTGCTGCTTGAGAACTTTTTAGAGTTTGATTTAAGTATATTTACTTTGTATATTTGACAGGTGATGTGGATAAGTTGTGTTTTAACATGTTATAAAGCTTCTGGCATGAAATAATTACTGTCTGACCACCCCATAATTTCCTGCAACTGTGAAAATTTTAATTGATAATAATTAAAAAAATCTTAAAATAAACAGCCATATTATCCATTAAAATTGTAAAAAAAAAAAATTGATTTCTGCCAAGCCTATCTCTAGGTAGATTTACCACATGGAGTGGGATTTCCACAATGTGGAGGTATCGGGAGGCAAAATTGCTAAATATACTTCAGCAGTAGTGGGCAAATTAAATTGCTTCCCAGGTGTTCATATGGTGTGAACAATGGAAACTAATCAAACTTACTGCTACAATATATCATGTTGTCTGTTACAATTATAGCTGGTAAAAAAAAAATTGATGGAACATTTTTTCTGTCAGAAAATGCAGTTTTGTCTAAACAAAAATGTTTTGCAGAAACATGCGGAAAGTTTTAACATTTCCTTTGGGAAGGTGTCTCAGGTCCAGGGTGGAATGAACATACATACATATGTATATGCATGTGTATGTATAAGTGGCAGCATCCCAGGATGGCCAATAGTGTGGTAGCTAGGGAATTCGCCTTGCTATATCGAAGACCTAGGCTCTAGTACCTGCTCCAAACCAGGCAGAGAAATTTTTTGGGAAATGGAATTGTTCAGCAGCCAGCCCTAATTAAAATCTCATCACGGTGGAATGGTGCTGCTTTAATACACACCCGCTAAAGGGATGGACAGTAAAGACTTGACAAATACTCAGTGTAGAAGAAATGACTGACTCAAGGAGAGATTCCTTTGGTATCATAGCTACTTAAATGCCTGGCTTTTCCTAAATTAATGACATTGGCAAAGAAATAATACTTAAAAAAACCGAAGGGCCAAATTCGCCCTACTTTATACCCCTACAATACAGTGACAGCAATGTATGTGTAAATGAGGGTAGAAACCATCCTGCAATGTCTTATCATTCCAGTTATCTTAACTGAAGGACTGTTCTTTTTGGACTGAGTATCAGTTACACTAAGGATGTGTTACACTGCTCTGGCAGTGTAAAAAGTGGGTGTCAGTGTAACTTAATGGCCAAAACAAAATGCAAAGAGGTTTCAAGTGAAAATGAGAATCAAGCCCCTAGATTACAGCAGAAGCAGAGGCAGGACTTTAGGACCGGATCTGGCAAGGTACTGAGGGCTTCCAAAAGGTGCCAAGACAGTGGGATTTGAGGGCACTCAGTGCCTGGCAGGTTTGGGATATGGAGCTAACGTGGTCCATAGATAGGTCCTGATTCTTCTCTCATGATAGTGTTACCCCAGTGTAACCTCATTGATCCCAGTGTAGTTAGTCCTGATTTACACTAATGTAATTAAAAGCTGAATCAGGTTAACAGCAAACAAGAAATATGAAGGCTTTTGTATAGCTCTGCATATCAGTATGCCAACTGTTTTTCTCTGTTACTTCCCTGAGAACATTCATTGGGAACTACAATAAACATAATTAAACACATAATACTGGATTATCATTGGGGTGAATATGCAGTCTCAAAAGGCCTGCTCGAAACAGAAATGTGGCAGTGCTCCTGCCTCGTCTTGTCATCTTATTAATGAAGTGCTCTTCACAGAACGAGGCACAATTTTTTACCATCAATGGAGAAATTACCTAGCGAGCAACTATTTAATTAAATGGCATATGGTGAAAATTGCAGCAGAAGATAAAGTCAGTAGAGTGCGAAGGTTGGGGTAGGCAGTTACAAGATATCACTGGTATCTGGATTCCAATCAACCTGAAGAATTATAAATCTAGGCTTTATAAGGATTCAGATAATCACCCTTATTTTTA
Source organism: Platysternon megacephalum (assembly GCA_003942145.1). Taxonomy (NCBI): domain Eukaryota; kingdom Metazoa; phylum Chordata; order Testudines; family Platysternidae; genus Platysternon; species Platysternon megacephalum. The sequence continues at coordinate 1,797,162 of QXTE01000135.1, forward strand.
GTTGTAGCACAGCAGCGGCCCAGAGACCTAAATCGGGGCCCCATTGTACTGGTCCAAACCATATACTAAAAGACCATCCTTGCTGTGAACAGGTCACAGATCAAGGCCCTGATTCCGCAAATACTTATGCATGTGAGTAACTTTACACATGTGAGTAATCCTGGTGACTTCAATGGGATGATATACATAAATTACTCATGTGCATACATTTTCGCAGGATTAAGGCCTAGTTCAAGACAAGATGCAACAGGGGGACACAGCACACCACAGAGGGGTTAAAGGAATGTGTAGTTACATGGAGTAGCATTCAGCACAATTTGTAGGTTTCAATTAAAAAAAAAGATGCAAACAAAGAAGAGCTTTTAAGGTCAATACTGATTCAAGTTTCACTTACGTGGCAGACAGGAAACTTTCTAAAGCCTCCTAGAAATGTTAAGTCAACTAATATAACTGATTGAAGCTAGCTGCCAACTCAAATGGATTAACAATCAATGCAACTAATGCAAGAAGCACATAGATTGTAGTGCACTGATGTGAAATACATGTCAGCTGAAGTCTTTAGAAAATCTACATTTCTGTAGTAAATTGCTGAGAAATAAGCTATAAAACTACTGATACTTTCCAACTTTTAGTTAGTTTAGAAAAGCACAAAGATCCAGCTGGCAACTGGCCTTTCAACTCATATTTGTTAGTGAACTAATGGTGATCACTCGGGTTGCTGCATTGCAGGTAGAAGCAAATCTTCAACACAGTTTTCTTCTTTTTCTTTGTACATTAGATATTTAAACACACATATGGCCAATAGTCTACCAGTCCCCTGTTATAGGGGAGTAGTGCCTTTGGAGATGGGCACACTTCCCATTCATGCCACTAAGAGTGGTCTGTGTACCTTTAAGGGCAGAATTTAGCTCTATTCTATTTTATTCAAGTTCTTCTGGCCTCATCACTCAGTATCTGAGGGCCTTAAGTGACATGACGAACATCTGTCACCTGTGGTTCATCCTGTCTCCCAGCCTTTTCCCAGGGGGAGATCTGTGCGTGTAATGGCGTGTTTTGTTTTGGTAGGCTTTTCTTTTTAAGATGTACTTGGTGCTCTAGGTTTATATTAGAGAAGGCAGGCTGAAGAAGTGTGCATTGCTCTTGGAGCACAAGGTGGTGAGGTTTGGAATGGCCCTTGGTTCCACGGTCTGGGGACAGACGCTGAGAAATCTCTGTCTCCTGCACAGACAAGGGGTACTCTTGTGGTCAGACCCTAAGCTTAGAATGCGTTTGCTCTCTAGTGGGATGAAAGTCTGGATAAAGAATGGAAACTGCATGGTACAGATTGTGGCAGTTAGCCACAGGGCCCCATTGTGAGGTGGAGCGGAAGTGATCTGCCCCAAGAGGAGCTCAGGGAGGGATGGTGTGGTATGCTCCCCAATCCACTGCTAGCCAGTAATGTGAGCTGGTGCAGAAGAAGGGTAGACCATAGCTTTACCTCCTCCCCATCCCTTTTTGCAGGGATTTCCATCCCCAGGAATGCATATTCCCTGCCATATATGGACTGCAATTGTCTGTAGCCTTTAAATGGGGCACACAGAGGAAGCAAAGGAAGGCTTTTTGCATCCATCTTGGCAGTTAGCACTGGCAAGCTGGAGAACATGGTCAGATAGAAATAAGCCATTTCTTTATTTCTTCTTTTTCTCTGTTCATTAGATATTTTAACACACACAACCAATATGCTACTAATCTCCTAATCCTTCTCAGTCCTGCAAACACTTACTATCGGGCATAGTGACTTAAAAGGCATTTTTCACAGCTGTGAGCATGACGTGGAACATTACAGTTTTGTAAGATTGTGTACTGCTGGTGTAAGGACCCAGTCCTACAACTGGATCTATGTGTGTGGGACTTTAGCCCCTGTGCAGAGCCCGAATGACTCCAGTGGGTCTGTGTGTGGTCACAGGGGCCTGCCCGCATCCATTTTCAGGATCCAACTCTTAGTTATTAGCTGTGATGCTTATCACAACATGTGCTATGTGCTAAGAAAACAGTCTATCCACCAGCAAGTTTTATCTGGCGATAAATATAGGAATACATTTTCTTCTGATCTGAAGGGAGATTAGCTGTCTGGCACACACATTCCCTTTGGATGGTCATTCTGGCTACCAGCCTTTAACATGGTCAAAGGTTAACCTCTTTCCGAGAGAGATCAGCAAGATAGGAAAGGATCTAAGATAGGTCAAAGTTCCTGTCAGTCATACAGAACGCGAATATGTGGAGGATGAACACACTTGAAAGAAAAACATAAATTGTGCTTCTGAGCCACTGGAAACTTAGGTCCTATTTGATTCATTTCATGAAAATAAATATCTCCTCTTAGAAATGTCAGTCGGCATCTGGGACTGTGAGGCAGATCCTCAGCAGGAGTATGTGTTCAGTTAATGGAGCTTCAGTGCAGCTATGACAATTTACACCAGATGAGGATCTGGCCCTGTATTTTTCTGAACATCAGCAAATGTAACTCAGGGGAACCTGCCAAAAAACAAGGAGGAATAGAGGGAAGTTTTTTTTCCCCATTGTTGAAAAATAGACCCTTGTTTTTAAAAAGGTCTAAGTGATGAAACTATTTAATTGTCACAAAATGAATCTACCAGCATCAGCAACCTGAATTGTGACCTTTTGCTGTTTTAAAAATCTTAAATAATAATAACATAATTAGGTCAAAGTTTCCATTGCTGATATTTATTCCACGGTAATTCATGGCTGATGGTTTAATTGAATCTTGGTACATATGGAGCAGATGCTATAAGCTTCCTGCCATATCACTGTGAAAATGTTAGTCATGCAGATTTATAATAAAGCAATCCGTTATTGTTCATTCCTACTTTTAGCTACATTTTGTGCTACCGCTGATTTTGAAATTGTCTCATTTAATTAGGAACATTGACACCAGTCACAGGATTTATGCATCTAATCAAGTGGGCTCTAACAGGAGTTTTAAAAATGATTAAAGCTAAGAGACTAATATATGTTTACATGTATTTATAGTATTTTTCTTAAGCAAGAGGTATGAGTAAAAATAATCTCTTTGCTTTCCCATGCTCACAAGAAGTCCTTTCATTTAAACAGATGATATGAACATGGTACAGATGTGAGTGTATGTGTATATAAGTTATAAATACATAAATAGAAGGAATGATAGATGGATATAAACCATAGTTATAAGCAACTTTTTTACTTGTAGGATTCTAGAAATTGGTAAACCATTTATTAAAACATCTATTAATCATTTAACAACTCTTGAGAAACTACACCTCTACTCCGATATAACGCGACCCGATATAACATGAATTCGGATATAACGTGGTAAAGGGGTGGGGCTGCGTGCTCCGGCGGATCAAAGCAAGTTCGATATAACGCGGTTTCACCTATAATGCGGTAAGATTTTTTGGCTCCCGAGGACAACGTTATATCGGGGTAGAGGTGTATTTATATACCTTTAATATCATTTAATATACTATTTATGTACCTTTATATTAAAGTGTGAACCTTTTCATTTTGTCCACCAAAGATTAAATGAAAGAGATTTGCTAATTAATGATCCAGTGAGCTAGTGGAATGGTCAGCTAGTTCAGGAATTAGAGAAAATCCAGCTAATTAGTCAGCAAGTTTTCCTCCTTATGGTTTTATTGCTGAGGTTTGCTTATTCATTGATTAGGACAAGAGAAACAAATGGGAAAAACCCAGCCAGGGTTACAGTCCAGCAAGTCTATAACAAACAGGTGTGGCTTTCTGTCTTCTTAGGAACCTTCCCTTGTTACGTCTGCCCCCAACTATCAAGTGCTGGTCTTGTAGGGATTGATTGTGCACTCACTGAAGTCAATGGGTACAGGATTAATAGATTTTAAGGCCAGAAGGGCCCATTATGATCATCTAGTCTGACTTCCTGCATAACACAGCCCACAGAATCTCACTCATGATTTCTGCATCTAATCCATAACTTCTGCTTGAACTAGAGCATGTCTTTTAAAAAGACAGCCAATACTAACTGAAAGATGTCTTGTTCCACTTCCTTACATAAGCTATTCCAATGGCTCATAAAGGATCAGGATAATAAATTGTATATTTTGGGGATTTTTTCATTTGTTCATGGAGTAACTATTATGGATGGAGTAATTGCTGTGAACGGATTTTCCTGTTATTTGATGATCTCAGTGTTATCATTATTATTTAATAACATACATAGTGCAATGGTGCCCAGAGAGAGATCTCAATTAGGATTGTGCTAGGCGCTGTGCAAAATAAATAGAGATAGTCCCTGCTCCGAAAAACTTGCATTCTAATAAAGATGATATACATAAGGCAGAGGGAGAGAGAGTCAAATAAATTACTTTTATATGCATTTGTTGTATTTTTAATATAAAGAAAGTATTTTTTAGTGATCTCTATCAGTTCCTCAATTTAGCCATCATTAACCTTGATTGCCAATTCTCACAGTTTTGTCATGAATTTTGAGATATTTGGTGTTTTTCTTGGGTTCAAAAAAGAACTAGGTAAACTCATGGAGGATAGGTCCATCAATGGCTATTATCCAGGATGGGCAGGGATGGTGTCCCTAGCTTCCATTTGCCAGAAGCTGGGAATGAGCGACAGAGAATGGATCACTTGATGATTACCTGTTCTGTTCATTCCCTCTGGGGCACCTGATATTGGCCATTGTCAGAAGACAGGATACTGGGCTAGATGGACCTTTGGTCTGACCCAGTATGGAAGTTCTTATGTTCTTATGTAAGCCCCAGCTCTTGGATTCATGTGATTATTTGAGAGTCTCAGCTTTCATTAAAAAAAGTAAGTTTCTAGACCTCATGGTTGTAGAGAAAAGCTGGCAAACATGAAATGAGTGAACGTACAGACTCAGAAACCAGAAAGCAAATAAAAGATCCCAACATTTATTGTTTAAAGAAATCACGATTTTTTAGCCAAATGCATGATTTTGGGGGGCCTGCCTCATGATTTTTGAGTGATGAGGGTTAACAATCCTGCCTTAATTGGCTGAATTCTTATAGGCTTCACGTGGAGGTGGGTCTTTAGAAGGAATTAAAGGAGGAGTGGGGGGTCATGGTTTTATGGATTAACTCCATACCTAATGGACAGTGTGAGAAAATCTGTGTAAGAAGCTGAGGAAGGGGCAGAAGAGACTATATCTATTGTATCCATCATTACAGTATCTAACCAGTGATATATAAACCTAATCCTGCATCATTGTAATCAAGGGGAGTTTTCCTATTGACTTCAGAGGAAGCAAGATCAGGACCCCAGTTTCCTCTATCTTAGGTTATTTTAGAGTCCATCAAGAACCAGACTGGGCCTGCCCTGCCACATCAATCTCATTAAATACTACAACACACAGTCAAACTGTGGAACTTGTTGCCAGGGGATGTTGTGGAGGTCAAAACTATAACTGGGTTCAAAAAAGAATTAGACACGTTCATGGAGGATAGGTCCTTCAATGACTTTTAGCCAAGATGGTCAGGGATGCAACCCTATTCACTGTGTGTCCCTAAGCCTCTGACTGCCAGATGCTGGGAGTGGACAACAGGGGATGGATCACTTGATGATTGTTCTGTTCTGTTCACTCCCTTTGAAGCATCTGGCATTGGCTACTGTCAGAAGACAGGATACTGGGCTAGATGGACCATTGGTCTGGCCCAATATAACTGTTCTTATGTTCTTAATCTAACCCTGTGAGATATATAATTATTATTAGTAGTAGTATAACAATAGTGCTTAAAGCGCCCCAACCAAGACTGAGGAAATGTTTTACTTCAGGATTGCATACACCTGTAACCCTTCTGCAAGGTGCTATCAGCAGCAAGGAGGGCCAGGGTCAGTCTCCTTCTGAAAACCTAACAAATAACAGCAGCTCATCCTGCCTCCCAGAAACCTGGGGAAATGAAATAACTCAGTGGGCACCAGGGCCGGCCCACAACATTTTGGCACCTGAGATGGGGAGCTCAAATGACGCCCCCATGCCCCCTTGCTTGGGCCAAAACTTTGAAAGGTCTCAATTCTGCCTTCTTCCTGTTCTACTCTCATGGGACTGCTCGGCTACCTACCCCAGTAAAGGAGAACTAACAACTTAAAATGCCTTGTTCAAAAAATTTAAGTAACACTTAACTTTAAAACGCCTGAACAGCAAATGTAACTTTTCTTGTCTGCATAGTAAACACTGGCATTTTTATCTGTTTGAATAATCACAGTGCTGCTTTCCGTGCCTTCTTGGTTGCAAAGATTTGAACTGCTTCCTGGTGAAGGTCCACAGTCTGGGCCAGCTCATGCTCTATTGAGATGGTTGCAAGGCCGACCAGCCTCTCCTGTGTCATTGTGGAGCGTAGATGTGTTTTTATTAACTTCAGCTTGGAGAAGCTGCGTTCTCCACTGGCAACTGTTACAGGAAGTGTTAGAAGTATGCGCAGAGCAACAAAAGCATTTGGAAAGAGAGTGGTCATCTTATTTGTGCACATATATTCCAGAACAGTGTTTGGAATTGATCCTGCTGAAATGTATCATGAAAGCAGGGCCGGCTCTGGCTTTTTTGCCACCCCAAGCAAAAAAAAATCAAAAATCGGGGCGGCCGGAACGGCAAAGCAAAAAAACCCAAAAACCTGCAGCGCGGCCGGAGCGGCAAAGCAGGGGAAAAAAAACAAAAACCTGCGGCGCGGCCGGAGCGGCAAAGCAGGGGAAAAAACCCAAAAACCTGCGGCGTGGCCGGAGCGGCAAAGCAGGGGAAAAAAAAAAAAACTTGCGGCGTGGCCAGAGCCAGGGTGCAGGGGGACTCCCTGCGCTGCAGACATGCCCTGGCTAGCAGGGGGGATGGGGAGTGAGCGGGGGGGGGAGAGAGAGAAGGGGGGCGGCCAGGGCTTCAGCGGGGCGCTCGCCACGCGGCCCTGACCACCGCACCGTCTGCTGGGAGGGCTCTGCGCCGCTCCGGTCGGCGGGGAGGGAAGGACATGGGCTGCCCTGCCAGGCTTGCTACAGACCTGGCACCGGCTGGGGCAGATGGAACGCAGCCCGCTCCCAGCAGGGCGCTCCCCTCCTCCACGCCGCCACCCCCTACAGGGCGGCCGGATCGGTGAACCAAAAAAAAAAAAAAGCAGCCATGCCGCCCTAGGATTGGGCGGAATGCCGCCCCGTAGAATCTGCCACCCCAAGCACGAGCTTGCTCGGCTGGTGTCTGGAGTCGGCCCTGCTTGAAAGGGCTTTCAGTTCATCACCTAAATCACTCGCATCAATATTGCGCATTTCATCATGTGTCAACACTATCTCTAGTGCCCTGCATTGCTGGTGTAGGACTTCTTCAGGTATAGTGAGGAGTTTTGGAATATCATACAACATCCCAAACCTTACAACACTGCTGTGTTTCTTGAGCTGCATGAACCGTTCTTCAACTGACTGTCACTAGGTTCTGTTGTTATTACAAAACGCACCATTAAAGTAATTTGTTCTGTATGGCTGATGTCAGGTGTGCAGTCCAGAATAACAGAATAATATCTTACTGACTTCAGATCTGCCACAATCTTCTGTTTAATTTTGTTGCCAGTAACTGTCTGATCTCATTTTGAATTGTTTTTCCAAGGTAGTGGTGTGTGTACATTTCTTGGGTGGTGACTCTTCTTAGATGCTCCTGGAGTACAGCATCAAACTCAGCCATCAGCTCCACAATTTTAAGTAAGTTTCCATTGTTTGGCACATTCGGCTGATCTAAGGTGCCACGCAGTGCTAGGTTTTGGGTAGCAAGCATTCTCACAATGGCAATGAGCCTTTTCAGAACATTTTGCCAGTAAAGAGACTCTGATGCAATCTTCTCTTGATGCTGATCATCTATAGTGGCCTTTAACCTTAGTCTCATCTCAAGCTCTTTCCACCTATGGAATGCTCTCTGGTGATTTGCTGCCTTCTCATGGCATGCCAGATTTCTAGCCCTTTGTTCCTGTAGAACCCAATGTGGCTAGAACATTAGACTGGAAAAGTTTGCAACAAAAACAAAAACAGTATGCAGCATTCTGGGTTTTTGAGTACATAAGCCATGGCCTCTCCACTTTGTCACCATTGGGGATTTCATGCCAGTAATGTGTTGGATGGAAACTTCTATTTTCATTGTCTTTGGGGAACATGAAGTTTTTCACTTGCTGTGGCCCATGAGGTACAAGGAAGTCCCTGAGGCTACTGCTCAAGTGGGTTAACAGTCCTGGATCATTTAGACTTAAGGAACTAAACTCCGCAGCAGCTGTTTCTTGAGCCTCCACCACACTCTTCTCTGATCTACACTTTTCTTCAGGAATGTGCATGGTTACATCCATTTGAGATGGAGATATGGATGCTGGAGTAGCTGCCAGGTCACCTGCACTCTGACTAACTGGAAGATCAGGCATCTCCTCACCACTCCCATCCTCACTGGGGCCGGAAGGCTCACCGTGAACATTTGTGTCTATGTATCTCAAGAGAGCTACTTCCTGCTTAGATAGCAAAGGAAGCTTTTCTTTCTTTCTTTTTCTGAATGCTGCCCCAGAGGGGCGTTTTCTTCTTTCACTCATGACTGCTGTTCTCTGCCAGCTATAGTGGCTCTCAACACTCAAGTGAAGGGGACAAATAAGCAGGCTGGTAGCAGGGCCTGAGTGAGGGAAGATATCAGGGTCTTAAGGACCTAACTGGCTCCTACTACTTCAGTTGACTTCCTGTTCTCCTCAAGTGGGTTNCACACTCCAGGTCATACAACGAGTCTGTCAGAGCTAGGGCTAGAACCCAAAGCTCTTGAATCCCAGTCTAAAGCCTTAATAACAAGATCATACTCTCTCTGTAAACGTTATTAGAGGTATGTTGCAGAAAAAAGTAGGCCTTATTATACCTGCAGTTATAGTATTAGCTCCCCCATAAGCAAAAAAGGCCCCCTCTTTAACAGCACAAAAAGTAAACGTCTTTTATTTTAATTATTTTTAAAATTAACATATAAAATACATTTGCTAGTATAATGTTGGCTATCGGATCACAGAACAGATGTATGTACTCACCAGTGTTTATGTTTGAGGAGGAATTAACTACAATATTAGCTGACAAACTACACTGTTTTCAAGGAACTCAATACCCACAGGAGAGCAATGGAATCATTATCATAACAGATTACTATTCGACGACTAATGTACAGTATTTTTCATCTGTGTCTCTTCAGTATGAATAGAAAACAGACACAGATGTATTGTTTTCCATTCCCTGTGACTGTGTCTTGAGCTTACCATTCTTATCAGCGAAATGAATTGATAATATGCTGAGCAAACTATAACTGCTGTCTGAGAAATGTATGTTGGGTGGCCATCGGTTTTACATACTCTAATGGTAATTTTTGCCCTGTTATTCCTCACTGCTTGTGAAGACTGTCCTGTAAATATCCTATAGGCTTATTCATAGTCATTGAGCAAATATTTCTGGTTGCCATTAAATTTCATCAGTAAACAAATGGTAAACAAATCAGCTTAGCAATAAAGTTGAAAAAGAATCAGGCTGTATGAGAGCCCTGCAAGGTGACTTTACAATAAGACAGCTATCAAAATAGCAGGGATGTGACTAGAATCTGAGCAAAAGACGGCTGTGGCAATAGGGTGCCAAATGATAGTGAAGTGACTTTTGTGTGAAAACTCATTTACGTCTGCCACTTAAGCTTACACTGGTACTTGAATGCAGAACTTATTTGAAAGGTAGACCGTTGATCTTCTCATTTATGTTTCTACACCTATGCTTCATCCTAATGTGAAGAATATGTTTTTTCTTCCATCCTCAGTCCACACTTAAACAATTTGGTCCTCATGTCTGCCAGTCAGAAATGTAATGTTTTCTCACAGTAATGCTGCTACAGTAATGACCTGATCCAACAGAAAGTCTCCCACTGACTTCAACGATCTTTGAATCAGGCCCTTACAGTAAGAAGTGAATGCTTTACTTAGTAGCCTCCAGGCCTTTGATATGTTGGTTCTTTTGGTAACATAGTTACTGAAGACAAGAAGACCCACTTGACCCCAAAATGCCTGCAAATCAGGTAACTGTGCATGCAGGGGCTGCTTGAGCATGCACTTACCTGATCTATTTGCAAAAAGGATGTGCAAAAGTCTTTCATGCATTTTTTACATGTGCAAATGGACCTGTGCTTTTTCAAATGTAGCCCTTAGTTTACTTTGTCTGTTAAACTCAAGAGAGAGTTTTTCTAAGTGAATTTCTGTATCCTACTCTTTGAATCTTAAATGAAGTTGTCAGATTACTTGAAAGTATTGTTTCAACATGATCTTTTTTTAAAAGCAGGTGTAGAGGAAGCAATTAAGTGGGGCTAGTACAGAAGGAAACAATATAACCTTTATTTATATTTGTCATTCTGTGAGAAATACGCCCACATATAAAAAGGTATTAAAAGGAAGATGGTGTTTAAAATTTGACTGACAGAAAACTAGAAAAAATATTGGATGATCTAACAGGCCCTTTTAATCTCTTCTGTAATACTGTGATAAGTCAATGGGTTTCAGTGCTCTTGCTTATATAGCTAGTGAATAATGGATGGTCATAGTACATTTCTATGCTGTGCTGAAGCAATAGTGAGATTCTGTGGCTTTGGCATATTGCCCACTTGCAGCATAACGAGTCCCAATTTCATAAAACACTATATATGAGTCCATTGGTAATAGTTACCAATTTTGTTACTTACTTCTACTTGCCTTAGAGATGGGCCCAGGAGGTGATGTTCAGATCTAGAGTAAGTTTTGGGTTTGATATTCGGTTTGGATGTGCCTGTGTTCTTGCAAGACTCTCACAAAGCCTTGCTCTCACAAGATTTAGGAAATCTTATGAGCTTACTTAGTCGGTCTTTTGAGATTTCCACCATCTTGGGCTGCATCTGAGCTGGATTCAGAGAACAAGCTCCCTTCCGATTTTGGATATGAGCCAGGCCCCAGATTGTATTGAAACAGATTAAGACAAAGAATGTGAAAGAATATCACTCTCCCACACCCCACCCCATTTCAAAAACACCCTTTTGTAAGTATCAGATCTGAGCATTCAGTTGAAATACATCACTGCTAAATGGTGAATAAAATGCTGTTCTAATACTAGCTACTATTGTTCCATTAGTGTTTCTAACTTCAATATATAATAATATTGGACTAGTTACACATCCCCCTTGTTAGCTAGTAAATCCAGGAGTATAGTACTGAATCTATAGAAAAAACACATTCCTAAAAGACTGTGAATGTTTCATGAGTCAGATAGAAGTGACCTGCGCTGCGTGATTATACAGATTATGGTGCCTAGAGAAAACACTGTTCCCTAATGTTCAGCTATTGCCCATTTGGCATTTTAGAGCCCCTTAAAATGGTTTCAAAGGCACACACTTCCTGGTGAAGAAATGCCTCTAGAATCTTACAAGCCCAAGAGAAACCTGCACTGCAGAATTCATCAGATTTCCACAAGCAGTGCTAGAAATTTTACAGGCCAGTTACATTTACATCTCACTCCTGATGGAGCGGGTGGTAATCTTAGCAGCTCAGCAAGTGTGGCTTCCTTTAACCCCTGGTTTTACAATTGTGCTTTGCTACCTCAAAAATGTCTCTCCAATAGAGATGGACTAACTCTTCATTTCCTCAACAGTTCTCTGGAAAGAGGCTGGATAGGAAAACATGAAACTTCTCTTTTCCTCCTATCATGTACAGGGAGATTTTCAAAGCCACAAATGGGAATTTGGAAGTCAATGGGAGCTGGGCCCCTAGTTGGCCTTTGACAGTCTCCCCCTGAGGAAATAGTACATTTTCCCCTGGAGCTGAGTATGTCCGAGACTCACACTGGAGTCTATGGCTTTTTTTACAAGGAAATTTGATGAATCTTCTTTTTGGCCAAGAATTTCAGTAACACATCCCACCTTCCTTTCCTTTTATGACATTCAGATGTTGTTTAATGAGTCAACACAGACAGAGTGAGCATATCTAGAGAGAATGTAAGTAGCAGAGGTGGAAATGAGGGATCAAATTCTCTAGTTCTTTTCATGCTTTACTCCAAAAATCATCAGCAAGAGATTATCTGATTGGTTCCAATCTCTTTTAATAGCTAACTAAAGAAATTCCTTAAAGGAGCCAGAAACATTCACTGACTGCAGGCACAAAAGAGCATTCAGGGATTTTGTTTCTCAGCCCACAGACAGTGTTCAAAATCTCCCTGATAAGATCATTCTTTAGCTTTAATTTCTCATTAGAGAGGGTTTCAATAAATCCAAAGTCAGTTTTCCATTGAACAGCATCTTGTGAATACCAGCTATTGTGCTGTTAAAGGGTCTGTTAATTTAAGAGAACATGAGGTCTGGATGTGTGTGTCCAGTTGATCCACTTTAGATAAGTGTTCATTCTCTCTTCTTTATGGGAAGTGTCTCACCTTGCTCTTCCTCAGACGGGTCAGCTAATGGTCCTCAGATGGACAAGTGCCAAATGGTTCTGTAGCAGCATGGGCATATTCCTAACACAATAATTTATTGTGGGAAATACATACACATATTTTTTTGACTAGGGTAATGGGGTCCTCATTAAGGACTCAACCCTGAGCTGACTGATGTGCCATTACAGAGGGGAAAGGTGCCCCCTTGCTTCCCATATAAACTACCCACATTTCTACTTTGTTCATGGGGAGGAGAGCAGCTACTGCAGGCTGCTAGTTTCCTCTCTTTGCAGGTGGGTGCGGTGGGGTGAGGAATGGGAGGAATCTTGACTCCACCCACAGAACTCACTGGCTAGCACAGAGAGGTAAGTAAGATGCACCTCAGGTATAGGGCTGGGACAGCTGACTTCACCCCGAGTAGAGCCAGGTAGCAGTGGGGACTGACTTGTGACTCCCAGACACCTATGTGCTGTCTCTTACTCTGATCTTGTGCTAATTCCATGGTCTAGCCCCAGGGCCGGCACAACCCATTAGGCGACCTAGGTGGTCGCCTAGGGTGCTGCTATTTTGGGGGCGCCGGCACCCCGGCCACCCGTTGAAATTTGGGGGCGGGACCTTCCGCCGCCTAGGGCGCCGGAAGAGCTGGCGCCGCTACTGTCTAGCCCCCCTGCAAAGAACAGAGAATAGTTTAAACACGATTCTTGGGAAGCTATAGGATGACTTCTGCTCTATTGGCTCTCTGTTCAAATGTACCTGAGGGCAGAAACTGGCCCTATGGCTTGTTTTGAAGGTGCAGTGAGTCGGTGCTGAAGGCTCTCAAAGCTAAGCATAAGGTTCTCTCTTCATTGCCAGCCTGAATGTGGCCATTAGGCATGTAATAAAGTGTGAAACTGAAAAACAGCAGGGCCCCACACCATGCTTTTCATGTTTGTGTTTATGGTGTGTGTGCGGAAGAATGCCTAATTGTTATTTGAGTGGGAAATAAAGCCAACTCCTTGTTTAACACAAATTATGAGCCCTTTAATTCGTACAGCTTCTGCTTTTAGCTGCAGACTCTTTGCCACTATTATTATTATTTATTCCTGAGCAGTGGCAACGTGCTTGGCATTGTACAGCACCTAGATTGAGATAAGGTCCTTATTCTTAGAGGGCTTAGAGGCTTGGACATGTGAGGTCCTGCAAACTTACCTGAACCTGATAGGACCCAACTACAAGTGTTAGGTTCAGGTCCTGTCAGGTCTGAAACCAACCCGACCCTCTCGGGCTTGGATTGGGTCAGGCTGACTCTGATTGGCTCCTCATGCCTGTGGAGTTGGTGCAGTGCTGGCTGCGTGTCCTGCTCTTGCCAGCCGCTGCCACCTTGCTGCGCTCCCTGCGTGCCCTGCACAGTGAGCATGCTGCCAAGTTGCAGCGCCTCTGAGGCCGCACACAGTGCAGCAAGGTGGCTGGCAGCAGTGGAGCATGCAGCACCTGCTGCACCAACCCCATGGGCAGGATATGGCTGGAGACAGGTTGCAGTCATGGTGGGCTGTGGGGAGTGGGAAGCCCCTACCATGCTGAGCCCCATGGAGGAGGTGCTGGTGATGGCAATGACTCAGGTTTGAGGGGGAAGTGTTGGGTCCAGGTTAATTAGGATGGGGTTGGCTTGGGTTTGGGTACAAGTCAGGCTTTAAAATTAGGCCTGAGCAGACCACTACTATGAGGAGCTGAGCTCCCTTGGCTCCCATGAGACTGTATGAATCCCCTAAAACCATAGGGTGGAATTTTCAAACCTGGATGCCCAAAGTTAGGCTCCTAAATTGATACAGTATTTAACCAGGTAAATAAAAGCAGCTTCATTTTCAAAGGTGTTGAGCAGCCATACATCCAACTGAGGCTGATGATAGCTGCAGGTGTCCAGCACCTCTGCACAGCAGGTCACTTTTGTTTAGGTGTCTAAATATGGATTTAGGAACCTAATGTTAGGCACCCCATTGATAGTTTTGACCATGCTGCAGGTGCCCTATTTTCAATCCTGGCCTCCGATATTATAGACATGATCCCCCATAACAGCAGGTTCACCTCCCACAATACAAGGTGGACATCCTGCTAATTAATAGGTGCATATTCGTTTTTGCTCAGGTACGTGATTGTGCTGGCAGAGGTGGACAAAACTGGAAGCTGGTAGAAAAACTGGCCCTGTATCTGATCCCTTGCTCTAAAAGATAACAACACTTAATGTTAAGATGGCTGCTCAGGTCCAGTCCTGTGAGGTGCTAAGAGTCTCCTAAGAGCGAAGGGAATAAAGTGGGGGGTAAAGTCATTGGAAATTCAAAACACTTCATGTTGTTTCAGGAAGCAGGTAGCTCCTCACCCATTTGCTCTATCACTATAGCCCAGGTGGTGTCTAAAACCTAGAAAAGATTTTATTAGCCAGGCCTGGATTCCAACCCTTTATTAATTCTTCTTCTTCTTATCTATTTATTTGTATTACAGCAGCACCAAGGAACCCTAGCTGTGGATCAGGATCCTGCTGGGCTAGGTGCTGTACAAACACAGAACAAAAAGATGATCCCTGCCCCCAAAGAGCTTACAATATAAATATAAGATAAGAGACAACAGAGGGATACAGACAGATGGAGAGGGAAGTCCATGGAAACAATGAGACAATATTGGCCAGCATGATAAGCAATGGTATCAGCTTACCAGCCGCTTAACTATTGTTGATTTTTTTGGGAGACACGACAGCAAAGGAGAGGTTTGAAGGAGGTAGTAAAATCGCTTAGTGAATGCTTACAGGGAGTTTCTCTGAATCGTGAGGGGCAGCCTGAGAGAAAGCACAAAGGTGCTTGTTTGAAAATTTAACTAGTGGGCAATGTAGGCTGGTAGCATGGGCTGATCAGAGTTGCTGTTTATTTCTGGGGAAGTCATCTTTGATTTTTCTCTCTCTATATGTAAGTATTTGGCCCATTTTCAAAGCTGAATTTGGCTTCCACATACAGAGGGATTGTGTATGGAGTTGGACTGCGCCCATGTATTTGCAAAATAACCTGTCTGTGGAGCACACAACAGATGATTAATTGACAAGAAAACAAGTCTAAATTTTTAATCTGGTAGACCATTTGTTTCTAATGATTTGATGTAAATGATACGATGCTTTATTAGCATGAATGTGTTACAATGTGAGTGTTACATAAAAACACTGCTTCACTCATCAGTATATTTTCTAAACTGTGACTTAATTTAAGACTTCTCCTTTAAAATGATAAGTTACGTGTTTGTCACCTGAATATTAAATCCTACTCTCTTAATAAAACAAACCTGTCTGAATTATACTTATTAATCATCGTTGTCATAGCAAAACGTCTGGAGGCAAAACAACACGTCTGTAGTGATTAAAACAAATGATGAGAGCTAGATGGAACCATTGCACGGACACACTGATTTCAGTCCATAGCCAGGATTCAAAAAATGCCCTTACATTGTGAACAAAATGAGTCTGCTGATTTCAGACTATTCTTGTATAGACTTTCATCTACATCATAAAGTAACCCTAAAATCCGTCTCTCTCTTCTCAGGATGTATTATGATTGAGATAGCTGGTGTAAATTGGTGTTGTTCTATTGTTCAAAATTAAAAAAAACCATAGGCACGCTAACATTAAAAACAATGTTTTTTTCCTTTTAGGTGACATTAGTGTTTGTGAAATGTGGTGGATGCACAGGCGTGCAGACTGGAGTCCTCTTTATCTGCAGCACAGGTAGCAGCACTACAAACCTCCTTCTACATTACGCTGCAACGCCGCAGTGTGTGGAGTGTATGGAAAAAACAATTGACTGGTGCTCTCTAAATTCCCTGGGCCTGATTCTCCATTGTAGTACTCCAGTTTTAGGCTGGTGGAATTCCATTGATTTCAGTCCATATCTTTAGGCATCTGATTTTGTCAGGTTCGGCCTGAACCCCCATTTGTAACATGGGGATAATGATACTTACTCTCCTTTGCACAGCATTTTGAGATCTGCAGAGGTGAGGAACTATAGAAATGCTGTGTGTTTATTATCTCAAATAGTGAACCAAGGATAGGAAATATAGAGCAAGCTGGAACATGAATTAAACCAGGCAGGCATGAGCAGAGAAAAGTGGTGGGAGTGTTTTTAAAACTAATACCAAAATGGAAACCTAATTCTCTCTGCGGGCAGGGACCAGTGTAATTGCTAAAGCAAAAGGGGCAACATGGGAATTTCTGGGAAGGGCAGAAAATGAAATGTGACAGAGCTTGAGTCCATTGCAAACATGTGACAGAGGAATGGAAAAGGCAGCCAAGGGACTGATACAATGATCCAACTGAAAAATAGCCAAAGTCTGAGTCAGAATCTTGGTGACAATCATAGTTCATATTTTGTGCAAGTTTAACAAACACTAAAGGCACAACTGCTTGTGCAGTGAGGATACATTACCCTCACTAAGGTTTTGATGTTGCACCCATGAAAGTCCAGAACAAGGCTTCTGTGGGCTCCAGTAGTGCAGAATCAGGCTCTAAAATGCTTCTTAACTAGTAATATTGAAGGAGCTCTGCAAATATGGTGGTTTGGGGTGTACTGGAGTTTTGGTACCTCTGTCATTACTTACCCGTATGAGCACAGATCTGTTTTCTGATGTGGTTCTAGGGACTACATCTTGCTCCAGCAGATGGTCCACAAACCAGTATACTGGGGATTATGTTTGAAGTAACACTGATTTGCTGTTGATGCATCTACTTCTTTCCCCAGCGAAGCACATCGGAGCCATTGGAGTGGGTGATGAAACTGCACCTTGAGCTTGATGTAGCTTTAATCCCTCACATCTATAGCCAACAGGATAAGTTGTTGAGATGTGATTTTTATTCATGTCCAGCTCTTTGTGATTGCCTTGGTATAAGGAAAATAATCCTCTTGTCACAGAGGAAGAAAAAAACCCAATAGTTTCAGTGTTGATTCTGTCAGTGCACACAGGATACATTAGCCACAGAATCAGCTCAACAGACAGAAAAGACCAGAAAGGATAATTTTCTAAGAACAAAGTTTGCTTTGCAATGTCTCTGCAGAATAAAAGATGGTGTTATCTAGCACCTTTCATTTTCAAGGTGTCCCAGAGCACTTCACAATAATGAACTGCATCTAGTGACTCTGTAGGCAAATATGACCGGCATTGTGCTCGCTGCAGCTACTTACAACCTTGGACATCATGAACCACTTTTCAATTGAGAGACAGGTGTGTGGGCTGGGTTCATCCTCTGCCTCCAGGTCTGAAAACTTGCCAGGATTTTCACTAACATATTGGGATTTCATACTCTTTATAGAGAAAATCCCAGTCCGAGGGTGTGAAGGCCCCAAGTACTACGGTGGGTTTGAAAAGCCTCTGTAGGAGATGTGAAGTTCTTTGGGTCAGAAGAGGAGTTGGGATTAGTGGGTTTGCTGGTTCCTGGTCCACCTGTAATGCACAGACCTGGCTTTATGTCTATGAGAGAATGTGATGTAGCCTCCCACGAATGCCTGACTACTACTGCTAGCTAAGGCCTGATTGTGCCCTGCTGGGAGGGGGTCTAAAGAGGAGAGAGTTGCAATTGTTGTATCCTCAGAGCACAGAGGCTGCTTACTCTGTGTGCCCCCTGGACTGCGACATACAAAGGGAGCAAGGAGGAGACAGGGCCAAGCCTACCCCCAGAGTGAGCCAGCAGATCTGTGAAGGAGGGGAGTATGTTGCACGCTTGAAACACATGCTTCTCCTGTGCCCCCTCCCAAAACACCTATTGGAGTGTCCTAGCTCCACACTGCCTCAAATACACAGCACTCCTGTAACGTGCTGTGTTCCCTTTGCTCCCATTGAAGCCAGTGAGAGTTCAAGGAGTGTACAGCACCTTCCAGACATGCTTAGCACCTTGCATGTCTGAGTCCTAAAGGGAAAGGCACAACTGAGCCCTAATGTAATACCCCTTTAGCCCAAGCACTATAGGACTGTGGCCTATAGTTGAAGGACCAAGATTTTAATGCAGTGTCCCTGTGTGCATGTAATGTATACAGTAACTCTGTCTGTTGTCAGTGGACATGGGAGAGGAGACATTCTTCTCCTCTTGCTACCATAGTACACAACATGCACAGCACAGTTATGTGGGTTGTGCATATGATGAAAGGGGTGCTCCTTTGGGTTAAAATAGTTGGAGTCATCATGAAATTTGATGCCACCCAAATATTCAGTGCTTCTCACAAATATTTTGGTTTCATACCAGACATGGAATTTGTGTTGCAGCAGAATTTTGGTGGTGTTTTAGAGACAGTCCACTATATCAATGCGGGCAGCCACAAACCATGACACACATTGCTGAGGACTGAAAAATGACTCAACTTCCTGGAGGGCTTCGTGCCTTGAACATTGTTGATAAGAATGCTGTGGCTTGGCTTGACCAGATTACATACACCAAATAAATACACAAATATTTCATGTTTGGCCATGTACATTTAAAACAAAAATGAGGTTTTAAAAAAAAAATCTAGACCACCAGACATGAAGAGACAAAAGCAAGATGGCTCTCCGGAATCCCTTTTTGCATGGAGGGATTACATGGCATTACGTGGCATGTAGGGTATAAAGTGCATGGAGTTCTATAGTCAACAGATTATTTTGTAACAAAGATTGCAAAGTGAAATATTGTCCCACTTGTGGAATGACCACTGAATGCTTCTGTTTCTGTGTTCTGCTGTATTGAAAGATTTTGGGTTATAATTGCAAGAGGAAAGGGAAACAAGTGAAAAGTATATCCAGGAAAGGATGCTCATAATTTGTTGCTCTGTGCAGTATATATGTATTTAGACTTTAGGCTTCTTCCCAGAAGGAGCTCAGAAATAGACACTCCACATAAAAATACACCATAAAGTTGTAAAACATCTTGTTATGCTCTTAAAACAAGATGATGTGACAAGAGGCAACTTGGCGTGTATACACTACGGCAAGATATATATAAGTTATACATAAGTTGATTAGATGGCTAACCTACTTTTGAAAATCCCATTTGGCACCTATTTGCATCTTTAGGTTTCTAGATACCTTTAAAAATCTGGCCCAGGTCACTTTTGAAAATGAGACTTCAGAGCCTATGTCCCATTTTCAAAAGCACCTAGAGGCTAGATTCCTAAATCACTTAGACCCAGATCATAGGTATTTAGGTGCCTACCTACCTGTGATCCTTTGAGGATCTAGGCTTAGGCACTTTTGAAAATTTTACCCCTCATCTCTTCAATCACTTTTAGCTATAACATAACCACTATGAGAGAACAAACAATTCGTGACAGATGTGTAGTCACGTTGCTTAATGCACTATTGGAAGGTGCTCAGATACTACGGTGATGAGCACAGTATAGGAACCTATGTAGAATAGTATATAACATAGAATATTATGGGCTTTCAAATGATAATGCTAAACACAAGCATTGGGGAGTCTCTTGTTCTAATGAGAGTTACAGGTGCTCAACTCTTCTCAGAGTTTGGCCCTAATATTGTAACTCTTTTAGCCAGCAAAGTGCATTTCACTCATATTAGATCACAGGGAAAGTTTTAAAAAATATTATATAAAACATAAATGAAACGATCATGTGATGCTGCCTCAGAAGAGTCAGTACAGCCACACAGAAGGCACCAGGAAACACTTTTTTCAAATGTTGACCCAAGGAGAAAATATTGAAGTGGAAAACCAGAGCTTTCCTCCATATTTTACAAGCTACCTGGTCCTACATTAGTGCTGTGAAGTGACCTCAAGCCTCAGAAGTCTCTTTGAATCCATTTTCTCTGTGTTTCTACTGTCTCAATAAGCCTTCTCAGCACATTCTTTCTGCAAGTCTCAGGAACAGCAGAGAACAGATAATTCCCTACATCTCACTCCTGGGGAAAACCACTGATAAAGCAGAGAACAGGGCACAACTGCAGGAAACTGTTACTGCAATATACGTCCTATGAACCCGCTGCAGCCCTTGATCTAGGTTAACTAGCACTGCTCCGTGATGTACGTACATCATAATGTTTGGAAATGGCTACTGACATCAAATGAGCTGTACCAGTTTACAGCAGCTGGGAATCTGGCCCATTGTGTGCAGCTCTTACTGATGTCCAGGGGAGCTGTGTACACATAGGCTGTGTCCTCACTGCAAAAAAGGAGTGCTTTTGCATCCAGAGAGCTACCTTCATGTAAAATCCTAATGGAGACAAGGCACGGGTAGTTTTTACTTCAGGGTAACTGGCCAAGGTCAGCCTCAGATGGGGGAATAATGTTGATCTCAGCTAGATACATGAAGGCAAAAACTATCTGTGCCTTGTCTCCACTCAGATTGTATCCCAAAATAGTGATCTCAGTGTAAAACCCACACTTTTTGCAGTAAAGACAAAGCTATCGCTGACACCAGAATGTGCCCCAGGCTTATACCTTGCCTACCGAAGGGGAACTCTGTATGAACACCATAAGAAGAATTCAGCAATAACAGTATTTTTGCTAGAAGATTTAGTTTAGCAAGAAACCGTGTTACATCTTTTACAAACATGATGAGAGTGACAGCATCAGCTTGGTCAGTCAGCCCTAAGCATGGCCAGGAAAGTGCTATTCTACATGAAGGATTAAATTATTCAAGTATTTCTTCCTCTGAAGCTTCAGTGTACTTCCGTTCTTTTTTTCTCATTGGAGCAATTTCTGTCCTCATTTACACCTGTTCAAATGCACTGACTTGCAAAGAGCATAACTGAGGGCAGGATTTGCCCTTTAAAGTTATAGACCTAGGATCCTTGATGCATCAAGTCCAGTATCTTGTCTCTGACCATGACTAGCACCATATGCTTCAGAGGGGGGTGCGGGGAATGCCATAGGGAAAACAAGAGAATAACTTACATCCTGGAGATGTTTTATACTAACCCCATCCATTACTGGTTGAATAATGCCCTAAAACATCAGATTTTATATCCTTTATACCCTTTTATCCTATTTTATGTGGCTGCAGATGATGTTAATCCTGTACCTAGTTAAGCTGCCCTTCACTTTGTAGTGAACGTTGTTACAGATCTGCTGCTGTGTTTCCTTCATAGAGACAGTCACATTTCAGGGGCTGGCAAAGTGATCTCCGTACAGAGTGTGTACCTCTTTGAGACCCTTCAAAATGAAAAGTAGTAGCAAAGGCTTCAGATACATGAAAGTAAAAAGGAATATTTTGTCAGTTAAGGGCTTTTTATATTTGTAAACTCAAATGACTGGATTAAGATCAAGCAGCTCTTTAGTGACAGGGAAATGAGCTAGTGGTCTTGTTTCCTTCTCCAGGGGGCAGGTGTCCATATCAAGAAACCATTGACAAAATTGGTAGTCTCAGCAAATGAGCCAAGGACTGAGTGGTCACGGATGTTGAAGTAAACTCAGTAAGTAAACTCAGTAAGTGGTGCGGTGTAAACAGGATCTGAATGAGTTCTCCCCTGTCAGCTATCTGGGAAGGGGAGAGACTTCAGGAGCAAACTGTATTTATATGAACACACCTACTCTGCCAAGATATCCAGCAGATAGAGTTGTGTTGCTCAAAGAGATCAACTTTGGCTGGTGTTGGGTTACAAATCACTTTATTAATGAATGCACGGTGATGAAATATTGTTATCAATGTTGTTGTCTTTGCTGTATGAATAAAGGGGAGCAGAACTGTGCTTAACCTGTCCCAAATGAGGGGGGGGTCACCCTCAGCTGAAAGGACCTTGTTAAGCCAGGGGCTCGAATGCCAGATACATGTGAAAGTAAGAGGGGTGGGGACAGGTGTCCCAGCCAGGAGGTGTGGACTCTGGTTTAACCTGTTTCTCCCCAGTGTTCAAAGCTAGAACTAATAGGCTTCATTAGGAGCCTGTTGGTATTTCAAGTATTCAATAAGAGCTGAAATTACTTGTGGTGGGGTCATGTTTCTGCCCAGCCTGCTGAGAGCTAAAAATCACTAAGAGATTGACCTACAGAGGTCACAGCAGAGAGGCAGGTGGTAGCTGAAGGTAATTGACAGGCGGCTGGTGAAAGTGGCAAGCAGTTGACTGGCAGGAGAGTCCAGTGAAAGTGGCAAGCAGTTGGCTGGTGGGGTGGCCACATGGCAAGGAACAGCAGCTAGGCAGCAAGGAACAGCGACTGGCAGGGTGGCCAGGTGGCGAGGAACGGTGGCTGGCGGGGTGGCCAGCAGAGAGGAACCGCAGCTGGTAGGGCAGCCAGCCAGAGGAAGTGCTCAGATGGCAGAGCAAGCAAAGTGTCATTTTCCCCAGGTGGGAGGTGAACTCACACATGCAAGTCTGAACCCTGGGTCCTCACTGACCAAGGACAACCAGTGTGAGTGGGATGTGGTGAGGGAGCAGAGAGGGGCACCGAAAAGTAACTTTTGGTTGTAGAGCTCAAGAACATGAGGTAGAAGACACTGCCCCATGCACTCTGGGGTGGGTGTCCTGCTCACAGTTTTATGTTTATGAATCTTGCTTGTGGAATTTTCCCTAATTAATGTCAGGTGACTTCTCTCCTTTCATTAAAAGTTTCTTTTCTGCACTCAGACTCTGTGTTTGCAAGTGGGGAAGTATTGCCTCTCAGAGACACTCAGGGGTGGTGTGTAATTTTCCCAGGTTACTGGGTTGGGACTTGAGCTAGTTCTGTGTTGTGTTGGTGAAAAGCAACCCCTAGATATTGAACCTGGCCCTGGTTGCTGCCTGCTCCACCTGGCAGAAGGGAAGCTTGCCTGGCCACAGCTTGCTTTGGAGCTGTTCTATGGACAGAGGACTTCACTCTCAAGCCCTGATAATCTGGCATAATTTTCAACCCGTCCTGTCATTAGATAATATTATTATTAATAATATTAATAATTATTAATAACAATCCCCCATAAAATGGCATTCAGTTTGGACATCCAAACTGAGGGCCTTCCCATTTTGCATTTTGCATATTCAGGCAATCAACAATCTGCATACACTTTCCCTTCTCAAGTAAGCCCGTGTTTGCTCACATAATGAGTTCCAAAGGCTGCATAGAAATATACTGTGTGTACAATTTCAATTTGCAATAGCAAACTTCTAAAAATTTGCATATGAAAATATACCCAAAGTTCTTTGCTTCAATTTGTCGTTGTCATTTAAACATTGCTGGACAAAAGTGAATAGTGTACCTATTATGAAGAACAATCCTGGAAGAACCACAGCCCTTTACATAGAAACGCTCTCTCTCTCTCTCTCAAGTTTTAATATTAAGAATGTGCTGCCAGTATTATACCCCAGCTCTTCTGAAACTCCTGTGCAGTGCAGCTCATTAATGGCTCTCAATTCTGTTTCTTTTCAAAGTGTTTTTAGTCTATTAAAATGAGATACTTATGTGATTCTTATTCTTTTTTAGTCTATTAAAATGAGATATTCATGTGTCTATTAAAATGAGATACTCATGTGATTCCTATTCTTAACGTGTACAGCGTCTTAATGACACTGCTCCAGAACACATTCTTCATCTATGTAGGCTATGAATGGAGCTAAAATGTTTGATATTAAACATCCTTTTGTGTGTCAAGGTTCTCTAGAATCTCCTTGAGCAATTTTTTGCTAGCAGTGACTGTATAATTTACAAAGCATGTATTATACGCTAAAGAGATGCTAAAGTATCAACAGCATTTGCAAATTAAGAGTTACACATAAGCCCTCGAAATGAGCCCTTAGAAGCATAACATAACATAAATTTGTAAGCACAAATATACATGTTTTCTGTAAGCTTCTATATAAAAATATTTACTCTTTTGTGTTTATTCTACCACTAGATTTTATTTAGCAGATGTGTATTAACCAAAAACTGTATATTCTGTATTTTCTTTGCTGCCATTTTCATCTTACGATGAATTTTTATGAGAAGCAAAGGTTCAGTCACTTTAAGGATGCTATTTCTCTGTTGCACCATCAGCTAAGGTTCAGAATATGATAGGCCCAAATGTTTGTTAAGAAAAAGGCTGATTGGATAATCATAGAATATCAGGGTTGGAAGGGACCTCACCTAGTCCAACCCCCTGCTTAAAGCAGGGCCAATCCCCAGACAGATTTTTGCCCCAGATCCTTAAATGGGCCCTCTCAAGGATTGAACTCACAATCTTGGGTTTAGTAGGCTAATGCTCAAACCACTGAGCTATCCCTCCCCCCTTTAATTTGAACTTTATTCTCAAGAAATTAAAAGAGAGAGAGAGAGAGAGACCATATGGACAGTCTGCACTTATGAAATGGAGTAGTGAAGAAGGAAGTCAAGAGACTAGATATGATTAGAAGCCAGTGGCTAGAATGAAGAGCTGGGAAACATGCCTTGGTATTTTCAAAACCATTTAAATATTTCCTTTAAAAGAGATTAACAATACAAGCATTTCAATTCCTAAAGAAATCACATACGTACTATCAATGCTGTGTCTGAGACATTTCCATATAGACATGCTTGTGTTAATGACAATGTCTTAGTATTATAGCAATAGCCTTTCTACCTATTGCAGTTGCTCATCTGAATATCAGTCTTTCCATGCCTTTCCCTCTCTTGGCCCTGTTGCATCAGGTACTGCTCATAGTTTGTAAAAGGCTGGAGCCTCTTCTGGTTTTATATGTGTTTTTCCTTGGATCCTTTTTTAATGACTTTCCACCTCCCTCTGCCTTAGGGTTTTCTATAGCATCCTTCACTGTGGTATCTACCCATTTCCTAAGCAAATCAGTTCCACATGGTGAAGTCCCTAGTGGATTTTGTGGACATTTCTACTCATCTCCTCTCTCTGTTTTGGGAACACATTAAAAAAAAAATCCTAATCATGCTCAGAACTACTAAATGTGTCAAAGTATAACTGGGCTTGTATGGATGAAGAGGACTTGTGGTGGATGGGCAACAAGTCACTTTAAACAATGTGGTTTTGGTGTAAATGCCAAGCTCCTTGTTTTGAAACAAGCATATAAGAGAATAATTCTGCTTTCCTAAATGTGGTTCTCCATCACATATCGTGCAATTTTTCTGTTAATCAAGGGGTTCTCCACCAATGGAATGAGCAAAATGTTTGTGTGTGTGTGTGTGTGTCGGGGGAGGGGGGGCGTGACAGGGGGCGCAGGAGAAAACATGCCATGGATAGATGATCCTGGCAAATACATTTTGACACATAGGTGTGATATATGTTCAAATGATTTGGAACAAGTGGGCCAAATTCTTCTCTGTTACAACCACAGCTTCTTTGTGATTCCATGGGTATAAATGACAGCAAAATTTGGCACAGCCTTTGTTACTTAACAAACAGCCTGATGGAGCTGTTGATTAACTGAGCATGGGACTGGGAACCAGAACAAATGTTAGTCATGTGGCCAGATGTCACTCACATCACTTAATACACTACTGGAAGGTGCTCAGATACTACGGTGACGAGGGTATTATAAGAGTCTGCATAGACTAGAATAGATTCCAAGGCCAGAAGAGACCACTGTGATCATCTAGTCTGGCCTCCTGCATAACACAGGTTGTAGAAGTTCCCCAAAATATTTCCCAGCGCAGATCTTTTAGAAAAACATCCAATCTGGATTTAAAAATGGTCAGTGATGGAAACACCACTGTGACCCTTGGTAAATTGTTCTGATGGTTAATTACGGTCACCATTAAAAATATATGCCTTATTTCCAGTCTGAATTTGTCAACTTTCAGCTATTGGATTGTGTTCTACCTTTCTCTGCAAAGGTGAAAGGTCCATTATTAAATATTTGTTCCTCATGTAGATACTTACAGGCTGTAGTCAAGTCACCCCGTACCCTTCTCTTTGATACGCTAAGTAGATTGAGCTCGTTGTGACTATCACTGTAAGGCAGGTTTTCGAATCCTTTAATCATTCTTGTGGCTGTTCTCCGAACCCTCTCCAATTTATCAGCATCCTTCCTGAATTGCAGGCACCAGAACTGGACACAGTATTTCAGCAGCAGTCACACCAGCACCAAATAAAGAGGTAAAATAACCTCTCTAATCCTGCCTAAGATTCCTGTTTATGCATCCCAGGCTTGCATTAGCTCTTTCGGCCATAGCAACTCACACTGGGAGTTCGTGTTCCGCTGATTATCCACCATGACACCCAAATCTTTTTTCAGTATCACTGCTTCCCAGGATAGCATCCCCCAGTGTGTAAGGATAGCCTCCATTCTTTGTTCCTAAATGTATATTTACTTTTAGCCATATTAAAATGCATATTGTTTGCTTGTGCGCAGTTTACCAAGCGATCCAGATCTCTTTGAATCAATGATCTATTCTCTTCATTATTTACCATTCCCTCAATTTTTGTGTCATCTGCAAACTTTACCAGTGATGATTTTATGTTTTCTTCCAGGTCGTCGATAAAAATGTTAAATAGCATAAGGCCAAGAGGGACCTCACTGGAAAAACACCCGCTTGATGATGATTCCCCATTTACAGTTATATTTTGAGACATATCAGTCAGTTCTTCGTTCATTTAATGTTTGCCATGTTCATTTTATATCGTTCTAGTTTTTTAATCAAAATGTCATGTGGTACCAAGTCAAACACTCTAGAGAAGAGTAAGTATAGTACATCTCTACTATTACTTTTAGCAACCAAACTTGTAATCTCATCAAAAAAAGATATCAAGTTAGTCTATTTTCCCCAGCCCATGTTGATTATCATTAATTAAATTACCCTCCTTTAATTTTTTATTGAGTCCCGTATCAGTCGCTCCATTAGCTTGCAAAGATTGATGTCGGACTGACAGGCTTATAATTAAAATAGAATAGAAAATCTGGGATCTATTCCTCATCCTGCTACTGACTTGCTGTGTGATATTAGGTAAGTCACTTAAACGCTCTGAGTCTCACTTATCCCTCATCAAAAGTAACTATCATCTGGATCATCAAGTCGTGCACATGTCTAACCCACGTATCCCTGGATTTTCACTGCTGTTTCTTTTGTCCTGCCTCCCCTTTCCATCTTATCTTTCACTACACCCACATGTAGCATCTTGTCTTAAATCAGGCTCTGATCCTGTAATAGCGCATTAGCGAACTGCTGCACTTGCCCAGAGTTCCGACCGAAATCAATGGGGCCCCACAGGGGCACAGCACTCCACCTACGCACCACCAGTTGCTGGATTTGAGCCATTAGATGGTAAGCTTTTGGAGGCAGGGGCCGCACTGCAAAATGCGTTTGTACCATATAGTTCCTAACACAATGGGGTCCAGATCCAGAATGGGGCTGCCGGGCTGTACTCCAGTGCAGACATCAATGGTCACCCATCTTTAAACTGAGGCTAATTATGCTTAACCACCTTCGCAAAGTGCTTTGAGATATACGGTGTGGATGAAAAGCGCTGTACAAGAACAAAGTATGATTCATTTTCACCAAGCCTAAAGTAGGTGTAGGGGGGACATTACTCAGGGGAGTGGGTAGATTAGGCCATCCCTATCCAGTATGCAAGAACTACATTGTTCTAATGCTTCAGGTAACTACTTCTTATTGACAAAGTAAATCTGGTCCATGTATTCATTTCCAGTGTAATCTTTTTGTCTTCGCTGCTCAAGCTTGTTGTTTGTAGCAATCCGTTCCTCCTCATGGAAGATAAGTGCTTAGAAAAAAACATCAAAGGATGTGCCAGGAAACCTCTCAACCCTTAAAATGCATTGCTACAGGAAGAGGCTGAGGGTCTAATCCCCAAACTTTTTCTGTCACGTCCCCCCCAGTAATGGAATCTATCCGTGCCTCCCCCTCCACCCCGGGAGCCACAGTCGGGGACCAGGGGGCCAGGGGCTGGGGCCTAAGCCATGGCCAGGGCCGTGGGCCGAGATGTATTCGGGACCTGGGGCTAGGAGCGGAGCCGCGGTCAGGGCTGGGAGCTAGAAACCAAGGCTGGGACCAGAGTGGAGCTGGGTGCAAAGCAGGGCGGGGGGGGGGGCTGGTCCTCCGTGGGGGCTGGTCCAGGCCCCGCCGCACCCCTCTGCATCTTCCTCCAGGTGTGTTCCACAGTGTGGGGACCTCTGGTGTAATCTGTTCCTATAGATTGTTTTAGCATCATTCAACAGATTATACAGTGGAAAAGTCTCTTCCAAGAATCATGGACTGTAGTACAGTAAAAGCTCTTTTATCCGGCACTTCACCAACCGGCAAGCTCTATAAACTGGCACTTCTGATCTGCACTGAAAGTCCAGTTTATGGTGCGATTGGTGCTGGGCCAGCAGGGGGCTGGGGCATGGGAGGGACTGCGGGGCGCACTCTGGGAGGGAGTTTGGGTCTGGGAGGGGGCTTGGGGTAGGGGGTTGGGGCACAGGAGGGGCTTGGGGTTCTGGATGGGGGGGCGCTCACCTCCGGCAGCTCCCCGCAAAGCAGCTCCCCATCCCTGCTGTTGCTGGCGGAGGTGTGGCCAGGCAGCTCTGCAGGCACGCTACCTCCGTCTCCCCGCCCCAAGTGCTGACTCTGCAGCTCCCAGTCCATTGGCTGGGAACCGCGGCCAATGGGAGCTGCAGGGTGTAACGACGCTGGTTCTGGCGGGACCCAACTGAGAGTGCCAATTCAGGACAAATTGCTAAAACAGGGCAGTTACAGCCCAAGGCTGGGGTTTTTCCACCTCTAAGGCAAACCAAACCAGCCAGACAAAGAAGACTTTGGTCTCACCCCACTGGCTAACCACAAGTCACACAAGCAATTCCCTTAGACACTCCAGTTTCCTAGTATCACCACCAGTGCCACTCGTTATGGGGACAAATGGTTATGAAAACCAATACCCCAATAAAAGAAAAAAGGTTCTCTCGATCCCGAAGGACCAAGCCCCAGACCCAGGTCAATATACAAATTAGAACTGATCCACAAATCACACTGTTGCCAATCCTTTAGAATCTAAAATCTAAAGGTTTATTCATAAAAGGAAAAAGATAGAGATGAGAGCTAGAATTGGTTAAATGGAATCAATTACATGCAGCAATGGCAACGTTCTTGGTTCAGGCTTGTAGCAGTGATGAAATAAACTGCAGGTTTAAATCAAGTCTCTGGAGTACATCCCCGCTGGGATGGGTCATCAGTCCTTTGTGTAGAGCAGGGGTCTCAAACACGCGGCCCGCGAGCTCCTCCCGGCCCCCCCCTGTTTACCTGGCCAACCAGCACCGGGGGCAGGGCAGGCTCCCTGCTTGCCCTGCCCTGCCGCGGCGCCGCACCAGGAAGCAGCTGGAACCCAGGGGAGGAGGGGCGCAGGGGTGTGTGTGGCTGTTGCTTCAGGCACCGCCCCCAGCAGCTCCCATTGGCCACAGTTCCCCATTCCCGGCCAATGGGAACTGCTGGGGGCGGTGCCTGAAGCAACAGCCACACAC